>JBBMOL010000534.1:145892-189157 GCA_037954665.1 Laguncularia racemosa | reverse complement strand
GAGGGATGGACACAAATCGGAGTTGGTTTTCTAACCGAAAATCCGATCAGCTTCAATCGGAGGAAATCCAAGCTTATCCAACTCGGTTTCAAGTGCCTATAAATAGAGGAGGAGGTGAGGAAGCCAAAGCACAGATTATAATTGAGAGAAAGTGAGGAAAGAGTGCAAATCGAAGAGCATCGGAGGAGACCCAAAACCGCGAAGCACCGACTGGAGTTGAACCACCACCAGGAGGCGATCTGGGAGTGAACCACCGCCACCATTGGATTCAGCACCCTCGAGAAGCTAGGATTCGACACCTCACCCGCTGCAAAAGGCTACCGGAACGCCGTGATCGAGTAACCCCCGCCGCCGTGTCCGACTGATCCGACCCGACCCGATCGACCCGACCCGCGCACCGACCCGGATCCAGGTAAGTTGGATTTTCCGGATTTTTTATTTTATTTATTTATTTATTCCGAATTAATTTATTTATTATTTTTTATTTATTTAGTTAGCTATTTATTTATTTGTTCATGTTTTATTTCAATAAATAGAAAAATGTAGAAATTAGGTTTTTTTTAGGATTTAATAATGAATAAAATAATAATAAAAAAAATAAAAAATAAAAAATAGAAAAATAAAAAATATTAGGAAAATAATAATAAAATTTTAGATGTCAAAATAGGATAGATAATAAACTTAGGATAAAATTTTCAAAAAAATTCACAAAAATTCCTAAAAATCACGAAAAATCCCAAAAATCACGAAAAATCATAAAAATAATAAAAAAACAAGAAGAATAATAAAAATCACAAAAAAAAACATAAAAATAAATTTTAGCAAGTAGAAAAATCATTTTCATCAAATAAATCCAAAGTTGATGTTTTCCTCTAAAAAAATCATTTTCAAAATAAAATCAAAGCTTAGGCTTAGAAGTTTTTAGAAAAAAATCCCAAAAATGGTAAGAACATAAATCAAAAGAGATTTCAGAATTAAAATTCACAAACAAACTTAAGGTTTTCAGAAAAGCAAACTATGGCTTGTTTGATCCTGAGTAGCAGGTACGTAGGCACCCATTCGGGTCAACTCCTAAAATGAATGGAAAATCCCTTTTTGTGAAACAATTCAAAAACATAATAAAAAGTAACAGAAACAAAATAGAAACACATTTCTAAAGAAGAACAATTTTAGGAGATTAGGTGGTAACTGTAAAGGTTTTAATAGGTTAGCCTCCGGACTTAGAAACTCTGGTTTTCCCTTTTCCTCTTTTCACAAAAACGAAAAGAGGAAATAACGACGACTAGTGGTCCAAATTAAGACTAATCCGCTCCTTTAGTCTTAATTCAATTTTTCCAACAACAGTTGGGTGGCGACTCCAAAAATCAAACGAAGTTTTTAACTCAAGTCGAGGATCTACATTAGATGAGCATAGGGTCTAGTCTAGATCGATTTAGGAACGGGAATTCAAAAATTAGACTCGACAGGATGGCGACTCCACTAGGGACCCATGCCAGTAGGCTAGCTACCTGATTCTCTTCGAATTAGAAATGTGTTTCATTTTACTCTGTTGCTAACCTTTCAGGGTTTAGTTAGATTTTCAGTTTTTCTTTATTGTGGGGGGGGGGGGGGGGGGGGGGGGGGGGGGGGTTTGCATGCATATATCTGTGTGAGTAGATGCGGTCGAACCCGGACCATCTTAGAAACCTAAGACGGGGAGCCATTGTATAGGTTTCGGGCGAAGTGAGTTGATTCACCGTTCGGGACCGATTAGGCTACCCCACCCTATGTTTCGATATGGCCTAAGATCCATTTCTTCGAGAATGCGGGAGGCCATAGAGCTCGGCAACCAGTTAGAACCAACCTACTTGCATACATAACATCATAAGAGGGGTTGACAATTGGATGACAATGTAATGGTTTGTTATTTTGTCTTTGGAGTTCAGGACTATTTCCCTGTAACGTTTTCATAGTTTTATTTGTAACTAGGCTGTTTCTTATTGTAATAGATGGCTAGCAGTGCAGTTGACCGCCTCCTCCGCAAAGAAATTCGGGTGTACAAACCCTTGGACCCAAAGTTGGTACTGGGCCATTGGTTTACTTTGTACAACCTAGAGGAGCAAGCCTTCATCCAGCAAAAGATCGGCCCCATCCTCTCATTGACAAAGATAGAGGTGAATCTGCCTTTAATCCGAGCCATGCTTCAATTATGGGAAATTGAGCCCGCTGCCTTCTTTATCGGGCCGCATGAAATCACCCCTACCCTGGAGGAATACACTCAGTTGCTACAGGCTCCAGCACTAACCGATCAGATCTATATGCCAGACCTTGAGGTCGGGCCAGCCGGTACCTTCAGTAGATTACTAGGTATCCGGAAGGCAGTAGTCAACAAAGCCCTAGCAAACTGTAATAGGTATTGCATACGCATGGATGATTTAGAAGCCTGGTTCATCGCCCGAGAGGACAATGGGGATAGAAAGGACATCCTATGTGGGGACCCTAAGACTTACAGACAGAGAAGGGTGAACACTTTCATCTTGACAACCTTCGCCACCGTACTGTTCCCCACCGGTACCTTCTATATTCACTACAGGGTTGCAGAGCTAGTAGCCCAATTCCTGGAGGGAAGATCCTACATCCCGGCTCTATTGGCTGAACAGATCCGGAATTTGAATTTCCTCAAGAAGAAAGGTCATGGGATCCTGTGCTCAAGCCTCAACCTTCTTCTAATATGGTTCATGAGCCATCTTAAGTGCTTCGGGCTGAACATGGTTAGGAAAACCCTAGCCCAACAGGTGGATCTGGTGGATTCATGTATAGAAAAGGTAAAGCTACCTGACGACCTTGCTAGCCACAGTTGGGTAGAGCTGCTTAGAAGCTTCAGTGCCGAAGATATTCTATGGACAACCAGATGGAGTTGCTGTGACAAAATCATTTTGACCTGCAGTAACTTCCAAGCCGTACCTTTGATCAGAATCAGCGAATGTATCGGATATCACCCCAACTCAGTGGTCCGCCAATTCGGTACTATCCAAGACATAGTTTATCGACCCTCGCTTGAAGCAGTTACCTTTGAGTATCAAGATCTGAATATGTTAGTAGCCGAGAAGTTTGCTAAGTTGGCAGAGGTCAAAGCACTTTGGGAAGCCAGAATTGAAAGCCCGAATGTGGACCTCGGGGAGTTAGATGGCGAAGTGGGAAAACACCGAGCCACCAGAGAGTTTGTAATCCACCAGCTATACCAGACAGGAGAAAGAGCATATCGGGTTCCAGACGTCACTCAGCCAAGACCAGACAAGATCAATCCAGAGATAGAAATCTACCTGGAGCAGGTCAAGGCCCAGATGGAAGTGTACTTCGAAGCTGCAGATTATAAGAAAGACATCTGGAAGGGACGCTTCAAAGAATCCGACCAAAGGAACAAGGCCTTAGAAGCACAATTGGAGAAGTGCCAAGCCAAAGTCAAGGAACTAGAAGCCGTCATCAGTGGGAAGTCTGAGCTTCCACAACAGAAGACCAAAAGAGCTAGGAAATAGATTATCATTGTAATCTTTCATTCGTTTATTTTGATCATTGAACTCTAGAATTTTTAATTTAATAAAAGTGAAGTTTCAATATTACATTGTTAATCACTTGTCAACCCTTTTACTTTTAGCATCCGCGTGACATATGCATATCATTCTTGCATTCATCACACTAAAATAAAAAATGCGCGTCTAGGTATCAAAATAGCTTCCAAGCTACCGAACCCTCCTAGAAGCCCAGTTCTCACACTCTCAAGAGCAAAGATGGCCAACAGCAGTGACAACCGCAACAACCCCAATGCTGAAGCTGCCTCGGACTCTAGGATCATGTCCCTAGAGCAAACGGTCCAACAACTGGCTGCCCAGGTTCACCTCTTAACTGAAAGCATCGGCCTCCTGTGCAACACTCAACCAACCCAGGAAGAGTATTTAGGGGCCAGAAAGTGAAAAGCAGTGGAGGGACAGCCTTCGGAATATGAGGAGATCAATTCCCACCTTAACCCGGCTTTTGAATATGAGCCAAAAGTCAACCAGGGGCCGACCTCTGACGACTTGAAGAGGGAAATGGAAGAGAGGCAAAAAGAGATGGAGAAACGGCTCTTCCAGCAGCTCCATGACAAGATGAGAACCATTGAGGGCCCTGATGGTTTTGAACAGGCTGGAATCACCAACCTGCCAGCATACAGGGAAGAGGCATACCCCGAGAAGTTCAAGACCCCAGATTTTGAAAAGTATGATGGGACCGACTACCCCAAAATGCATACCAGGCTATATGCCCGAAAAATGAGCAAGTATGCTCAGTATGACCAGCTTATGCTTCAAACATTCCAGGACAGCCTCACAGGCCCTGCATTGGTCTGGTATGCCCACCTAGACTTCAACATTATCAACACCTGGGAGAAGCTAGCCGGGGAGTTTTATGATCAATATAAGTTCAATATGGAAGTCGCCCCATCTATAATCGACTTGGGGAGTCTCTGGAAAAGACATGCTGAGCCATTCAAGGAGTATGCTCAGCGCTGGAGAGCCCAAGCCGCCAGGGTAGCAACCCCGATATCTGAAAAGGAATTGACATCCATATTTGTCAATACCCTGGACAAGACCTACTTTTCACATCTGGTAGGCCAGACCTCCTCCAGTTTTGCAGAGGTACTGGCCGCGAGTTGTAGGATTGAGAATGCCATCACCACCGGTAGACTCCAAACAATGGAGCCTCCTAGGGTCGCACCAATGCAAAGGCCTTTGGGAGGAAATGGAGCTAAGGAGCCCACAGTCAGCACGGTGAATTCCGGTAAGACAGAAAAAGCCGGGACTCATGTGACATTCCAGACCACGAGTACCCCAGTTCAACAACCCACTATGGGTCAAACTTAAGCCGTCAGGGTCCCAAGACAGTTCACTTCAATCCCCATACCGCTTAGTCAGGTCTTCGCTCGATTGAGGGCAGACAACTTGATTAATTTCGAGATCCCCAATGACAGGTACAAGCCCAAGAACTTTGACTCAAATCTCAAGTGTGACTACCACATGGGTCAGGAGGGGCATTCCACAGATAGGTGTTGGAGGCTTCGGCACAAAATCCAAGACTTAATTGATGCAGGAATCATACAATTGGATTTCGTGAACGGCCTAGCACCCAATGTCAACACCAACCTACTGCCCAATCACAGGCTCACCATTAATATGATTACATTTGAGGAGTCAGCTCCCAAAGAAGCCCCGAAGCAGAATATGACCGAGCTACAGAAGAAGCAATCCCACCAAGCTCCAGAAGAGACACCCAAGGCGCACATTAAAAGAAGGTGGTTAGCGGGAGACCCAACGGTTGGCACTTTGGGGGAATCACATGGGAGATTTCAGTATTTTGTGAATTATTCTTATACCCTGACTGAGCAAGGGCCACCTAGTGGATGGGGACTGGAATTTGAGAAGGAAGACAACCCGACAAAGGAAGAGGGGAAGACTGTCAACATGATCAACTCTCATCAGAAGCCTAGGGTTATACAGTGCTATGAGGGACAATCGGCTGAAGTACAAATCCTAAGGAAAAGATATGTGTTCAATGTCCCAATACCAGCAGAGAATTACAAGGCTGCACCGTTTGACTTTCGGGCTCTCGAGCAAGAGTGACCTCCTATAGTAGGAGGTATCACCCGCTCTGGGAGATTATATGATCCAAAGTATAAGAGCCCGACTGAAGAACCCAATATGGAGAAAACGGAGAAAGAGGAAGAGGGTCTTACCGCATTTACGAAGATGGTTAAAGCCAGCGAATACAAGATCATGGAACAATTAAATAAGGTTCCAGTGCAGATATCGCTCATGGGCCTTCTCACAACATCCGAGCCTCACAGGGAAGCACTCTTTAAAGTGTTAAAACAGATTCAAGTCCCAGAGGGCATCGCTACAGACAAATTGGGTCACGTGGCAGACTCCATCTTCGCAATGGATCAAATATCTTTCTCTCCGGAAGAGCTAGGGGAAGAGGGAGACCAACATACCAAACCACTGTTCATAGTGGTCAGGTGCAATGACACCATTGTCTCTCGGGTACTTATCGATAACGGATCATCTCTCAACGTTTGCCCATTGGCAACGCTCGACTTATTGGGGGTCGATCCAAGCAATATAAAACCCAGCTCCACGGTGGTTAGAGCCTTTGACGGGTCCAAAAGAGACATAGTAGGGGAGGTGAGCCTACCGGTGGAAATCGCTCCACAAATATTCCACGTCTCCTTCCAGGTCCTCGACATCCCAAGATCTTTTAATTTGCTTTTGGGACGACCTTGGATACATGCTGCTGGAGCCATCCCCTCTAGTCTCCACCAAAGGGTCAAATTCATTGCAAACAAGCAGATAGTCACGGTACTGGGTGAGCAGGACTACGCCATATACAAAGAGACTGCCATACCTTATATCGGGGAAGAGGGTTTGGAAGACTTGGGGTTGCAGATTTTCAATGAAGTAAACATGGTGACCAGCAAGGAGGGCCATCAGTTTAAAGAGGGGCAGCACAGGACGTTTGGACTGGGGTACATTCCTACGGCCGCGGAAGAAGCACTATCGAAAGGTGTCAGAGGCAAAATGAAGGGGAAGCTGATCGACACCCAGATGTGCATCCCACCTCTCCAACAATCTTTCCGAAAGGCAAACGTCAGTCAAGAGCTTTGGATAAATGAAGAGGACGACAACAAAGGGAAATCAACCTCCCACACGTCCAACCAGCATCCGACTCTCAACAATTGGTTTTGTTATCCTATTAGTAGCGCTAGGTTAGCTCAAGAGTAGAGAAAAAGTATTAAACAAATTTTATTGAGATTATTTATCAAATTCCATTGCAGTTTGTTTTTCCTTCTTATATATATATGATTTCATTTTTTTACTCAGATCTCCTACCATCGAACATCAAGGATATTTCGCGCAGGTGGAAAGTAAAAATGCTGATATCGTTTCCAACGCTGCTGGGTCAGTTGTTGAAGGAGATGTCTTAGACCAAGAAATAATACAAGAAAATTGGCTAAAACATGAACAAAGCGGAATCTCGATCGACGAGCCTATGGATACAGTAAATCTAGGAAGCATAGAAAACCCTAAGAACCTCAAAATCGGGACTGGCTTGAGTACCGAGCAAAAATGTGAGATAATCGAGCTATTAACGAAATATGTAGATGTGTTTACCTGGTCATATGGTGACATGCCAGGGCTAGACTAGTCAATAGTAGTTCATAGGCTTCCCACTAGGGAAGATGTCAAACTTAAAAAACAAAAACTGAGAAGATTTAGGCCTGACATCTTACTAAAAATCAAAGAAGAAGTCAAGAAACTACTAGAAGTAGGGTTCATTGAAGTATCCGACTACCCAGAATGGGTAGTAAATATAGTCCCTGATAGAGCCATTTTATACTCAATCTTTATAGTATAAATTGTGTTAAATTATTATTGATTTTATAGAAATCATAAGGAAATGGTACTTTAATTCTATCATCGTGATAAATCAGGTTAAATGGAGTCAAGGATGCTAATTCAAGTATTTTAGAGAAGTCATCTACAACTTGGATCAAGACAAGGAATTACACCACCGGAGGAAGCACAGTTTGAGGCACGGCCAAGGTTCAAACCGTGTTACACACTGGATAAGAAAGCGAAAATGAGGACTTTCAACAGAGAGAGACACGGCTTAAGGCACGGCCGTGGTGGAAGCCGTGGGAGAAACCGTGCTTGAAGCCGTGGTGGAAGCTAGGTGTGCTAAGGAGAAGAAAGTGTGGAACATCAACCAAATGAAGGCACGGCTTGAAATCTAGCCGTAGGTGTAACAGTGGTACACCCGGGATACGGATGAAGACTTGTAGATTATGCACAGATGAAGGCACGGCTTTAAATCTAGCCGTGTGAGTAACCGTGGTACACACTGGGCATCGATGAAGACTTGAAGAATATGCACAGAGGATGGCACGGCTTGACCCACGGCCATGTGGTGGGGCGTGCCTGGCAGACGAATCTTCACTTCTCGAAATCTACTTGGAAAAGGAAAGATATTTTCGTATCTTGCTAGCAAACGATCACATGCCATCTCCCTAACAATATAAATAGAACCAACCCTAGAGGGTTAGGACAACTTTTGAATCTTTGAATCTGGAATCACATTGGAGACAAGAAGGAAACGCGGAGGCAGAGCAGGCAACCGAGTTCATTATGTTTTTATTTTTATTTTTCATTTCGTTGATGAACATGAGTAGCTAAGCTACTTTTCTAGCCAAAGGGTCATAGATGTTTAATTCTCCACGAATTGTGAGGTCTAATTGACTTGTATTAATTCTATTCTTTGCTTTCGGGTATTCATATATCTTCTGATCATTTTGTCATTATTATCTTTGTTGATTGGTATGAATAGAGCTCTTCTACTCAATTAGCAAGTTAATATATTGTCAACTAGCACGTCAAATCCGTAATTGTTTGATTGTTCTAGTCTTAGTGACGCAATAACATGTTTGGTTATAAAAGAGATGATCGAATTCATGTTATGGAGGTGAGTGATCATGTTTAAATAGGTTATCTTATAATCTACTGGCATGAATTGGTGGTCTCTCTAGATCTTAATGCTATTGATAGATTAAATCCTAAGCGCTTGTCTAGGGTTGTTTAATCAATAAGAGAAATAATTCGAAGTGCTTGTCTGAGGTTATCGAAGAAGTAAGGAGAGATAGGTTGTTAGTGCTTGTTAATAACCATAACCAGTTTATCTAGAACTAAGAATAGAGAACATTTGCATCGATGATCAATTCCTTGAATTAAACTATCTTGATTCCTTTGGCTAGGCTTTTATTAATATCCGATTTTCTTATCTTATTTTACTTTATTTTGATTCACAAACAAAACCCCCCATTTTTCTTTTCCCTTTTATTCTCCTTGAATAGAAATAAGTTTAACCAATCTCTGTGGATTCGACCCTACTCACCACTATATGAAAATCATATAATTGTCTAGGAGTAGGTTTTATTTTTGTTGGATTCGACACCCATCAAATTTTGGCGCCGTTGCCGGGGATTGGTGTCAAATTTATTTCTATTCTTGTATGACTCGTTCTTCTCAGACAGGTGAACTAACTTATAATCCGGAGATTGAGAAGACTCTAACGAGGCTGCGACAAGAAGCTAGATCATCCCCCGGACCGAACTTAGTATCGGACTTGTCTGATTCATCCCTTGATTCTGAAAAAGAGGACGACATGGCAAATCTCGAGAGAACCTTAAGGGAGTTGGCTGCACCAGATGTGAATCAACAACCACTTTGTATTCACTATCCCGAACTAGCTGTGGAATTCGAATTGAAATCTGGGTTGATACATCTGCTACCTACATTTCATGGTCTTGAGAATGAAGATCCTCATAAGCATTTGAAAGAGTTCCATATAGTGTGTTCTAGTATGAGGCCACAAGGAATAACCGACGATCAAATCAAGCTACGTGCTTTTCCATTTTCTTTAAGTACTAAAGCTAAAGATTGGTTGTTTTATTTGCCTCCAGGTTCTATCACCACTTGGATAGATATGGTAAGACTCTTCTTGGACAAATTCTTCCCCGCATCCAGAGCCGCTGGTATAAGAAGAGAAATTTGTGGTATAAAACAGAGGGATACCGAGACTCTTCATGAGTATTGGGAGAGGTTCAAGCAACTTTGTGCAAGCTGCCCACAACATGGGATATCTGAACAACTCCTTATCCAATACTTCTACGAGGGCCTACTTCCGATGGAGAGGAAGATGATGGATGCTGCAAGTGGAGGCGCTATAGTAAACAAAACCCCTGGTCAAGCTAGGGAATTGATCTCCATTATGGCTGCTAATTCGCAACAATTTGGGTATAGGCATGATACGTCTTCAAGGAAGGTAAATGAGGTAAATGTGTCTAACCTTGAACATCAAATTTCTAATCTTACCTCCCTTGTGCAGCAGTTAGCTCTTGGAAATACCCAACAGGTGAAAGCTTGTGGAATTTGTGCTGCTCCTAGTCATCCGACCGACATGTGCCCCACATTGCAAGATGACAACCATGAACACGCCAATGCTGTAGGTGGATTTCCAGGACAACCGCAAAGGAAGTATGACCCCTACTCGAATACTTACAATCCTGGATGGAGGGATCATCCTAACTTCCGATATGGCAATAACCCTCAACATGTCTAACAATTCCAGCCAAAGCCATCACACCACATACCCCAAGCTCCTTCCACTTCAGGTATGCCCCTTGAGGATATTGTTAAGTCTCTAGCTGTGAATACCAAACAATTTCAAGAGGAAACAAAGTAAGCATTCAAAACTTGGAGCATCAGGTAAGCCAACTTGCTTCAGCTGTCAATAGGTTAGAAACTCAAGGTAAGTTACCTTCTCAAACTATTCCAAACCCGAAGCAAAGCGTTAATGCAATTACCTTGAGAAGTGGAACAGAATTGCAGGGATCAAATAAGAAAGGAAATCCGTCTAATCTTGAGGAAGAGACCAAGAAAGAGACTTCGACTTCGAGCCAGCAGGGTGACCAGATTAGCAAGTCTCTAGTTGAGCCATCGAAGGTCACATTGATACCACCTCCTTTCCCCTCCAGATTAGCGAAATCCAAGAAGGAAGAGGAAGAAAAAGAGATTCTGGAAACGTTTCGTAAAGTCGAGGTAAATATTCCTTTACTTGATGCAATTAAGCAAACACCGCGCTATGCTAGATTCCTCAAGGACTTGTGCACTAACAAAAGGAAGCTGAAAGGCAATGAAAAGATTAGTGTGAGTGAAAATGTTTCATCTATTATTCAGAAGAAGCTTCCTCCTAAATGTAAGGACCTAGGTATGTTCGCCATTCCTTGTAAAATAGGTAGTCTTGGAATCGCTAAAGCCATGTGTGATCTAGGAGCTTCTATCAATGTCATGCCTTTGTCTGTTTATCAACGTTTAAATGTTGGTCTTTTAAAGGAAACGGGTATTATTATTCAACTTGCTGATAGGTCCAATGTTTATCCTGAGGGAGTTCTAGAGGATGTTTTAGTTTAAGTCAATGGGTTGGTTTTTCCTGCTGATTTTTATGTGCTTGACATGGACGATAGTGATTCTCATACTTCATCACTGATATTATTAGGGCAACCATTCCTTAAGACTTCTAAAACGAAAATCGATGTAAATGATGGCACCCTCACTATGGAATTTGATGGTGAAGTGATTAAATTTAACATTTATGATGCCATGAAACATCCTAACGATATCTCTCCTGTTTTTGTTACGGATGCTATTAACCCATCACCACAGGCACCAAGGCTGGAATCCAAATCCTTATCCGAATATTTAGCTAGGAACGTCTAGCCAAAGATATTAAAGAAAGGCGCTTCATGGGAGGCAACCCATGTAAAAAAAAAAAGTTTTGTTTTGCATTAGTTTTGGTTTGTTTTAGTTTTGTTTTGTTTTAGTTTAGTTTGTTTTGATTTTAGTGTAGTTTTGAACTCTTTGGATCAGCTGCAGCAAGGATACATATCATTAGATGACACTTTCCAGAGCTTAAAGGGAGCACTCCAATACCAGGGAAGTACCAATATTTCCTTTCTCTTATTCTCTAATGTCCTCTGTGTTGTTAATTCCTCTTCAATTGTGCTGAATTAGGAACAGTGAGGAAACTGTTCAAGCTAAGTGTGGGGGAGAAGATAATAAAATATAGAGAATAGAGAACTAACTTATACTCTGAATGTTTGTCCTTAAGCAATTTTAAGCCAAAGTTTTTCAAAATTATCATGAAATCTAGAGATTGTACTAAATGTTGTAATAAGCATCTACAAAATGTGAAATTGACTTGTTCAAATGCTTTACTCACCCACTGCTGTGATTAGAATACATGGTTAAAATTAAGTAGTGAAATCTTTAAGAAACAAATTTACCTTGTATTTAGCTTTAGAATTGGAAGTCTAAGAGTAAGTCGAGTCCCTAAGTGAAAAATAAACAAGTTTACTTCTAGGTTATATTAACTACTGTATACTCTTTGAAGTTGTTTGTAAAGCAATCATAACACTTAAAAAAAAAAAAATCAAGCATAGCCATTACTCCAATGATTCAACTAATTGAGTTAAGAGTATTCAAGCTTGAATGTTAGAGTGAGGAAGAGTCCGTAGGGGTATCTCAAAACCCGGTCACTTGAGTGATGAGCTCGGGATGTTGCCGACTCAATGAACTCACTATAACGATAAGGGCGAAAAAGGCAAAAGTTCATGAAAAGAAGCGGGCAAAAACCCGTCAAAATAGATGCTTGAATAAATCAAAAGAACATGAATGTGAACATTCATTGAATAAAACAAAGATGTATAAAAGGGAGAATATCTAGCAAAGAGCTTATACCATATGTTTTTACTTTATACTGCAAGGATTATATGCTTGATAATATCCAATGAAGTTTAATTGGGTGTTTTTCCTTAGAGGATTAAGTATTTACTTTTGGAATAAAAATTCTTTTGCTAAACATGAGGATTAAAGTTTGTTTTGTTTAGATTAGCTATTGAATTTTGTCCATAGTAATTTGATCACAGGAAACCAATTGGGTTGAAGTAGTAGACATTAAATTACAAGTCATGAATTGCAAATGAATAGATGCTTGGAATGATGAAAAGAAACTTTGTATAATCTATGACAGATTTCTCAATTGATTTGATGCAATTGCTTGAGGACAAGCAAGAGTTTAAGTGTGGGGGAATTTGATAGAGCCAATTTTATACTCAATCTTTATAGTATAAATTGTGTTAAATTATTATTGATTTTATAGAAATCATAAGGAAATGGTACTTTAATTCTATCATCGTGATAAATCAGGTTAAATGGAGTCAAGGATGCTAATTCAAGTATTTTAGAGAAGTCATCTACAACTTGGATCAAGACAAGGAATTACACCATCGGAGGAAGCACGGTTTGAGGCACGGCCAAGGTTCAAACCGTGTTACACACTGGACAAGAAGGCGAAAATGAGGACTTTCAACAGAGAGAGACACGGCTTAAGGCACGACCGTGGTGGAAGCCGTGGGAGAAACCGTGCTTGAAGCCGTGGTGGAAGCTAGGTGTACCAAGGAGAAGAAAGTGTGGAACATCAACCAGATGAAGGCACGGCTTGAAATCTAGCCGTGGGTGTAACCGTGGTACACATTGGATACGGATGAAGACTTGTAGATTATGCACAGATGAAGGCACGGCTTTAAATCTGGCCGTGTGAGTAACCGTGGTACACACTGGGCGCCGATAGAGACTTGAAGAATATGCACAGAGGATGGCACGGCTTGACCCACGGCCGTGTGGTGGGGCGTGCTTGGCAGACGAATCTTCACTTCTCGAAATCTACTTGGAAAAGGAAAGATATTTTCGTATCTTGCTAGCAAAAGATCACATGCCATCTCCCTAACAATATAAATAGAACCAACCCTAGAGGGTTAGGACAACTTTTGAATCTTTGAATGTGGAATCACATTGGAGACAAGAAGGAAACGCGGAGGCAGAGCAAGCAACCGGGTTCATTATGTTTTTATTTTTATTTTTCGTTTTGTTGATGAACATGAGTAGCTAAGCTACTTTTCTAGCCAAAGGGTCATAGATGTTAAATTCTCCACGAATTGTGAGGTCTAATTGACTTGTATTTATTCTATTCTTTGCTTTCGGGTATTCATATATCTTCTGATCGTTTTGTCATTATTATCTTTGTTGATTGGTATGAATAGAGCTCTTCTACTCAATTAGCAAGTTAATATATTGTCAACTAGCACGTCAAATCCGTAATTGTATGATTGTTCTAGTCTTAGTGACGCAATAACATGTTTGGTTATAAAAGAGATGATCGAATTCATGTTATGGAGGTGTGTGATCATGTTTAAATAGGTTATCTTATAATCTACTGGCATGAATTGGTGGTCTCTCTAGATCTTAATGCTATTGATAGATTAAATCCTAAGCGCTTGTCTAGGGTTGTTTAATCAATAAGAGAAAAAAAAAAGTTTTGTTTTGCATTAGTTTTGGTTTGTTTTAGTTTTGTTTTGTTTTAGTTTAGTTTGTTTTGATTTTAGTGTAGTTTTGAACTCTTTGGATCGGCTGCAGCAAGGATACATATCATTAGATGACACTTTCCAAAGCTTAAAGGGAGCACTCCAATACCAGGGAAGTACCAATATTTCCTTTCTCTTATTCTCTAATGTCCTTTGTGTTGTTAATTCCTCTTCAATTGTGCTGAATTAGGAACAGTGAGGACACTGTTCAAGCTAAGTGTGGGGGAGAGGATAATAAAATATAGAGAATAGAGAACTAACTTATACTCTGAATGTTTGTCCTTAAGCAATTTTAAGCCAAATTTTTTCAAATTTATCATGAAACCTAGAGATTGTACTAAATGTTGTAATAAGCATCTACAAAATGTGAAATTGACTTGTTCAAATGTTTTACTCACCCACTGCTGTGATTAGAATACATGGTTAAAATTAAGTAGTGAAATCTTTAAAAAAACAAATTTACCTTGTATTTAGCTTTAGAATTGGAAGTCTAAGAGTAAGTCGAGTCCCTAAGTGAAAAATAAACAAGTTTACTTCTAGGTTATATTAGCTACTGTATACTCTTTGAAGTTGTTTGTAAAGCAATCATAACACTTAAAAAAAAAAAAAGAATCAAGCATAGCCATTGCTCCAATGATTCAACTAATTGAGTTAAGAGTATTCAAACTTGAATGTTAGAGTGAGGAAGAGTCCGTAGGGGTATCTCAAAACCCGGTCACTTGAGTGATGAGCTCGGGAGTGTGCCGACTCAATGAACTCACTATAACGATAAGGGAGAAAAGGCGAAAGTTCATGAAAAGAAGCGGGCAAAAACCCGTCAAAATAGATGCTTGAATAAATCAAAAGAACATGAATGTGAACATTCATTGAATAAAACAAAGACGTATAAAAGGGAGAATACCTAGCAAAGAGCTTATACCATATGCTTTTACTTTATATTGCAAGGATTATATGTTTGCTAATATCCAATGAAGTTTAATTGGGTGTTTTTCCTTAGTGGATTAAGTATTTACTTTTGGAATAAAAATTCTTTTGCTAAACATGAGGATTAAAGTTTGTTTTGTTTAGATTAGCCATTGAATTTTGTCCATAGTAATTTGATCACAGGAAACCAGTTTGGTTGAAGTAGTAGACATTAAATTACAAGTCATGAATTACAAATGAATAGATGCTTGGAATGATGAAAAGAAACTTTGTATAATCTATGACAGATTTCTCAATTGATTTGATGCAATTGCTTGAGGACAAGCAAGAGTTTAAGTGTGGGAGAATTTGATAAAGCCATTTTATACTCAATCTTTATAGTATAAATTATGTTAAATTATTATTGATTTTATAGAAATCATAAGGAAATGGTACTTTAATTCTATCATCGTGATAAATCAGGTTAAATGGAGTCAAGGATGCTAATTCAAGTATTTTAGAGAAGTCATCTACAACTTGGATTAAGACAAGGAATTACACCACCGGAGGAAGCACGATTTGAGGCACGGCCAAGGTTCAAACCGTGTTACACACTGGACAAGAAGGCGAAAATGAGGACTTTTAACAGAGAGAGACACGGCTTAAGGCACGGCCGTAGTGGAAGCCGTGGGAGAAACCGTGCTTGAAGCCATGGTGGAAGCTAGGTGTGCTTAGGAGAAGAAAGTGTGGAACATCAACTAGATGAAGGCACGGCTCGAAATCTAGCCGTGTGTGTAACCGTGGTACACACTGGGCGCCGATGAAGACTTGAAGAATATGCACAGAGGATGGCACGGCTTGACCCACGGCCGTGTGATGGGGCGTGCCAGGCAGACGAATCTTCACTTCTCGAAATCTACTTGGAAAAGGAAAGATATTTTCGTATCTTGCTAGCAAAAGATCACATGCCATCTCCCTAACATTATAAATAGAACTAATCCTAGAGGGTTAGGACAACTTTTGAACTTTTGAACTTTGGAATCTGGAATTACCTTGGAGACAAGAAGGAAACGAGGAGACAGAGCAGGCAACCGGGTTCGTTATGTTTCTATCTTTTATTTTCGTTTTATTGATGAACATGAGTAGCTAAGCTACTTTTCTAGCCAAAGGGTCATAGATGTTTAATTCTCCACGAATTGTGAGGTCTAATTGACTTGTATTTATTCTATTCTTTGCTTTCGGGTATTCATATATCTTTTGATCGTTTTTTCATTATTATCTTTGTTGATTGGTATGAATAGAGCTCTTCTACTCAATTAGCAAGTTAATATATTGTCAACTAGCACGTCAAATCCGTAATTGTTTGATTGTTCTAGTCTTAGTGACGCAATAACATGTTTGGTTATAAAAGAGATGATCGAATTCATGTTATGGAGGTGTGTGATCATGTTTAAATAGGTTATCTTATAATCTACTGGCATGAATTGGTGGTCTCTCTAGATCTTAATGCTATTGATAGATTAAATCCTAAGCGCTTGTCTAGGGTTGTTTAATCAATAAGAGAAATAATTCGAAGCGCTTGTCTGAGGTTATCGAGGAAGTAAGGAGAGATAGGTTGTTAGAGCTTGTTAATAACCATAACCAGTTTATCTAGAACTAAGAATAGAGAACATTTGCATCGATGATCAATTCATTGAATTAAACTATCTTGATTCATTTGGCTAGGCTTTTATTAATATCCGATTTTCTTACCTTATTTTACTTTATTTTGATTCACAAACAAAACCCCCCATTTTTCTTTTCCCTTTTATTCTCCTTGAATAGAAATAAGTTTAACCAATCTCTATGGATTCGACCTTACTCACCACTATATGCAAATCATATAATTGTCTAGGAGTAGGTTTTATTTTTGTTGGATTCGACACCCATCAGTCCCGGTCATGAAAAAGAACGGAAAAGTACACGTATGCGTAGACTTTCGAGACTTGAACCAAGCCACGCCAAAAGATAACTTCCCCCTACCTCATATTGACGTTCTAGTAGACAACACTGCGGGAAAGCATCTCTTCTCATTGATGGACGGTTTCTCGGGATATAATCAAATAAAAATGGCTGAGGAAGACAAAACCAAAACGACTTTCATCACAACGTGGGGAACTTTCTGTTACAAAGTCATGCCCTTCGGTTTAAAAAACGCCGGGGTAACGTATCAGAGAACCATGGTCGCCATACTTCACGACATGATGCATCGTGAGGTTGAAGTATATGTTGATGACATGATAGCCAAATCCAAAGAAGGAGAAAGCCATATAGATATCCTGAGAAAATTGTTTAAACGATTGAGAAAATTCTAGCTCAAGTTAAATCTAGAAAAATGTACTTTCGGGGTCACAACGGGGAAATTGTTAGGGTTTGTCATAAGCCAGGAGGGCATTAGAATCGACCCTGACAAGGTAAAATCTATATTAGAGTTACCTTCCCCACGCTCCATTAAAGAGGTAAGAAGCTTACTGGGTAGATTAAATTACATAGTTCGATTTATCTCACAGCTCACCGACAAATGCCGACCACTATTCCGTCTTTTGAAGAAGAACGCCACAATAGAATGGGACGACGAATGCGAAGAGGCATTAAGGACAATCAAAGACTATCTTATAAAACCTCTAGTCTTGATAGTCCAAAAACAAGGAAAACCCTTATTCTTATACCTCACTATACTCCCTGAATCCATGGGATGTGTGCTAGGGCAGAAAGATGATGAGGGAAGAGAGCGTTCCATATATTATCTGAGCAAGAAGTTCACAGATGGAGAACAGAGGTACTTAGAGGTGGAGAAGACGTGTTGTGCGTTAATTTGGGTGATGCATCGGCTAAGGCAGTATACCCTTTACTACCATATTGAGCTACTGATAGGACATGATCCCTTGAAATACTTGGCAGAGAAACCGGCTTTGATAGGGAAAATCTCTAAGTGGCAAATGCTCCTATCTGAGTTCGACATCACTTACATAAATCAGAACTCAATGAAAGGGCAAGCTTTAGTCGACCAATTGGCAGAACACCCTGTCGAAACAGATTCCCAAGAACTATAGGCCCAGTTTCCAGACGAGAATATATTGAGAATGGAGGATATGCCGGAAGAAGACTTTGGGGTAGAGTAGAATGCGAGATGGAAACTGTTTTTCGATGGAGCCGCTAATGTATTCGGTTGTGGGGTTGGGGCGGTATTGATATCCCCGGACGGCACGCAATTCCCTGCAGCGACGAGACTTACATTTCCCTATACCAATAATATCGCAGAATATGAAGCATGTATACTTGGCCTCAAGATGGCCTACCAAATGGAAATTCGCGAATTAGAGGTATATGGGGATTCGTCACTCATCATACTACAAACAAGAGGGAAATACAAGACTAAAGACCCCAAACTGGTACCGTATCATCAACACTTGACAGAGCTAATTGAAGAATTTAAGGCAATCACTTTTACATACATCCCGAGAACTTAGAATCAGTTCGCAGATGCCCTAGCCACACTAGCATCTATGATTCAGATAACAGGAGGAGTCGAAGTTCAATCAATGAAAATAGACATCGAAAGTCGGCCCGCCTACTGTTTAACAATTGAAAAGATACAAGATGACAATCCCTGGTATAACGACACCAAGACTTTTCTCCAAGAAGGTAAATACCCCGAAATGGCTAGCAAGAATGACCAAAGAACACTCAGATGGTTAGCAAGCCATTTCCTATTAAGTGGGTCTATAGTTTACAAAAGATCAGCTGATACCACCTTGTTAAGATGCATGGACAAAGATGAAGCACGCGAACTGATGAAAGAAGTACATGAAGGAGTATGTGGACCCTATATGAATGGCTACATGTTGGCCCGAAAAATCATGAGGTTAGGATATTATTGGTTAACCATGGAATCGGATTGCATAAAATACGTCAAGCACTGTCATTTGTGTCAAGTCTATGCAAACCGGATAAATGCTCCGCCCAACGAGCTACATTTGTTATCGGCACCATGGCCATTCTCCATGTGGGGAATCGACATAATTGGCCTTATCACTCTGACAGCATCCAACGACCACAGATTTATACTGGTAGCGATTGATTATTTCACCAAATGGGTAGAAGCTTCGTCATATACCAATGTTACAAAAGGGGTAATAGTCCGCTTCTTAAAAAGGGACATAATAGCCCGATATGGAGTTCCTGAGTCTATCATCACCGACAACGGTACCAATGTCAACAATAAATCGATGACAGGTTTATGTCAACAATTTCACATAAACCACAGAAATTCAATGCCCTACCGACCTCAAATGACCGGGGCAGTAGAAGCAGTAAACAAAAATATCAAGAAGATCATCGAGAAAATGACAACAACTTACAAAGATTGGCATGAAATGTTACCGTTTGCTCTCATGGCTTATAGGACTTCAATAAGAATATCTACAGGAGCTACCCTTTACTCATTGGTATATGGTATAGAGGCAGTGCTACCAGTTGAAGTTGAGATACCGTCATTCAGAATCCTGTCAGAAACTCAGTTAGCCAAATCAAATTGGGTAAAGAAGAGGTTTGATCAGCTGAATCTGATTGATGAAAGAAGACTTACCTCACTTTGTCATGGCCAGTGTTATCAACAAAGAATGGCCCGAGCATTTAACAAGAAGATGAGACCTCGACACTTCAAGGAGGGGGATCTGGTACTAAAGAGGGTTCTTCCGAACACCCAAGACTCCAAAGGAAAATTCACCCTAAACTATGAAGGCCCTTATGTGGTAAAAAAGGTTCTGTCAGGAGGTGCTCTGATATTAACTCAGATGGATGGTCCCGAGTTGAGAGACCCCATTAACTCAGATGCTGTAAAGATGTACTATCCTTAGGCAAGCAAATTGAAATTTTGCTAATGTTAATGAAAGCCAATATTCGGTGTCAATTTTGTTAAGTCAAGTTTTTACTTTTTACAAGCAAAGTTAATATCCCTGAATGATCAACAATCAATTCTCATCACAACAAAGATTCTTAAACACATTACCCACCATTTCACCAATGAAAGATAAACACTAAAATGATAATGAATCTTAATATGGTTTGTGATATAATCCTATCTATTTTTTAGCATTAAAACTGAGCGCATTATTAGGATAACATTATCGTCAAAAGAGCCTTGTGTATAAAGAAAGGGAGCACATCAAAATTGTCGACCCTGTGTCAAGATAAGAAGAAATGAAGCAGAAGCAAACCAGCCTGAGGGTTCGGTTATTTGGTTGCTATCCACGATAAAACTGGCAAGCATATTGAAAAAAATAATAACTTTCATGAAAGGCATCACATCATTTAGTTCAGGCTGTAGAAAGCATATTCAAAAGTACCAGATGAGTCACCCCGTAGTGGGGCACTTGTCTGAACATTCCCTTTAATAGGGTAGTTAGCCCAAAAAAGGGCACTTCCCTAGATCTCTTCCAAGGTCAGTCTATAAAGACACCTTCTTAGATATCATTTTTATATTAGGTTAGTTAGCCCAAGGGGGGCGCTTTCCTAAACATCCTCTCTTAAGGTTAGCCCATAGGGGGCACTTTTTGAGACAAATTCAATTCCAGGTTAGTCAGCCCATATGGGGCACTTTCCTAAAACTTTGTCCTTATGGTTAACCTATAGGGGGCACTTTTTAAGGCAAATTCAATTCCAGGTTAGTCAGCCCATAGGGGGCACTTTCCTAAAAACTTTGTTCTCATGGTTAGCCCATAGGGGGCACTTTTTGAGACAAATTCCATTATAGGTTAGTCAG
The DNA here is from genome assembly GCA_037954665.1 of Laguncularia racemosa. NCBI lineage: Eukaryota > Viridiplantae > Streptophyta > Magnoliopsida > Myrtales > Combretaceae > Laguncularia > Laguncularia racemosa. The sequence continues at coordinate 168,407 of JBBMOL010000534.1, read as the reverse complement.
CCCATAGGGGGCACTTTCCTAAAAACCTTGTTTTCATTGTTAGCCCATAGGGGGCACTTTTTGAGACAAGTCCAATCCAGGTTAGTCAGCCCATAAGGGGGCACTTTCCTAAAAACCTTGTTCTCATGGTTAGCCCATAGGGGGCACTTTTTGAGACAAGTCCAATCCAGGTTAGTTAGCCCATAGGAGGCACTTTCCTAAAAACCTTATTCTCATGGTCAGCCCATAGGGGGCACTTTTTGAGACAAGTCCAATCCAGCTTAGTTAGCCCATAGGGGGCACTTTCCTAAAACTTTGTTCTCATGGTCAGCTCATAGGAGGCACTTTTTGAGACAAATTCAATTCCAGGTTAGTCAGTCCATAGAGGGCACTTTCCTAAAACTTTGTTCTCATGGTTAGCCCATAGGGGGCACTTTTTGAGACAAATTCAATTCCAGGTTAGTTAGCCCATAGGGGGCACTTTCCTAAAACTTTGACCTCATGGTTAGCCCATAGGGGGCACTTTCTTAAAAATCTACCTCATGGTTAGCCCATAGGGGGCACTTTTTGAGGCATTTAATTCAAGGTTAGACAGCCCATGAGGGGCACTCTCCTAAACCCTCCCGATTAGTCAGCTCTCGGGGCACTTTTCGGAAATATTCTTCCAAACAGTTGCTAGTCTAACAAGACGCTTCTGTTAACAGGTAGCCAGCTCATAAAGGCGCTTCCTCAGTAAATTTTCTTCCCAAGGTTGCAAGTTTGATAAGACGCTTCCTACCATCATTTCTCATACATTCCTACACAATGATGGAGATGTGTCCTATCGCCAATTAGTCAGCCCATAAAGCACTTTTTGGGAAGGAACATTACCCTAAATTGTTAGGACTATTTTCAATCGTGGGATTATTAGCTCTTGGAGCATTTTCCTACCAAAAACCTGTTCAAGAGGCCAAAAATGGTGTCTTCTTTTTTGTCTTTGTAGTTAAGTTTTTCAAACTTTACCACAAAGAGGGGCAGTTGTAAACACCCCATTTTTTCCCTAGGAATCAATAATTCTAAAAAATAATCAATTTGCAATAATTTCCAATTTTTTTTTCAATTTTTTTCTAATTTTTCTCTAATTTACCATAAATAATAAAAATATTCAAAAAATAAAAATAAATAGGAAAACACATCAATTTTGAAAAATGATATCAGAAATGGCAATAATAAATAATAAACAATTTTTACAAATTTTTGAAATTTCAAAAAATACAAAAAAATAGAAAAATCGCATTACATATATGCAATTTGCGAAATTAGAAAAATCAGGAAAGCAGGCTAGCTCAGCTGGTCCGGACCATGGGCTAAGGCGCGCGGTGCGGATGCAAGGTCGCAAGTTCGAAACGCGGGGGAAGCAGTTTCCGCGTTTTGCGAATTTTTCATTTACTCAGGACACGTGACAATATTTGATTGGCTGGAGGAAGCGCACGCACTGGGCGTGTGATCGTCTCCTACCTCGAGCCCGAGATCGCCGGCGGAAGGAAAAATTCGTATTTCGACCGTTTCGATTCGATTTTTTGCACAAATCCAACAGATCTTCAATAGAAATAAGATAAACATTATCTAATTGGAATCAAATCGCAACAAATCGAGGGATGGACACAAATTGGAGTTGATTTTCTAACCGAAAATCCGATTAGCTTCAATCGGAGGAAATCCGAGCTTATCCAACTCGGTTTCAAGTGCCTATAAATAGAGGAGGAGGTGAGGAAGCCAAAGCACAGATCAGAATTGAGAGAAAGTGAGGAAAGAGTGCAAATCGGAGAGCATTGGAGGAGACCCAAAACCGCGAAGCACCGACTGGAGTTGAACCACCACCAGGAGGCGATCTGGGAGTGAACCACCGCTACCATTGGATTCAGCACCCTCGAGAAGCTAGGATTCGACACCTCACCCGCTGCAAAAGGCCACCGGAACGGCGTGATCGAGCAACCCCAGCCGTCGTGTTCGACCGATCCGACCCGACCCGTGCATTGACCCGGATCTAGGTAAGTCGGATTTTCAGGATTTTTTTTATTTTATTTATTTATTTATTCCGAATTAATTTATTTATTATTTATTATTTATTTAGTTAGCTATTTATTTATTTGTTCATGTTTTATTTCAATAAATAGAAAAATGTAGAAATTAGTTTTTTTTTTTAGGATTTAATAATGAATAAAATAATAATAAAAGTAAAAAAATAATAATAAAAAAATAAGTAATTAAATATAGAAAAATAAAAAATATTAGGAAAATAATAATAAAATTTTAGATGTCAAAATAGGATAGATAATAAACTTAGGATAAAATTTTCAAAAAAATTCACAAAAATCACAAAAATTCCCAAAAATCACGAAAAATCCAAAAAATCATGAAAAATCATAAAAAATCAAGAAGAATAATAAAAATCACAAAAAAAACATAAAAATAAATTTTAGCACGTAGAAAAATCATTTTCTTCAAATAAATCCAAAATTGATATTTTCCTCTAAAAAAATCATTTTCAAAATAAATCAAAGCTTAGGCTTAGAAGTTTTTAGAAAAAATTCCCAAAAACGGTAAGAACATAAATCAGAAGAGATTTCAGAATTAAAATTCACAAACAAACTTAAGGTTTTCAGAAAAGCGAACTACAGCTTGTTTGATCCTGAGTAGCAGGTATGTAGGCACCCATTTAGGTCAACCCCTAAAATGAATGGAAAATCCCTTTTTTTTGAAACAATTCAAAAACATAATAAAAAGTAACAGAAACAAAATAGAAGCATATTTCTAAAGAAGAACAATTTTAGGAGATTAGGTGGTAACCGTAAAGGTTTTAATAGGTTAGCCTCTAGACTTAGAAACTCTGGTTTTCCCTTTTCCTCTTTTCACAAAAACGAAAAGAGGAAATAACGACGACTAGTGGTCTAAATTAAGACTAATTCGCTCCTTTAGTCTTAATTCAATTTTTCCAACAACAGTTGGGTGGCGACTCCAAAAATCAAATGAAGTTCCTAACTCAAGTCGAGGATCTACATTAGATAAGCATAGGGTCTAGTCTAGATCGATTTAGGAACGGAATTCAAAAATTAGACTCGACAATTATCAACACTTTTAGAATTTGTAACTTTGAGATCACTAAAAGAAATTCCCAAAACATCTTTAACAAAATTTATCAATAACATTTATCAATACCTTAATTCCATTACATAAACAACTTGCTACAACATTAACCAAACAACTCCTTCTTTAACCAATCTCTATAATAACACTTTTCTTTTCCTTTTCCCATTATAAAATAATCTAAGACATTATGAATTAATGACAACTTTAATATTGCATAAAATTGATGCTTTCAAATTCCATAATTTTGTGGATCACTTATAAATCTCAATTTCCCTTAACAAATCTATTAACAAAATTTAACAATTCCTTCATTCCATCTTACAAATTACCCACTACATCACCAATTAACAATGATACTCTCAGAACGTATATATAAAATGGGAGCGTAAATTGCAGCAAGTGCACTGGTCGTATCAAGTAATAAAGTGGTGAAAAGTAAGGTTGTCGATCCCTCGAGGAACCAATAGAGTACTAGATCTATGGCAATTCTTATCAATATCTAGGTGATTAAAAAGGGGTTTTGAAATGTCTAATCTAAAAATTTAACTTAAAGCAACAAGGAAAATTTTATGAAGAATCTATCAATTATGAACAAGGGAAATTAGAATTCACCCTAGATTTGTTAATCTAATTGCTACCATGTTATATCAACTTGTGGTTATAAGTTTATTCAAGTGAGTTTAGAAAATCCTTTTTAGGGATGTTGACCTTAAATTAATTAGTCGGCTTCCGCGTCTCCAATTAACCAAGGAATCAAAATTATGTTCATACACCTCCCGATGCTACAAACAACTAATGCCCTAAATCAATTAACCCTAATCCCTTAGTGATTAATTAACAAGAAACATTGCATTGTGCCCTCCATAGACTCTAATTAAACCAATTATCGCAACTCCCGTATTGACAATTAATCTAATTAAGAATTCCTAACAAATCCTCATCAACTCCCGTATCAAAAGGATTTCTAACAATTATAATGAAAGACCAATTATAATTGAAATCAAAGGAATTGCAATCATGAATAATCCTAATAATTCCTAATCATATAACATGGCTACAATTATCCTTTTAACATTCTAGGGTTTCATCCAATTTCCCACAAGGATGATTTAGAACATTATAGTATGAATTGCATAAAAACAATTGAAATAAATAGATGCAATGGAATTCATATTAAACAACAAGATTAAACTAATAAATGGCATAAAAGAAAATAAAGTAAATGGAACAATTGCTATAATCTTCAAGAGCTTCAATCTTCCAAAATGACTCCTTGAATTCTTCAATTGAAAGCAAACTTCAACAAAATGACATTCTTTCTTCAAACTAAACTTTGGAAAAATCTAAAGTACCTAAGGAAATTCTAATGAGGCTAGAACAAAGAAGAAGAAAAAGAATTCTAAACAAAAGAAAGGATGGATTCTCCAACAAAAAGGGATGCTTCCAAGGTTCACACAAGGGGTCTATTTATAGATCCAAAGAGGAGGGGGATGAGGTGGATCTGATGAGGATTTGAGTCAGCAAATTAATTAAGATATGATTTTGGAGAGATTCTTGCAATGGATATCCGGGGAGTAATGAAGGCCGGCTCAAGGCCGGTTTAAAGGCCGGCGGCTTTTCTTCTTTTTGAGGCCGGTTTAAAGGCCGGCTCAAGGCCGGCGGCCTTGAATGTAGGCCGGCCCAAGGACGGCGGCCTTCAGTGCAATCCTTCGCTCACTTCTTAAATTTTGTGAAAAACTCCTCCAATTAACTTGTAATTTACTTTTGGGTCCTCAAAACCTGTATTTTCACAATAAATACCATTAAGTATCATTTCTTTATATTTTCTTATAATATTAAAATAAATTTAATATAAGTCCAAAAGAAAATATAAGTATAATGTGATCTTATCAACATCCCCACACTTGAACTTTTGCTTGTCCTCAAGCAAAATAATTGATTTAAACAAGAGAAATCCATCATTGAACTTCTGGTGCCCATTGTTCTGACCATACTGAAATTTGTAACTAGTATATCTAGTTGAAATTTAGTAGTTAATCTAAATACAACAGATTTTTAATCCCAGTGTTTAACAATAGAAAACAAATACTTAGTCCATAAGGAAAAACATTCATTTAAACTTCATTGGTTATTAGCAAGTATCATCTCCCTCAATTTTACTTCTCTAAACAAGATAACAAGGAGTGAAAGCATATGGTATCCATTTTTTCCTAGAATTTCTCCCCTTTTTTTTTTTTTATGTTTTATTTGCCTTGATTGGCAGCGGAGTGAGACTTCACTCTTCTGAGGGACCAAAGCTCGCCCATGTCAACCTGACTTTCATTAAGGTACTAAATTTTTGCCTTTCCGCCCTTCTCGTTATTGTGAGTTCATTGAGTCGGCACATCCTGGGCTCATCGCCTAAGTGACCAGGTTTTAAAGGGACCCCTACGAACTCTTCCTCACACTAACATTTAAGATTGGATACTCTTAACTCACTTTCCTGAGTTATTGGAGTAAAGGCTCTTTTTTTTTTTTTTTTTTTTTTTTTAAGGGATCACTAAGTAAAATATTTCTTTTACCTCTTTCACTAGGTGTTAAGGTATTCTCAAAGAAATTTCAATAGAGATTTATCCCAACCAATTTTTCCTTGAAGTAAACTTGCTTGTTTTTTCAACTTAAGGACTCAATCTCAAGTTCAAAGGCTCAACATAGGGTAAACCCCGTTCTCTAGAGATTTTACTCTTAAATTTTAACTATGTAAACTAGTCACAACAATTGGTGAGTAGGGCACCAATCTAATTCAATTTCAGGATTTCATTGAAAACACTTAAGGACATAAATAAAGCATGGGATTTGTAAGCTCATGATGTGTGCAATCATTATACTTCTACATTTATAATCCCTTCCCCACACTTAAATTGGACAATGTCCTCATTGTTCCTAATATATCACAAAATTAAGGAAACGAATGTCAATGCAGAAATTGAAATACTGGTACTTCCCTGGTATAAAATTGTTCATCAGGAAGAAAATTCCTCCTAAAATGTCTGTCATCCTTGGAGTGTCTTGAATGCACCGGTAGCTCTTATCCAGCCTTGAATTAGTTTTTTTTTTTTTTTTTAACAAAACTATTATAGATACTTATTAAGCATGGGCTGCCTCCCATGAAGCGCTTGTTTTATAGTCATCAGCCTGACTATCAGGGTTAGCTTACATCAAGGAGTTTAAACAACTCCTTCAACACCATCGTTTTCAGATTAGGATTCCAAGCTTCCTTCCATGGTATGGTGCCCTTCTTTTCAGCTTCCACCAATGTTTTGTAGGTAGATATCAACAAACTTACCTGCTGGATGTCTGCCCTTGACCATCCCAGGATTTCCCTATGTTCATCCAACTGGCCTTGAATCTGCTGCTGCAATTCTTTTGTCATAGGCGCTTGATTAATGTGAGGCCATGGATTTCCTAAATTCAGACACTTATAACCAAACAATTGATTAGAAAAGACATTAGGTTCAAGTGTCTGCATAGGCATTAGTGTCGGCACTGGTGGCTTCTCATAGTCGTCTGTCTTCTCAAAAGCAACAACATTTTCAGTCTGGGGTACTTGTTCACGACCTTTGTTTTCTTGCTCATCTTCATCCCCCCAATCATCTATCTCATTCAAGACAGCTTCAAGAGTGGTTTGCCCTACATCTTCCTCCACATCATTGTTAGTAATTTCACCCTCAGCAGATATGTCAGAATACATTGCTTTCTCATTAGACAAAAACACAGGATCATACATATCAAATGTTACCTGGTCATCTAGTGCTCTAAGGGTGAGCTTACCTTGTCCTACATCAATTAGAGCTTGACCTGTGGCTAGGAATGGTCTTCCTAAGATCATGGGTACCTCTCTATCTTCTTCCATTTCCAAGACTATAAAGTCAACTGGAAAGATGAATTTGTCCACTTTTACTAGGACATTCTCCACTATACCCTTTGGGTACTTGACACTTCTATCCGCAAGTTGTAAGGTAACGTGCGTCTCCTTACATTCTCCAAGTCCTAGTTTTTTGAAAATGGACAGAGGCATTAAATTTATACTTGCACCAGAATCTATAAGTACTTTATCAAAATTAAAATTACCAATAGTGCAAGGAACAGTAAAACTTCCCTGATCTCTTTGTTTTCTCGGCAAATTGGATAAATTCTTTTGTATGATCATAGAACATTCCCCTATAAGCATCACTGGTTCATTCCCTTCAATCTTCCTCTTCTTTGTGAGTAAATCCTTCATGAACCTAGCATATGATGGCATCTGCTGAAGTGCCTCTGCAAAAGGAATGTTAATTTGCAATTTTTTAAAGACTTCTAAAAATTTAGCAAATTGTGAATCCAATTGTTGTTGCTTCAGCCTTCCTGGGAAAGGAATAGGAGGAACATATGCTTTCACTTTTGGTGAATTTTGCTTTGGCTCCTCTTCCTTTTGTTTCCCTTTATCTTTCCCCAGGTTAACCTCCTCTTCCTCAAGTTTCTTATCAACCAATTCCTTACCACTTCTTAACATAATAGCATTTACACCCATAGGATTTTGCTCAGTATTGCTAGGTAAAGACCCAGATGGTCTATTACTCAACTGTTGAGACATTTGACTAAGCTGATTTTCAAGATTCCTAATGGTGGCTTGTTGATTTTGCAACATTGTGTCAGTCTTTTGCATATAACTTATCATGAGTTCTTCCATTTTAGACTGACCTTGCTGAGAAGAGGTATTATGATTAGGATATTGATGGGGAGTATTATGATTAGGACCTTGCTTTTGAAATCCAGGGGGTTTAAGTGCGTTGTTATCATTTCTCCATGAGAAATTTGGATGGTTACGCCACCCTGGATTGTAGGTGTTTGAATAGGGTCCTTGATTTCCTCTTTGGAAATTGTTGACAAAATTTACTTGCTCTCCATGGGATGAGGAGGAAAAGTTTCTAGATGGGCACTCAAGAGTTGAGTGTTGTCCTGAGCATAACTCACAATAAGAAAATTGATTAACATTGAAAGAAGGTGCAGAGGTGAGTTTACTTACCTGGGCGGTAAGAGCAAAAATCTGAGCTGTTAAGGTGTCCATATCATTGACAGATGCCACTCTAGACTTACCTCTTTCATGTTGCCAATTATGTGCACTAGAGGCCATTTCATCTATCAAAGCACTAGCCTCATCATATGTCTTACTCATTAATGCACCACCAGAAGCAGCATCTACCAGAGATCTCAATGTGTCATCTAAACTGAGATAGAAATATCTCAATAAGGAGATTATCTGGTAATCCATGATGGGGGCATTTTCTAATTGCCTCCTTGAATCTTTCCCATGCTTCATAAAGTGATTCACCACTAAACTTACTGAAGTTTGTGATGTCATTTCTTAACCTAGCAGTTCTAGATGGTGGAAAAAATCTCCTTAAAAATTTAGATGAGAGATCTACCCAAGTGGTTACAGAGTCTTGTGGCAATGAATTGTACCAAGCCCTAGCTTTTTCTCTAAGTGAAAATGGAAAAAGTTGTAGCCTAATTACATCATCAGATACATTATTCATTTTCACTGTATTACAATATTGAAGAAATACTGCAATATGCTCATCAGGACTTTCATTTGGATATCCTCCAAATTGATTTGATTGAACCATTTGAACGAGTGCTGGTTTTAACTCGAAATTATTAGCCTGAATTGTTGGTCTTCTAATTGCAGGACCTGAAACAACGGGTACCGTGTATTCTCGAAGTGCTCTACCAACACCCTGAATCTGATTGTTGTTCTCATCTGCCATGTTCTCTTCTTCCTTTCTTCTCTGCTCTCTTCTAAGTTGTCGCAAGCTGCGTTCTATCTCAAGATTAATTGGTAGAAGTTCAGCACTTCTACTCTTGCGCATAAAAAGAACCTTAAAGAGAATGGAAAACGATCACACAATGATAAGAAAAATTAAAAAAAAAAATAATTGTGCCTAAATTACCAACAGAATTACGAAATCTAATATCTATTAGTTCCCCGGCAACGGCGCCAAAAACTTGATACTCTCAGAACGTATATATAAAATGGGAGCGTAAATTGCAGCAAGTGCACTGGTCGTATCAAGTAATAAAGTGGTGAAAAGAAAGGTTGTCGATCCCTCGAGGAACCAATAGAGTACTAGATCTATGGCAATTCTTATCAATATCTAGGTGATTAAAAAGGGGTTTTGAAATGTCTAATCTAAAAATTTAACTTAAAGCAACAAGGAAAATTTTATGAAGAATCTATCAATTATGAACAAGGGAAATTAGAATTCACCCTAGATTTGTTAATCTAATTGCTACCATGTTATATCAACTTGTGGTTATAAGTTTATTCAAGTGAGTTTAGAAAATCCTTTTTAGGGATGTTGACCTTAAATTAATTAGTCGGCTTCCGCGTCTCCAATTAACCAAGGAATCAAAATTATGTTCATACACCTCCCGATGCTACAAACAACTAATGCCCTAAATCAATTAACCCTAATCCCTTAGTGATTAATTAACAAGAAACATTGCATTGTGCCCTCCATAGACTCTAATTAAACCAATTATCGCAACTCCCGTATTGACAATTAATCTAATTAAGAATTCCTAACAAATCCTCATCAACTCCCGTATCAAAAGGATTCTAACAATTATAATGAAAGACCAATTATAATTGAAATCAAAGGAATTGCAATCATGAATAATCCTAATAATTCCTAATCATATAACATGGCTACAATTATCCTTTTAACATTCTAGGGTTTCATCCAATTTCCCACAAGGATGATTTAGAACATTATAGTATGAATTGCATAAAAACAATTGAAATAAATAGATGCAATGGAATTCATATTAAACAACAAGATTAAACTAATAAATGGCATAAAAGAAAATAAAGTAAATGGAACAATTGCTATAATCTTCAAGAGCTTCAATCTTCCAAAATGACTCCTTGAATTCTTCAATTGAAAGCAAACTTCAACAAAATGACATTCTTTCTTCAAACTAAACTTTGGAAAAATCTAAAGTACCTAAGGAAATTCTAATGAGGCTAGAACAAAGAAGAAGAAAAAGAATTCTAAACAAAAGAAAGGATGGATTCTCCAACAAAAAGGGATGCTTCCAAGGTTCACACAAGGGGTCTATTTATAGATCCAAAGAGGAGGGGGATGAGGTGGATCTGATGAGGATTTTGAGTCAGCAAATTAATTAAGATATGATTTTGGAGAGATTCTTGCAATGGATATCCGGGGAGTAATGAAGGCCGGCTCAAGCCGGTTTAAAGGCCGGCGGCTTTTCTTCTTTTGAGGCCGGTTTTAAAAGGCCGGCTCAAGGCCGGCGGCCTTGAATGTAGGCCGGCCCAAGGACGGCGGCCTTCAGTGCAATCCTTCGCTCACTTCTTAAATTTTGTGAAAAACTCCTCCAATTAACTTGTAATTTACTTTTGGGTCCTCAAAACCTGTATTTTCACAATAAATACCATTAAGTATCATTTCTTTATATTTTCTTATAATATTAAAATAAATTTAATATAAGTCCAAAAGAAAATATAAGTATAATGTGATCTTATCAAACAACATTATCAATAACAATAAAAAAATCTAGGCTCCACATACTATTAAAATCTAAAATCTTTTGAAACTTAATAATCTTATCGCTAAAAAAATATAGAATATTCTACCTTGTTATATTTGACATTTTTAAGGACTAAACTTACAACTTTATTCTAATTTTGTAGAACAATTTAAACATTTGTTAATTCCATTATAAAGTTTTTTTTTTTTTTTACAACATAACTAACTTGCTGAAACTCCTCAAATCCACATGAACATATAATCCATTCTTCTATATTCCATCACATATTTAAATTAGATTAACCCTGAATCCCTAATAATACCTTTACAAAAATGAAATATATGTTATAATGCTAAATCCTCTAATCCTCACCAACAATTGAATGGGGATTGAGTGATCTTACCTTTAGATGGGCCATACTAAACATCGATGGTAATACATGCACACCCTCCATCAATTAAACACCATAAATCACCAATTCTTGTAATAGATAAAAAATTTATTAGAGATCTTAATCAAACCTAACAATGAGAAATGAGGAAATTACTTACCTACATTTATCGCTTCTTATACCAATAAGGAGATCCTTTCCCTAAATCACTCTTATCACTACCACTTGCCCTAAATCATAAATTCTAGTATTTTATTATATTGCTCAACAAATCTTAAAACAATGATGATTTAAAGGGAAGAAAAGTGAGATCTACAAGTGGAATTCTTTAATAGATGAAAATCATTATCAAAAAAAGAAGCTTTTGATATAAAAAGGAGTAAAAGGTAGGAATAGGTTAGCAGTTTATAGTTTACGTGACTACACTTAAATAACATCTTTTTAAAATCTATTTATTTGGTTTAGTTAGGCTCTGGATCCAATTTCACATCAAAAATAGAAAATAAAGGATAGGTTTTCACTTAAGATAGCTATAAGAGAAATTTACCTACTTGTCTTAGCCTTTAGATTATTTTTCAAGGCATTTCATTATATTCTAGGAAGAAAAGGACAAGACACTAATCCATTGCTAGCTTAGAGCTTTAAACTAAACACAACATCCCACTTGCATCATTTCATCTAAGGCCATGACAATGTTAAGCTTAGAAGATTTTTCTGGAAAGACATCTGCATAATCTTTAACTACATACACATCTTCTAATTTAATAATTTCTTTTATCTCCATTGATAATGTTAATATCCTACTCTTTTCCCACAGCTCATATGTAGGAAGAGTTGCAAGACTTTGTGTATCTAACTTGGATACAATTAGATCTTCATTAGGAAAATTAAAATAAATCACTAGATTGTGACAATCTATAGTAGTATAGTACTTAGATTGCCAATTCACCCATAAATTTATATCGAGTTTGATCATCTCTAATACAAACAATTCTATTGAATTTTCTTTCCTTGTATTATAATTTTTATATCCTTACACATCTAATCTAATCTTCCTCCCACTCTAAAAGGATTATTATAATCATAGCATCACTCAACAATACATGTTTCAATCCACATAGATGCATGAATACAGGTGATATGCATAAATGTGTTGTACCCATATTAAATAACACATAGGTTATATTTAGGTTAATAAGCAGTGTACCCTACTCTTACTGTTGATGTAAGGTAAATACGTGACCAGGTGCTCTTTGTTTTGATCCTAAGGATTGAGGTCTTCCCATTGGTCCTCTCAGTGCAGGTCTTACTAGCTATTGTGCTAGGAATTGTTGAGGTACTATAACCGCCTAATTCTAGGTGGCACTACACTTAAAGGATCTATGTCCCCCTATGCTTACAAATATAGCAAAAAGTCTGAGGGATGGATTTTTCTGTACAATTCCTATTAGGGTATCCTGTTTTATACCACAAGAGAAACATACCCCTTTAGGCAACTACATTGTTGTAATTCATGTGGTTCCGAACACCTGAGGCATCTCCTTCATAGTTTTTCTTGTGGTGGTGGCAATGCTAAAGGTGCTGGCCTAGTTTAGATAGATCTATGTGCAAAAGCCATAAGTCTAACTCGATACACTACAAGCTTATTTCCCTTATCGGCATATGGCACATTAGAGGCAAGTCTCTTTCCTAGGTGAAACCTTGACCTACAGGATTTAAAATACTCCTTTGTCCTCCTCTTACTCTACTCTAAAAGCTTCGCCTTGTTAATAACCTCTACAATGTGGTTAGTTAGAAGGCCCCTACTTTAGTTAGAAGTCTAACTAATTTTGGCAAGAATTTGATTAAGTTGTTCAGCTCTGCTTTTTATGTTTCTACAATCTAATTGCCCTGCTAACAGTTATAGTATTCTACCTTCATCTGATCTCTGATACTGTTAGGAAAATTATATCTCATAAAATAGCTCCTTGAACCTCTACCACTAGATAGGAGCCCATGTTAACCTAGACATACTAGTCTACCGGTCTGCAGCTAATCCCTTCAACATAAAGGCTGCAAATTTGACATTTCCTATCTTTTGGCAACATAAATCTTCAAATGTCTTCTGTGTTTCATTGATCTAATGCTTAACCTCTATTGGATTTATCAACTCATAGATGGAACTCCTTTGCTAGTTGGATAAATTTTTCTAGTCCACATGGTTTTTATACAAGCCTGGCAAGTCTCATGGCCTATTGTAGCCGCTATGCCAATATCCCCACTAGAGCATTCATAGTCTTTAGCAGTTGAGCATCATGACAAATTTGCTTAATTTTGAGCTCCTTGTTGAGGTGGTCCTAGATGATGCCTTTCCTCTAGATCATCTCCATCTCATTTAGCACTAGATGAGCCTTATCTAGTGTTTCATTTGGGAGGCATTCTATTTGAGATGAGGCAATAGAATGGTTCCAAAAATTAAAATTAGTATAGGGGTTAGTGATAGTATACATCTATGTATACTTTTGTCTACACAGATATATACATACATATATAAATAATGTAGAAATTTAAAAGAAGGTACAATTAAATAAAATAACCAAAATCAAATAGAATAAGTTATTAAACAAAATAGTATTTCCTGCAAATTACCCCACTTCTCTTTAATTCTATTTGTTCTATAGATTAAGTGCTTAATCCATCTAATGTCTCAACTTGCTTTCTTTTGATTGAAACCTATACTTTTTTATCATCAAACCTAAGCTCTATGGATTACAAACCTATTTTCTATTAATCAAAACCTAAGCTTTGATATCGCTTAAGCTATAAATGCCCTACCTAGGACATCACAGCCAACCACCTGTCACTACTATATAGAAACAACGCTAAGGCTCTAAATCTCCATAGAAATATAAACATCTCATCTTCACCTTACATTCATACTAATATTACTTCAATAAAAGAAATGAATGACTCTCAGTGAGTCATTCCAATCACTATTACTAAAACAATACATTAAACTCCAAATTAAAAATCAAAGTAAACATTTATCCTCATAAATAATTAACATAACTAAAAGTTCTGTACTATCCCATACTCTCAATCCACAACTTAAATTCTTAATAAGGAATCTTCAGTAACTTTCACATTATTCCTCATCAACATAGTAGTAGTGCTCTCTATACATATAATGTCATACAAAAGTCCCATTCTCATCAAAATCTACATGCTCATCATTTTTACTGTAAGTATAATTAAAAGGAATGACCAAGCTCAGTGCATGGGTACCACACAATATGTGTCTGCTATACAAACAAACAATATCAACACACATAAATGCAATAGTAATACACATCAAGTCATTAGATTATTCATATTCATTTAACCTACATTTATCACAAGGATACTAATGACTCCCATTACACATATAATATTTACATAATATAATCCTAAATTGGAAACTACCACTATATGCCCTTCTAACCTTAATTTACCCCAGATCATTTTAATACATTGCTCCACTAATGACAACGCTGACATACCAATCATTAAGGTGTCCCTAAAGATACTACCACTGAAGCCCCTAAGCTAAGCCAAGCACAAGCAACATACACATTTTGATTAGATAACATTTAAATTCATTAAACAAACTACGCTATCAAACACAATCAATAGACAAAGAAAAAACACTTAACTGGAGAAGCATTCTCACTATAGCCTCTTACGACTCTAAGAAAAGAGATGCAGACCTATCAAGTATAAAGAACTAAACTTAGTTCTATTCACACTAATCTAGATTAATAATTGGTGAATTTCATGTCCCTAATTAGAGTGCCTTTCCTTCGATGTTTTATTATATTTAATTTGTAATTAGAATTGAAATATAATGAAATAGAATCAAATGTGAAGTATTCCTGGACAACACGATCATTAAGAGACTGTACAGATGAACATGGGCTAGAGCATAACTGTGCTAGAGGTCGTGTACCTCTTTGTGTAAAAGGTGATTTCAGATGCTCAAATACATGGTCATGATTTAGCCATGTACCTTTCTATGCAAAATGCCATTCAACACGTTTAGGTACAGGTTATGTATCTAGCCGTGTAACTTTTATGGATTTTTTTAATTTGACATGCCCAAGTACACGAGTGTGTCCTTTGTCTAGTACCTTTTTATATACACTCATAACTATATACAACACTGTTCATCATTAACCCCTAATCCCTTTTTCCATTTTGTTCTAGCGTAATATTATGTGATTCTAAGCCTAATTAATCAATGTAACTACTAATTCCAATGCATAATTCAGGTCTGTGTGTACTTGGTTTGAATTTGTAATCAAAATCCTCCAAGTGCCAATCTTACACACGATCCATCTCATTCTTTATTCTAATTTCTATTAATGTATGACTAAAAAATCTTATATGTCATAATTCATCATCAGAACTAAATGCATTGATGATTAGAGTTCTTACCAAATGGAAAGGGATTGATCTCATCATGATCCTTTAGGTCGTCTGCGGGTCTCTAGAGTGTTTCTTAGGGTTATAATTGGCACAAATGAGGGAAAGGAAAGAAATGCTAGATTAAGCAAGCTTAATATCCTAACTAGGAAATGACTTAATTGTCCCCATCTTTTATCTTAATTATTCTTTTAGCCTTATCTTTAATTTATATTAACTACTTAATGAGTAATCATTATATAATTATAAATACTTGTATTTACATAAATTAGGAGCCACAAACCATGTCCTTAGATCAAGGTGGATATACGTTGGGAACAACGCTAGAGTTAAAGTAAAAGACATGGGCATTTGCAGCGTAGATTGGCATCGTGGCAAGACTCTCTTCCTTATAATATCTTTCATTCTAGAGATCCAACAAAACTCAGTTTCCATTTACCACTTGAGGTTCATGGTGTTGGTCTCAATTTTTATGGTAATAAATGTTGATGTTTATTTGAGAATTGTATTTTATGGATCTAGTTTTATGTCAGATGGTCTAAATAGTAGCTTTTGTCGATATCTCATTTTTGTACTCTCTTTATTTTTTATTTTATTTTCATTAAAAAAGAGAAAAAAAAATCAAATCAGGATAAATGTAATTTATTTGCATTATAAGAGTAAAACACAAACTAACAACTTGATTAGAAAATATCACAAGCATTCGTAGAGACTTGAGTTTGACTTCCCCCACCATGCAAAACGCACACAATTTTTTTAGAAATGACAAGTGGGTTAAAATGGGAATAAATACAATTTGGTTACATAATAAAAATTAAGGCCCCAACCCAATGGCCTGATGGAAAGATACAAGCATAAAATTCTAACATTCTCGAGTTTGAACCCCCCCCATTGGGGCAAACATGTAAAATTTTTTTTGTTTAGGGCAAAAAGGGGTGAGGAAAAATAGGAAAAATGAAAATTTATTACTTTAAAAAAAAATTGATGCACTAGGCCAGGGGCCCTTGATGGAAAAACACAGATACACATTGAAAATTCTAGAGTTCGTTTCCCCCATTGTGCAAAACGCAGGCAATTTTTTAGGATTGTAAGTGGATCAAAAGGGGAATAAAATGACTTTTAAATTTGCATAATAAAATGAGGCATAGGATAATGGCCAATAAAAGACACACACGCTTTCCCAAAAATCCTGAGTTCAGGGCCCCCATGGGTGTGATCTTTTTTTTAGATCAATGCCTTTTGCAGCCATGTCATTGGTTTAATTTGGGTGATTTTTGTTCATTGTCTTCAAGCCCCCCATTTTTTTCTAGACTTTTCCAACTCATCGAGCTCATTTTGAGCTTCTTTTTCTTGTATTTTCTACAAAAAACCACCTAAATTAATGTTGGGGAATCTTGTAGATTACATAAGATACTTTTAATCCATACCAAATTTTTTCATTCCAAATTCATGCATTTTGCGTTTGGGGTTTGGGGGGGGGGGCCTAAAAATGGAAAAAAAAATTAGCCGCGTGAGAAAATCCATTTGTCCATTTTTGGCAAAAATCAGCCCAAAAATAGCAATTGAAGCTTCATTTCCCCATTTCTTAGGAAAGGGTATGGCTTCTCCACAGCTAAGAAAAATCACCTAAATCGTGCTTGTTCTCAAAATAAAATAATATTTCGAGCACAAGCCAAGAAACCTCCAGGGTTTGGTTTAATCGGGGGGCATTTAAAAAGCTTCCATGTTCAGACCATACTCGATTCATTAAAAATGGGACCATCCTTTCTTTGTCCTGGCCCCAATTTGATCCCCCAACCCCCTCCCTCCAAGCAAAATCTGTGTTTCTCTCCCACGCTTCCCAAACCCATGCATTTCCCTCCTTTCTCTTTAGAAATTCTTTAGACCTAGGCTTAGTTAAGGTAAAAGACCATTCCTAGTTTTCTCCACTTCCTTAGCTTTCGAAAAACCCACTACTTAAGCCACTCTAAACCAACTCCAGCAAACCCTTTTACCAGTAAATTGAAGCTCCGATTCAATCCTCCCCCCCAAGAACCCTTTACCCAATACCAGTAACTATACAATCCCCCCTAAGTCATTCCCATACAGTCCGTTCCCACAACAGACCAAGTTGGAAGTTTTTTGAAGATGGAAAGTGTCAGGTGACTATTGTTCTGCCCCAAGCTTGCACGAGCCAAGTTTAAACCCGACTTTGAAACAGGTATTCCGATCCTTGCCCCTTTTCTTTCTTTCTTTCTTTTGACATTTTATCTTTTTTAAAAAATAATAATAATAAATTTAGTTTTAATTTATTTTTTAGACACCTTAGCTTTTTATTTAAAAAATTTTTTTTTTTATAATTTTTAAAGACAATTTAGTCCTTTTTTTTTTAAAAATTGGTTTTAAAAGACATTTTATTTTGGGGGGGGGGGAAAAAAAATATTTTTTCATTTGTTTTTTTTTAGAAAATTTAGTTCTTTTTAAATAAAAATTAGTTTTTAAAGACATTTTAAATTTTAAAAAATATTTTTTTATAATTGTTTTTTTAAGGACTTTTTGGGGCTTTTTTTAAATTAATTTTTTAAGTTTCTAAAAAAAAAATTTATATATAAAAAAATTTTTTTTTAAAAAAAATTTAGAATTAAAAAAAAAATGCAAACTATGGGTTTGGGTTTTATCCCAAATAAAGCAGTATGTAGGCACCTTTAAAGTGACCCTTTAACTGTAAATAATAATTAGGTTTTATTTAACTTAATTTTTTTTTCAAAAAAAAAAAATAGACTTGGAAGGTTAAAAATGTTTAAACCCGTAAGATTTTTTTATAGGGGAGCCCAGGAATTTTTAAAACTCTTTGGTAATTTTTTAAAGGAGTTTTTAACACAAAAATAATACAAATTAGGACTAATCCACTCCCTTAGTCCTAATTTAAAATTTTTCCCAAACTTTATTGGATGGTGACTCCTTTTTCAAAAAAAATTAATTTTTCCAATTTTTTTAAACGAGGATTACATTAAATGAGCATAAATTTTAATGATTCAAGTTAGGAAAAAAATGAAAAATTTAGGCCCTTTGACAAGATGGGGGACTCCACTAGGGTACACTAAGTAGGCTAGCCACTTTAAACCTTCCAAAAGTATAATTTATTTTTTGAAAATTATTTATGAAGTCTTTACTTTTAGGGTTTTTTTTTGTTAAAAAAGTTTTTATTTTATTTTCTTTATCAACAACACTTTAGGCTTATTTTGTTAGAGTTTTTTGTTTCTTTTTCCATCAATTTTGTTAAATATAATTTGAACCTAGCCATCTTAAGACCTTAGGAGGGGAGTCATTTGTAAGTTCCAAGTGTAGTGAATGAAACAAATGCTCATAGATGATTAGGCTACTCCCACTCAACCTTCGATGTGGGCCCAGGGTCCATTTCTTTAAAAACCCAAGAGGCCACAGATTTTGGAGCTTTAAGAACCAAACCTTTTTCTATACATGAAATCTTAAATTGGGAAAAATCTGACGATGTCCCGTGGCCAAACAACTATGTAGGACTATTAGCAAACCCCTGGAGAATATATTGTATCATGTAAGATTATTTTTCAAATATTTATTTGAAAAAAGAATATGAAGTAAAATATAGCGATTTGGAATCATCACCCCAAAACTAGTTCTAAAGGTATAGGTTGTGCCGGAAAAATTTTCCCATCATAAAAAAAATTAAAAAAAAATAAAAAAAATAATAATAATAAAAAAATGTGAAAGGAAAAAAGGGAAAAGGGGAAAATCATGGATTTAAAAAAATCTAATAGATTTGGATCATATCACAGTCTCAATGATAGCTCCAAAGAAAGTAGGCTTTCTCGAAAGCCTAATTATACACTCGCTTAAGAGTTAAATGGCTAAAAAACCAGTAACGGAAACCCTTAAAATAAAAGAAATTACGGCTCCTCAAACAAACTATAGTTCCCAACTAACAAGAAGTTTCAGACCCAAACATACCCCATCAACCGATCTATGCTAACAAAGTAGTCCAAGCAGATCAAATTGACCTTAAAACAAACTATAAAAATTCAAACCCCTGGATGATTTGGGGAAAATGATGGGGGTGAAAGTTTAAGGAGGAAAGTTTGTGGAAAAGCAACAGGATTGGAAAAGAAGCTACTCTAAAAGTTTCCAAAAAGAAAAATGGGGGTTTTTTGAGGAAACTGTTTAGATTTGAGCAAACCGATCTAGTTAACCAAAAACATTTATGAAGATGGAATTCCCTGATAAGTTCAAGATCCTAGACTTTGAAAAGTATGATGGAACAAGTTCCCCAAAACTCCATGCCAGACTCTAAAATTAGAAAGATGGCTAAATATACTAGGTACAAGCGGCTAATGGGTGCAGACTTTGGAGGACAGTTTAATTGGGCTAGCTTAAGTGGTATGCCTAACTGGATTTGAATGAGACCAAACACATAGGATAAATTGTAAGTGTCTTTTATAACCAGTAACAAAGTTTAATTTTTGAATGGGCTCCATCTTTTTGGGGACCTGAATAATATGGGGAAAAAAGAGTAACAAAGCCTTTAAAGGGAATTATGCACAACGGGGGAGGGGTTTCAAACCATAATAATTTACCCCCCCTACTAGGGAAGGATCTAACTTCCCATGTTCATCAACACCTTGGGTAAGCCTTACTACTAGTTAATGGGGCATGTTGTTGCAAGCTTTTACCGATATAGTAGAATGTCAGATGCCGTATTGAGAATGAAAACTTTTCAGGGAGGCCCACATTCTAGAAGGGGTAAAGAAAGTCACCCCACCCAAGGCCAATTAGTAAGGGTGGGGAAATAACTGTCATTTATGGTAACCAAAGGGAATCATGCTGGGCCCCAATCCCCACAATTAATCATTAAAGACAAACCAAATATCCCCGAACGAAAATCTGAACTGATGCTAACAGAGAAGCATTCACTAGAATCCCTATCCCTTTAACTAATTTTCCATCGCCTCTAAGATGAGAATCTTTTGAATTTCAAAGTACCTCTTGAAAACCCTCGACCCAAAGATTACAACCTCAAACCTTTTTATGAGGTATCATTTAAGGTAAGAGGGGCACTCTACGAATAACTGTTAGAGGTTGAGGAATAAAATACAAGATCTCATAGCTACTAAATTGGTTAATTAGACTTTGTAGAAGCTCCAACACCCAATGTCAATAACAATCCCTTGCCAAGCCATAGGGCTTTCGTCAATGTGATCATTGCTAAAGCATGTGGATCGAGGATAAATCAAATGAGCTCCTCATCACATTGGAACAAATAGTGTGGAACTTAAAGCATAAAAGGTCACTTATAGGATATAAGAAACCTTAGAGATCGTACCAGAACCAGACCCACAATTCACCAATTACTCAAGGAAGGGAAAGCAAAGAAAGAAGATATTCAAGCTATGATGAACCCTAAAACCAAAGAAGAAATGTACGTAGAAGGCATTAAGAAGAAGGTATCTAACGGGTGTCCTATCATTGATAGATTAGGAGAGCCATTCAGGACATTTGAATATCTGGTAAACTAAATTTATTCATACTAAGAGTCTATGCAGATGCACCACCTACAGGCTAGGGCTCAAAATTCAAGGAAGAGGGTAAGCCTGAAAGTCAAGAAGAGAAATCTGAGCAGATAGTAGGTTTGGTGGGAGTCAAACCCCAAGTCCTTCACCTTTTAAAACCCTAAGTAAGAGCAAGGGAAAAGTCATTATTTAGCCTAAGAAGTTCATGTTCAACGTTCCAATACTGTCAGAGAATTATAAGGCTGCACCATTGAATTACCAAGCTAAAAAATTAGACCACAAAGGTACCCCTGATGATAAGAGGACTGACCCATTTAGGGAGAGTGTATGATTCGACTGAAGAGATTAGGAGGAAGGTTGCTATGATGATAGAAGGGAAGTAAGGATCAGAATCCCCTTAAGAAGATCATAAAGGCCAACACATACAAGATCATAGATCAACTGGCTAAGGTCCCAAATTTAAATCTCTTTAATAGGCTTTCTTTTATCCTTTAATTTACATCGAGAGGAACTTATGAAATTACTTCATGAAGTCCCAAAATTTCCCAAAGGTATTTCAACTAAGAAGTTGGATTTAGTAATCAATTCTATCTTTGCTATGGGTTAAATAGTCTTCTCGCCAAAAGTGTTAGGAAAGAGGGGAACCAGACAAAAGTCGTTATTCTTTAGTTAAGTGCAAAGATATGGGGTAGCTTGATACGATTTATAATGGCTCGTCTTTAAAAAGTATCTCTACTATCCATGCTAAACCCATTGGGGTAGATGCTCAGAATTAAACCAAGCCGATCATTACAAGTTTCGATGGGTCTAAAAAGAGAACTGGGGAAGTTGGGGAAATTCAGATTGAAATCGGCCCTTTAAAAATTCATAATTCCCCTTTTAGGGGTTGGAAAAACAAGGTCTTTCAATTTGCTGCTAGGGAGGCTTTGGATACCTCAAACCCGAGTTGCACCATTAATTCACCAGATGGTCAAGTTTATGTCTAAAGGCTAGGTTTTGTAAGTTGGGGGGAGTATGACTAGCATATACGAGGATGGCCATTCCATATTTGGGATGAAAAGGTGGAAAACCGAGATTGCAAATTTTTTATGGGTGTATGTGGCTATGGATGAAGAGCCCTCTCTGTTTAACAATAGAAAGCACATTTGGGTTAAGGACAAATTGACTCATTGGAAATCAAGGGGATGAATCAAAAAAAGAAGAAGAAGAGAGGCAAGAAGTTATAATGCTCAGCTAAAGTTTCAAACATCAGCAAACATTCCATCACCAATTTAACCTAGCAATCAGAATTACCCGAGTTAATGACTCTTTAAACCCCAATGCACCGTTAGCACAACAGAAGTAGTATCAGCAAAGGCCAATTTAACAATAGTTCCGTCCCCAAACAAAGGCAATGGTCTCTTTAGATAGAGAAGGGTCATGAGAAGCATTTAATTATCTTTACTATTCCAACTATTTTGTTCAATCTTGATAGATAATAAATAT
>JBBMOL010000534.1:68877-145392 GCA_037954665.1 Laguncularia racemosa | reverse complement strand
AGGATTTAATAATGTAAAAAATAATAAAAAATATTAGGAAAATAATAATAAAATTTTAGATGTCAAAATAGGATAGATAATAAACTTAGGATAAAATTTTCAACAAAAATTCCAAAAATCACAAAATCACGAAAATCACAAAAAAAAATCACAAAAATCATAAGAATCATGAAAACTAATAAAAAATTCAAAAATTATAAAAGAATCATAAAAAAATAAGTTTTAGCACTTAGAAAAATCATTTTCTTCAAACAAATCCAAAATTGATAATTTCCTCTAAAAAAAACATTTAAAAAAAAATCAGATTAAAGCTCAGGTTTAGAAATTTTTTAGAAAAATCCCAAAAATGGTAAGAACATAAATCAAAAGAAATTTCAAAATTAAAATACACCAACAAACTTAAGGTTTTTCAGAAAAGCGAACTACGGCTTGTTTGATCTTGAGTAGCAGGTACGTAGGCACCCATTCAGGTCAACCCATAAAATGAATGAAAAATCATTTTCTTGAAATCATCCAAAAACAAAAAGTAACAGAAACATAAAACACATTTCTAAAGAGGAACAATTTTAGGAGATTAGGTGGTAACCGTAAAGGTTTTAATAGGTTAGCCTCCGGACTTAGAAACTCTGGTTTTCCCTTTTCCTCTTTTCACAAAAACGAGAAGAGGAAATAACGACGACTAGTGGTCCAAAATTAAGACTAATCTGCTCCTTTAGTCTTAATTAAATTTTTCCCAACAATTGTTGGGTGGTGACTCCAAAAATCAAACGAAATTCCTAACTCAAGTCAATGATCTATATTAGATAAGCATAGGGTCTAGTTTAGATCGGATTCGAAATGGGAATTCAAAAATTAGACTCGACAGGATGGCGACTCCACTGGGGACCCATGCCAGTAGGCTAGCCACCTGAATCTCTTCAAATTGTTATCTTTAAGAAATGTGTTTCATTTATTACTCTGTTGCTAACCTTTTAGGGTTTAGTTAGATTTTCAGTTTTTCTTTATTGTGGGGGGGGGTTGCATGCATGTATCTGTGTGAGTAGATGCGATCGAACTCGGGCCGTCCTAGGAACCTAAGACAGGGAGCCATTGTGTAGGTTTCAAGCGAAGTGAGTTGATTCACCGTTCGGGACCGATTAAGCTACCCCACCCTATGCTTCGATATGGCTTGAGATCCATTTCTTCAAGAATGCGGGAGGCCATAGAGCTCGGGAACCATTAGAACCAACCTACTTGCATACATAACATCATAAGGGGTTGACAAATGAATGACAATGTAATGGTTTGTTATTTTTTCCTTAGAGTTCAGGACTTTTTCCCTGTAATGTTTTCATAGTTCTGTTTGTAACTAGGTTGTTTCTTATTGTAATAGATGGCTAGCAATGCAGTCGATCGCCTCCTCCGCAAAGAAATTCAGGTGTACAAGCCTTTAGATCTAAAATTGGTACTGGACCATTGGTTTACCTTGTACAACCCAGAGGAGCAGGCCTTCATCCAGCAAAAGATCGGCCCCATCCTCTCACTGACAAAGATAGAGGTGAATCTGCCTTTAGTCCGAGCCATGCTTCAATTATGGGAAATTGAGCCCTCCGCCTTCTTTATCAGGCCGCATGAAATCACCCCTACCCTGGAGGAATACACCCAGTTGCTACAGGCTCCAATACTAACCGATCAGATCTATATGCCAGACCTTGAGGCCGGGCTAGCCAGTACCTTCAGCAGATTATTAGGCATTCGTAAGACAGTAGTCAACAAAGCCCTGACAAACTGTAATGGGTATTGCATACGTATGGATGATTTAGAAGCCTGGTTCATCACGCGAGAGGACAATGAGGATAGAAAGGACATACTATGTGGGGACCCTAATACTTACAAACAGAGAAGGATGAATGCTTTCATTTTGACAGCTTTCGCCACTATATTGTTCCCCATCGGGACCTTCTATATTCACTACCGGGTTGCAGAGCTGGTAACCCAATTCTTGGAGGGAAGATCTTACATCTCGGCTTTACTGGCTAAACAGATCCGGAATTTGAATTTCCTCAAGAGGAAAGGTCATGGGATCCTTCGATCAAGCCTCAACCTTCTGCTAATATGGTTTGTAAGCCACCTTAAGTGCTTCGGGTTGAACATGGTCCGAAAAACCTTAGCCTAGCAGGTGGATCTTGTAGACTCATGTATAGAAAAAGTGAAGCTACCTGACGACCTTACCAGCCACAGTTGGGTAGAGCTGCTTAGTAGCTTCAGCGCCGAAGATATTCTATGGACAACCAGGTGGAGTTGCTGTGACAAAATCATCCTGACATGCAGTAACTTCCAAGCCATACCTTTGATCGGAATCAGCGGATGTATTAGATATCACCCAAACTCAGTGGTCCGCCAATTCGGTACTATCCAAGACATAGTTTATCGTCCCTCGCTCGAAGCAGTTCACCTTTGAGTATCAAGATTCGAACATGTTAGTAGTCGAGAAGTTTGCTAAGCTGGCAGAGGTCAAAGCACTTTGGGAAGCCAGAATTGAAAGCCCGAATGTGGACCTCAGGGAGTTAGATGGCGAAGTGGGAAAACACCAAGCCACCAGAGAGTTTGTAATCCACCAGCTATACCAGACAGGAGAAAGAGCATATCGGGTTCCAGACGTCACTCAGCCAAGACCAGACAAGATCAATCCAGGACAGAAATCTACCTGGAGCAGGTCAAGGCCCGGATGGAAGTATACTTCGAAGCTGCGGATTATAAGAAAGACATCTGGAAGGACGCTTCAAGGAATCTGACCAAAGGAACAAGGCCTTAGAAGACAATTGGAGAAGTGCCAAGCCAAAGTCAAGGAACTAGAAGCCGTCATCAGTGGGAAGTTTGAGCCTCTAAAACGGAAGACCAAAAGAGCTAGGAAATAGATTATCATTGTAATCTTTCATTTGTTTATTTTGATCATTGAATTCCAGAATTTTTAATTTAATAAAAGTGAAGTTTCAATATTACATTGTCAAACAGTTGTCAACCATTTTACTTTTAGCATCTGCGTGACATATGCATATCATTCTTGCATTCATCACACTAAAATAAAAAATGCGCGTCCAGGTATCAAAATAGCTTCCAAGCAACCAAACCCTCCTAGAAGCCCAATTCTCACGCGCTCAAGAGCAAAGATGGTCAACAGCAGTGACAACCGCAACAACCCCAATGCTGAAGCTGCCTCGGACTCTAGGATCATGTCCCTAGAGCAAACGGTCCAACAACTGGCTGCCCAGGTTCACCTCTTAACTGAAAGCATCGGCCTCCTGCGCAACACTCAGCTAACCCAGGAGGAGTATTCAGGGGCCAGAAAGGGAAAGGCAGTGGAGGGACAGCCTCTGGAATATGAGGAGATCAATTCCCACCTTAACCCGACTTTTGAATATGAGCCAAAAGTCAATCAGGGCCGACCTCTGACGACCTGAAGAGGGAAATGGAAGAGAGGCAGAAAGAGATGGAGAAACAACTCTTCCAGCAGCTCCATGACAAGATGAGAACCATTGAGGGCCCTGACGGTTTTGAACAGGCCGGAATCACCAACCTGCCAGCATACAGGGAAGAGGTATACCCCGAGAAGTTCAAGACCCCAGATTTCGAAAAGTATGATGGACCGACTGCCCCAAAATGCATACTAGGCTATATGCCCGGAATATGAGCAAGTATGCTCAATACGACCAGCTTATGCTCCAGACATTCCAGGACAGCCTCACAGGCCCTGCATTAGTTTGTTATGCCCACCTGGACTTCAACATTATCAACACCTGGGAGAAGCTAGCCCGGGCGTTTTATGAACAATATAAGTTCAATATTGAAGTCGCCCCATCTGTAATCGACCTAGGGAGTCTCCGGAAAAGACATGCTGAGCCGTTCAAGGAATATGCTCAGCGTTGGAGGGCCTAGGCCGCCAGGGTAGCAACCCCGATATCTGAAAAGGAATTGACATCCATATTTGTCAATACCCTGGACAAGACCTACTTTTCACATTTGGTAGCCAGACCTCCTCCAGTTTTGCAGAGGTAGTGGTTGCGGGTTGCAGGATCGAGAATGCCATCACCACCGGTAGACTCCAAACAATGGATCCTCCTAGGGTCGCACCAACACAAAGGCCTTTAGGAGGAAACAGAGCTAAGGAGCCCACAGTTAGCACGGTAAATTCCGGTAAGACAGAAAGAGTCGGGACTCATGTGACATTCCAGACCACGAGTACCCAGTCCAACAACCCTTAAGGGTCAAACTCAAGCCGTCAGGGCCCCAAGACAGTTCACTCCAATCCCCGTACCGCTCAGTCAGGTCTCGCTCGGTTGAGGGCAGACAACTTGATTAGTTTCGAGATCCCCAATGACAGATACAAGCCCAAGAACTTTAACTCAAATCTCAAGTGTGACTACCACATGGGTCAGGAGGGCATTCCACAGATAGGTGCTGGAGGCTCCGACATAAAATCCAAGATTTAATTGATGTAGGAATCATACAATTGGATTTCGTGAACGCCCTAGCACCTAATGTCAACACTAACCCACTGCCCAATCACAGGCCCACCATTAATATGATTACATCTGAGGAGTCAGCTCCCAAAGAAGCCCCAAAGCAGAATATGATAGAGCCACAAAAGAAGCAATCCCACCAAGCTCCAGAAGAAACTCCAAAAGCACACATTAAAAGGAGATCGTTAGCCGCAGACCCAACGGTTGCACATTGGGAGAGATCACACGGGAGATTTCAGTACTTGGTAAACTATTCTTATACCCCGAATGAGCAAGGGCCACTTTGTGGATGGGGACCGGAATCTGAGAAGGAAGACGGCCGGCAAAGGAAGAGGGGAAGACCATCAACATGATCAACTCTCAGAAGCCCAGGGTTATACAATGCTATGAGGGACAATCAGCTGAGGTACAAATCCCAAGAAAAAGATATGTATTCAATGTCCCAATACCGGCAGAGGATTACAAGGCTACACCGTTCGACTATTGGGCCCTTGAGCAAGAGCGGCCTCCTATGGTGGGAGGCATCACCCGCATTGGGAGATTATACGATCCAAAGTATAAAGGCTCGACTAAAGAGCCCACCGTGGGAAAAGGGGAAGAAGAGGAAGAGGGACTTGCTGCATTCACGAAGATGGTTAAGGCTAGTAAATACAAGATCATAGAACAATTAAATAAAGTTCCAGCACAGATATCACTCATGGGCCTTCTCACAACATCCGAACCCCACAAGGAGGCACTCTTTAAAGTGCTGAAAAAGATTCAGGTCCTGGAAGGTATCGCTACAGACAAATTGGGTCACGTGGCGGACTCCATCTTCGCAATGGACCAAATATCCTTCTCTCCGAAGAGCTAGGGGAAGAGGGAGACCAACATACCAAACCACTGTTCATAGTGGTCAGGTGCAATGACACCATTGTC
Organism: Laguncularia racemosa; assembly: GCA_037954665.1. Lineage (NCBI taxonomy): Eukaryota > Viridiplantae > Streptophyta > Magnoliopsida > Myrtales > Combretaceae > Laguncularia > Laguncularia racemosa. The sequence goes on along the minus strand of JBBMOL010000534.1, from coordinate 139,975 downwards.
TCCCGGGTACTTATCGATAACGGATCATCCCTCAACGTTTGCCCATTGGCAACACTCGACTTATTGGGAGTCGATCCAAGCAACATAAAACCCAGCTCCACGGTGGTCAGAGCCTTCGACGGGTCCAAAAGAGACATAGTAGGGGAGGTGAGCCTACTGGTGGAAATCGGTCCACAAATATTCCACATCTCCTTCCAGGTCCTCGACATCCTCAGATCTTTCAATTTGTTGTTGGGACGACCTTGGATACATGCTGCTGGAGCCATCCCCTCTAGTCTCCACCAAAGGGTCAAATTCATTGCAAGCGGGCAGATAGTCACGGTACTGGGCGAGCAGGACTACGCCATATACAAAGAGACTGCCATACCTTATATCGAGGAAGAGGGTTCAGAAGACCCGGGGCTGTAGATTTTCAACGAAGTGAACATGGTGACCAGCAAGGAGGGCCATCAGTTTAAAGAGGGGCAGCACAGGACGTTTGGACTGGGGTACATTCCTACGGCCGCGGAAGAAGCACTAACGAAAAGTGTCAGAGGCAGAATGAAGGGGAAGCTGATCGACACCCAGATGTGCATCCCACCTCTCCAACAATCTTTCCGAAAGGCAAACATCATCCAAGAGCTTCGGATAAATGAAGAGGACGACAGCAAAGGGAAATCAACCCCCCGCACGTCCAACCAGCATTCGACTCTTAACAATTGGTTTTGTTATCCTATCAGTAGCGCTAGGTTAGCTCAAAAGTAGAGAAAAATTATTGAACAAATTTTATTGAGACTATTTATCGAATTCCATTGCAGTTTGTTTTTCCTTCTCTTATATATATGATTTCATTTTTTTATTCAAATCTCCTACCATTGAACATCAGGGATATTTCGCGCAGGTAGAAAGTAAAAACGCTGATATCGTTTCCAACGCTGCTGGGTCAGTTGTTGAAGGCGATATTTTAGACCACGAAATAATACAAGAAAATTGGCTAAAATATGAACAAAGCGGAATTTCGATCGACGAGCCTGTGGAGACAGTAAATCTATGAAGCATGGAAAATCCTAAGAACCTCAAAATCGGGACCAGTTTGAGTGCCGAGCAAAAATGTGAGATAATCGAGCTGTTAAAGGAATATGCAGACGTGTTTGCCTGGTCATATGGTGACATGCAAGGGCTAGACCAGTCAATAGTAGTTCACAGGCTTCCCACAAGGGAAGATGTCAAACCTAAAAAACAAAAACTGAGAAGATTTAGGCCTGACATCTTACTAAAAATCAAAGAAGAAGTCAAGAAACTACTAGAAGTAGGGTTCATCGAAGTGTTCGATTACCTAGAGTGGATAGCAAATATAGTCCCCATCATGAAAAAGAACGGAAAAGTACGCGTATGCGTAGACTTTCGGGACTTGAACCAAGCCACGCCAAAGGACAACTTCCCCCTATCTCATATTGACGTTCTAGTAGACAACACTGCGGGAAACCATCTTTTCTCATTCATGGACGATTTTTCAGGATATAATCAAATAAAAATGGCTGAGGAAGATAAAACCAAAACGACCTTCATCACAATGTGGGGAACTTTCTATTACAAAGTCATGCCATTCGGTTTGAAAAACGCCGGGGCAACGTATCAAAGAGCCATGGTCGCCATACTTCACGACATGATGCATCGTGAGGTTGAAGTATATGTCGACGACATGATAGCCAAATCCAAAGAAGGAGAAAGCCATATAGATATCCTGAGAAAATTGTTTAAACGATTGAGAAAGTTCCAGCTTAAGTTAAACCCAGAGAAATGTACTTTCGGGGTCACAACCAGGAAATTGTTAGGGTTTGTCATAAGCCTGGAGGGCATTAGAATCGACCCTGACAAGGTAAAGTCTATATTAGAGTTACCTTCCCCACGCTCCGTTAAAGAGGTAAGGAGCTTACTGGGGAGATTAAATTACATAGCTCGATTTATCTCACAGCTCACCGACAAATGCCGGCCACTATTCCATTTGTTGAAGAAGAACGCTACAATAGAATGAGACGACGAATGCGAAGAAGCATTCAGGACAATTAAAGACTATCTTATAAAACCTCTAGTCTTGATAGTCCCAAAACAAGGAAAACCCTTATTCCTATACCTCACTATACTCCTTGAATCCATGGGATGTGTACTGGGGCAAAAAGATGACGAGGGAAGAGAGCGTTCCTTATATTATCTGAGCAAGAAGTTCACAGATGGGGAACAGAGGTACTCGGAGGTAGAAAAGACATGTTGTGCGTTGATTTGGGTTATGCACCGGCTAAGGCAGTATACCCTTTACTACCATATTGAGCTACTGACAAGACATGATCCCTTGAAACACTTGGCAGAGAAACCGGCTTTGATAGGGAGAATCTCTAAGTGGCAAATGCTCCTATCCGAGTTTGACATTACATACACAAATCAGAACTTAATGAAAGGGCAAGCCTTGGCCGACCAATTGGCGGAAAACCCTGTCGAGACAGATTCCCAAGAACTATAGGCCCAATTTCCGGATGAGAATATATTGAGTGTAGAAGATATGCCGGTAGAAGACATTGGGATAGAGCAGAATGATAAATGGAAACTGTTTTTCGATGGAGCCGCTAATGTATTCGGTTGTGGGGTTGGGGCAGTATTGATATCCCCGGATGGCACGCAATTCCCTGCAGCGACGAGACTTACATTTCCCTATACCAATAATATCGCAGAATATGAAGCATGTATTATTGGCCTCAAAATGGCCTGTGAAATGGAAATTCGCGAATTAGAGGTATACGGGGATTCGTCGCTCATCATACTACAGACAAGAGGGGAGTACAAGACTAAAGACCCCAAATTGGTCCCGTATCATCAACACTTGACAGAGCTAATTGAAGAATTCGAGGCAATCACTTTCACATACATCCCGAGAACTCAGAGTCAGTTCGTAGATGCCCTAACCACACTAGCATCCATGATCCAGATAACGGGAGGAGCCGAAGTTCAACCGATGAAAATAGACATCGAAAGTCGGCCCGCCTACTGTTTAACAATTGAAAAGATACAGGATGACAAGCCCTAGTATCACGACATCAAGACCTTTCTCCAAGAAGGTAAATACCTCGAAATGGCTAGCAAGAATGACCAAAGAACACTCAGAAGGTTAGCAAGCCATTTCCTATTAAGTGGGTCTATTCTCTACAAAAGATCATCTGATACCACCTTGTTAAGATGTGTGGACAAAGATGAAGCACGCGAACTGATGAAGGAAGTACATGAAGGAGTATGTGGACCTCATATGAATGGCCACATGTTGGCCCGAAAAATCATGAGGTTAAGATACTATTGGTTGACTATGGAATCAGATTTCATAAAATACGTCAAGCACTGTCATCTGTGTCAAGTCTACGCAAACCGGATAAATGCTCCGCCCAACAAGCTACACCTGTTATCAGCACCATGGCCATTCTCTATGTGGGAAATCGACATAATTGGCCCTATCACTCCAACAGCATCCAACGGCCATAGATTTATACTGGTAGCGATTGATTACTTTACCAAGTGGGTAGAAGCTTCATCATATACCAATGTTACCAAAGGGATAATAGTCTGCTTCTTAAAAAGGGACATAATAGCCCAATATGGAGTTCCTGAGTCTATCATCACCGATAACGGTACCAATCTCAACAACAAATCGATGACGGGTTTATGTCAACAATTTCACATAAACCATAGAAATTCAACTCCCTACCGACCTCAAATGAACGGGGCAGTAGAAGCAGCAAACAAAAATATCAAGAAGATCATCGAGAAAATGACAACAACTTACAAAGATTGGCATGAAATGTTACCGTTTGCTCTCATGGCTTATAGGACTTCAATAAGAACATCTACAGGAGCCACCCCTTACTCATTGGTATATGGTACAGAAGCAATGTTACCAGTGGAAGTCGAAATACCATCATTCAGAATCTTGTCGGAAACTCAGCTAACAGAATCAGATTGGGTAAAGAAAAGGCTCGATCAGTTGAACCCGATTGATGAAAGAAGACTTACCGCACTTTATCATGGTCAGTGTTACCAACAGAGAATAGCTCGGGCATTTAACAAGAAGATGAAACCCAGATACTTCAAGGAGGGGGATCTGGTACTAAGGAAGGTTCTCCCGAACACCCAAGACTCTAGAGGAAAATTCACCCCAAACTATGAAGGCCCTTATGTGGTGAAGAAGGTTCTATCGGGAGGTGCTTTGATATTAACTCAAATGGATGGTCCAGAATTGAGAGACCCCATTAACTCAGATGCTGTAAAGATGTACTATCCTTAGGCAAGGAAATTGAAATTTCGCTAATGTTAATAAAAGCCAATATTCCATATAAATTTTGTTGAGTCAAGTTTTTACTTTTTATAAGCAAAGTTAATATCCCTAAATGATCAACAATCAATTCTCATCACAACAAAGATTCTTAAACACATTACCCACCATTTCACCAATGAAAGATAAATGGTAAAATGATAATGAATCTTAATATGGTTTGTGATATAATCCTATCTATTTTTTAGCATTAGAACTAAGCGCGTTATTAGGATAACATTACCGTCAAAAGAGCCTTGTGCATAAAGAAAGGGAGCACATCAAAATTGTCGACCCTGTGTCAAGATAAGAAGAAATGAAGCAGAAGCAAACCAGCCTGAGGGTTCGGTTGTTTGGTTGCTATCCACGATAAAACTGGCAAGCACATTGAAAAAATAATAACTGTCATGAAAGGCATCACATCATTTAGTTCAGGCTGTAGAAAGCATATTCAAAAGCACAAGATGAGCCAGCCCGTAGTAGGGCACTTGTCTGAACATTCCCTTTAATAGGGTGGTCAGCCCAAAAAGGGGCACTTCCCTAGATCTCTCAAGGTTAGCCCACACAGGGCACCTTTCGAGCCATCATTTTCAATTCAAGGGTAGTCAGCCCAAAAAGGGGCACTTCCCTAGATCTCTTCCAAGGTCAGTCTATAAAGGCACCTTCCTAGATATCATTTTTATATTAGGTTAGTTAGCCCAAGGGGGGCGCTTTCCTAAACATCCTCTCTTAAGGTTAGCCCATAGGGGGCACCTTTTTGAGATATCATTTTAATCTAGGTTAGTCAGCCCATAGGGGGCACTTTCCTAAAACCTTGTTCTCATGGTCAGCCCATAAGGGACACATTTTGAGACAAGTCTAATCCAGGATAGTCAGCCCATAGGGGGCACTTTCCTAAAACCTTGTTCTCATGGTCAACCCATAGGGGGCACTTTTTGAGACAAGTCCAATCCAGGATAGTCAGCCCATAGGGGGCACTTTCCTAAAACCTTATCCTCATGGTTAGCTCATAGGAGGCACTTTTTGAGGCAAATTCCAATTCCAGGTTAGTCAGCCCATAGGGGGTACTTTCCTAAAACCTTGTCCTTATGGTTAGCCCATAGGGGGCACTTTTTGAGGCAAATTCCAATTCCAGGTTAGTCAGCCCATAGGGGGCACTTTCCTAAAACCTTGTCCTCATGGTTAGCCCATAGGGGGCACCTTTTGAGGCAAATTCCAATTCTAGTTTAGTCAGCCCATAGGGGACACTTTCCTAAAACCTTATCCTCATGGTCAGCCCATAGGGGGCACTTTTTGAGGTAAATTCAATTCCAGGTTAGTCAGCCCATAGGGGGCACTTTCCTAAAAAAACCTTGTTCTCATGGTCAGCCCATAGGGTGCACTTTTTGAGACAAGTCCTATCCTAGGTTAGTCAGCCCATAGGGGGCACTTTCCTAAAATTTTTTTCTCATGGTCAGCCCATAGGGGGCACTTTTTGAGACAAAGTCCAATACAGGATAGTCAGCCCATAGGGGCACTTTTAAGACAAGTCCAATTCCAGGTTAGTCAGCCCATAGGGGGCACTTTTTGAGACAAGTCCAATCCAGGTTAGTCAGCCCATAGGGGGCACTTTTTGAGGCAAATTCAATTCAAGGTTAGTCAGCCCATAGGGGGCACTTTCCTAAAAACCTTGTTCTCATGGTCAGCCCATAGGGGGCACTTTTTGAGACAAGTCCAATCCAGGTTAGTCAGCCCACAGGGGGCACTTTCCTAAAAATCTGTTCTCATGGTTAGCCCATAGGGGGCACTTTTTGAGACAATCCCATCATAGGTTAGTTAGCCCATAGGGGGCACTTTCCTAAAAATCTACCTCAAGGTTAGCCCATAGGGGGCACTTTTTGAGGCATTCAATTCAAGGTTAGTTAGCCCATGAGGGGCACTTTCCTAAACCCTCCCGATTAGTCAGCTCTCGGGGCACTTTTCGGAAATATACTTCCAAATAGTTGCTAGTCTAACAAGACGCTTGTGTTGACAGGTAGCCAGCTCATAAGGGCGCTTCCTGAGTAAATTTTCTTTCCAAGGTTGCAAGTCTGATAAGACGCTTCTTGTCATCATTTCTCATACATTCCTACACAATGATGGAGATATGTCATGTCGCCAATTAGTCAGCCCATAAAGCACTTTTTGGGAAGGAACATTACCCTAAATTGTTAGGACCATCTTAACTCGTAGGATTATTAGCTCTTGGAGCGTTTTCATACCAAAAACCTGTTCAAGAGGCCAAAAATGGTGTCTTTTGTTTATCTTTGTAGTTAAGTTTTTCAAACTTTACCACAAAGAGGGGCAGCTATAAACACTCCATTTTTGCCCTAGGAATCAATAATTTTCAATAATAAATAATTTTCAATTTTTTCCAATTTTTTCTAATTTTCTCTAATTTACCATAAATAATAAAAAATATTCAAAAAATTAAAATAAATAGGAAAACACATCAATTTTGAAAAAATGATATTAGAAATAGCAATAATAAATAATAAATAATTTTTACAAATTTTTGAAATTTCAAAAAATACAAAAAAATAGAAAAATCGCATTGCATATATGCAATTTGCGAAATTAGAAAAATCAGGAAAGTGGGCTAGCTCAGTTGGTCCGGACCATGGGCTAAGGCGCGCGGTGCGGGTACGAGGTCGCAAGTTCGAAACGCAAGGGAAGCAGTTTCCGCGTTTTGCGAATTTTTCATTTATCCAGGACACGTGGCAGCATCTGATTGGTTGGAGGAAGCGTACATGCCAGGCGTGTGATCGTCTCCTACCTCGAGCCCGAGATCGCCGGCGGAAAGAAAAATTCGTATTTCGGCCGTTTCGATTCGATTTTTTTGCACAAATCCAACAGATCTTCAACAGAAATAAGATAAACATTATCTAATTGGAATCAAATCGCAACAAATCGAGGGATTGACACAAATCGGAGTTGGTTTTTCTAACCGAAAATCCGATCAGCTTCAATCGGAGGAAATCCGAGCTTATCTAGCTCGGTTTCAAGTGCCTATAAATAGAGGAGGAGGTGAGGAAGCCGGAACAAGAATTAGAATTGAGAGAAAGTGAGGAAAGAGTGCAAATCGGAGGAGACCCAAAACCGCGAGCGCCGACCGGAGTTGAACCACCACCAGGAGGCGATCTGGGAGTAAACCACCGCCACCATTGGACTCAGCACCCTCGAGAAGCTAGGATTCGACACCTCATCCGCTGCAAAAGGCCATCGGAACGCCGTGATTGAGCAACCCCTGCCGCCGTGTCCGACCAATCCGACCTAACCTGATTCGACCCGCTCCGACCCGACCGAACCGACCCCCGCACCGACCCGGATCCAGGTAAGTCGGATTTTACGGATTATTTATTTATTTATTTATTTTGTTTATTTATTTATTCCGAATTGATTTATTTATAATTTGTTAATTATTATTTATCATTTATTTAGTTAGTTATTTATTTATTATTTATTTTTTATTATTTTCAATAAATAGGAAAATGTAGAAATTAGGTTTTTTTAGGATTTAATCATGTAAAAAAATAATAAATAATAAAATGTAGAAAAATAATAAAAAATATTAGGAAAATAATAATAAAATTTTAGATGTCAAAATAGGATAGATAATAAACTTAGGATAAAATTTTCAACAAAAATTCCCAAAAATCACAAAATCACCAAAAATCACAAAAAAATCACTAAAATCATAAGAATCATGAAAACTAATAAAAAATTCAAAAATTATAAAAGAATCATAAAAAATAAGTTTTAGCACTTAGAAAAATCATTTTCTTCAAACAAATCCAAAATTGATGTTTTCCTCTAAAAAAATCATTTTAAAAAAAATCAGAGTAAAGCTTAGGTTTATAAATTTTTCAGAAAAATCCCAAAAATGGTAAGAACATAAATCAAAAGAAATTTCAAAATTAAAATACACCAACAAACTTAAGGTTTTTCAGAAAAGCAAACTACGACTTGTTTGATCCTGAGTAGCAGGTACGTAGGCACCCATTCGGGTCAACCCACAAAATGAATGAAAAATCATTTACTTGAAATCATCCAAAAACAAAAAGTAACAGAAACATAAAACACATTTCTAAAGAGGAACAATTTTAGGAGATTAGGTGGTAACCGTAAAGGTTTTAATAGGTTAGCCTCCGGACTTAGAAACTTTGGTTTTCCCTTTTCCTCTTTTCACAAAAATGAGAAGAGGAAATAACGACGACTAGTGGTCCAAATTAAGACTAATCCACTCCTTTAGTCTTAATTAAATTTTTCCCAACAACTGTTGGGTGGCGACTCCAAAAATTAAACGAAATTCCTAACTCAAGTCGAGGATCTATATTAGATGAGCATAGGGTCTAGTCTAGATCGGATTAGGAATGGGAATTCAAAAATTAGACTTGACAAGTAGTAATCGAGTCGGCGTATGGAAAAATTTGTTCATTGAATTTTACGTGACGAGCATAACAAAGTCGACATGTTTTCTTGTCAAAGCATCTATAAGCAACATGATTTAGATTGAGTCCAAGATTAACACACATAATTGTTCTAAAGGAAAATTTATGAGCCTGATATGGTCTAAGCCATGGAAAAATTGCACAACCAAACGATTTAATTTGTAAATAGTTCAGATTTTTCTTGTACAAAATTTTAAAAGGAGATTGTTTGGATTGAACATGACTCGGCAATATATTAATCAAGAAGGCACTTTGTTCTAATATAAAATTCCAAAACTTTAAAGGTAAAGATGTGTGAGCTAGTAAAGTTAATGTAGTATCAATTAAAAGACGAATTTTTTGCTCAGTCATTCCATTTTGCTCATGTGTATATGGGTAAGCAATTCTATGATGAATACCAACTCATTTAAAATATGCATTTAATTTCTGGTATTCACCTCCCCAACCAAAATGGAAGGATCAAATTTTTGCCTAAAATTATCTTTCAATTAATTTTTTAAATTGCAAGAAAATGTCATAAACCACACTTTTATTTTTCGAAAAATACACCTAAGTGTGTCGGGAAAAATCATTAACAAACAAAACCATATACTTGTGACCATTGAATGATAGATGGGGGATAGCCCCAAAATATCTGAATGAACAAATTACACATAATCTATGTAAATTTTTGTAAACATACTTATCAAGACACTTTTGTAATTCTTTTAGTTGTAGAGTTATTGATTTCATCAACCTCGTGTATAGTGCTAATACATATGCTTATAAAAAGTTTTTAGTGCTTATAGAACAAATTACACATAATCTATGTAAATTTTTTTAGATTATAAATTATAACTCAATCTACAAGCCAAACTAAATCAAACGAGGTCATATAGTTTGAGGGAAGTCACTATACCAAACCGTGTGGTTTTGTCCAAAATGGTAGTAAAATAGTTATTGATGATTTGATTTTATTTGACAAAAAAAAAAGAAAAAGAAAAAAGTTGAACAAAATAAACCATGCCATTTTCTTCCTATACTTATATCCATCTATTCTATTTAAGAAAAAAAAGGGGAAGATGTAATATATAAATTTACTTAATTTAAGTTTTTTCTCCTTAAAGAGAGGAAGTATTGCATGAATAGTCATCCTTCGTAATTTTAATTTAAAGAAAAAGCAATAATGAAAATTTAGTAATTTCATAATTAAAAAAAGTTGGAAATTGATTAAAAAAAAACTTAATCTTTGTTTACACAATTATTTATATTTTTATGCTCTCACAATAGGTATATTACCTCCAATATCCTTACTATTAAAGTGCAAGACACTTTTGATGTCATATGCATCTATAAAGAGAACATGAATTAAAAAAATTAAAAAAAAAAATGAAGGAGTAAGTTATAGATTTACATAGTTTAGAAACATATGTTCTTGTCAATAGAAGATGTATAAGTTTCTTCTATTTAAACAATTCCACAAATAATTTAACCCTTGATACACGTGCATTATATGTGTGTGTGAATGGATCCTTAAATTTTTATTATGGTGATCAATCATATTTGTTAATCATCATTTATGAAATCAACTCTCTTTACTAGTGTTGAGTTTGTCCATTTACATTAGTTTAGGCATTCATCAATTACATCACATTCAAAATTATTAGTTTTGATAATTGTTTTTCATAATGTTTTCATTCTATAGGTAAACTCAACGGTTGTCCTCATATTTGGGCTTCTTCAATTAGGAATTGCTTTCTTTGCACTTAAAAGCCATAATGTACCATGGTTTTGCCTGCAATAAGGAGTGATAATACTTGGATACTCAAACTAAATCATATATCATTATGTAATAGTTATACTTCTAAGAATTTTAGTCTTATTTTCTTAGTGCATTTATCCTCTGTTAAGGATTGCATACTTCCTAAATATTGTGGTGTGGATTCACTTGAATGGATATTGAAAGCTGAACAATTTTTTTTTTCATCATATTCTTGCGAACCAAAGACTTACCATCATTGGTTTTGCTATGAAGGATCGAGCCTTACAATGGATGTACCATAAAAATTAACTCATTATTTAAAGATTTCAAACGTTCATTAGAAATACACTTTGGACCATGTAAGGAGCAAATTAAGGTCAAGCATAAAGACCACGTAAGGAGCAAAAAGCAATACTAAAGGAGTAGCATTCAAAGCTGAGGAAGTTATGCAGAATGATTCAGAATCTGATGACAGTGACAATAAGGAATAAGAGGACATAAATTTTCTATCCCTGAAGGCTTAGTAGACTGCTCAAGAAGCAAAGAGTTAAGAAGCAATGAGGAAGAAGAGGACATAAATTGAGCCTAAATATGTTTACATTCTAAGCTCAAGCATTAAAATTTCTGATAGAGTACAACCTCAAGTTTGATACTGTATTTTTGGGGTTTGACTTGTTTATAACTTGAGTATTCAATAAAAAGACATTGCCTTATCCGTAAATTACCCTATTTTTCTATTAGGGGGTGATTTGTGATTTTCAAAGAAGGAATAGGTATATTCACTATAACTTCTGCTATGAAGAAAAATCTAATAGCTACCAAAAAGTTCAAACTTCATTGAACCTAGTAGTATATTATACAGGGCAATCAGTGTATATATGGAGATCTCAACGATCAAACAAAAACAAGATAGAACCACATGCTTGATGATAGTTAGAGCTATAAACAAGTTTGCTAGTAGATCTGACTTATTTATATTGGAAACATAAATGTTGAATTTGTACCAACTGAAAATCAATTTGCATATATTTTTACTACATCACTTGAAAAAATAAAATTTGAATTTATTAGGAATGAAATGGGAATTTGCAATCCATTTTAATTCTCTTTCCCTTTTGTTGTAATTATAAAGATTCCCCTTCTTTTAATTTTTAGAGAAAAAAAAAAACAAAGCATGCATTTATGAGTGGTCAAATTTTTTTCTTTTAAACTGCCATCTATTTGTTCTATCTCATTCACTCAATAGTTCACCTTCCTCGATTATTGAATATTTTTTTTTTCAAACCTTCAAACTTCGACCAAAAATGGCACCCAAAAAATATGAGAGAATCAAACAAAAATATTTCAAGATGAAATCCTCAAATGCTCCACTTGTGATCCACGACAAGTCATCTGAAAACCCTCAATAACCTACTATAGAACCTGTAATGGAAGAAAACCAAAGTTCAACCAACTTTGATTCTGTTTTTGGCTCTTCGAAAAAGAATGCGGGAAAGAAAAAGAGTAGTTCACTTACCAAGAAAGGAAAAGAAAAGATCGACAAGGAACATCAAAGGAACTTAAGAAATCTTCTGGAAAAGGTGGAAGACAAAGTTTGAAACCTTCATTGGACATTGCTGTAGGACGAAAAAGGAATAAGGTTTGTCCATGCAGTTTTATCGATTTTAATTTCTTTGTGAGTAATGGTTTTTACTTGAATGAGCTGTTAGAACCAATAGGGTGTACAAATTTATGTTCTTTACAAATTCTAGTATATAGAGAATGCATAAAGGAGTTTTATGCAAATCTAAAATGTTTTAGAGACTATGTGCTAGTTTTTAGGGTTAGTAATCAAGAGACTAGGATCACTAGAAATGATGTGATTTGATGTTTTCAAATGCATGATGTTAATGATGATGTGGAGGTATTGAATTTATTTAGGAATGAACTATTTGCTGCTATTAATGGAGGTCTAGAAATGAATTATGGTAAAGAAGCCATGATAATGGATTTCGAGTTATTTCTTAGGATAATACATAAGATTTTGATTAAGTGTATTTATCCAAGGAAAGAAAGTTCAACTTCTATGTTCATTGAACATGGATAGATTATCTATGCAATGGTTCATAGAAAGAATTTGGACATGGCTTTGAGGATAGTTGATTAAATATGGAGGAATAAGGAAAGTTTAGTTTTTGGGAGTGTTTTAATGAAATTGTTTGAGTTTAAGAGGATTGCTCTGCCCCCTAGCTCTTCTGATCCTTTGAAATTAAAAAGAATAGGTAAGGCAGTGTTCCATCATATGGCCACATATGTAAAGGATTTTTTGTGGTATACAAATGATGGATCACATTATGTACATTAAAGGCATAAGAAAAAAGAAGTTCTAGTTAGAATCTCTTCCACTACAAGACAAGAAGGAGCTCTAGAGGTTGTATCAAACCTACTCTTGATCATAATAAAAAGCAAAAGTTAGAAGAAATTGAGGCAAGAGGAAGTAGGACAACAAGTTATACTGGATAACTTGATGTGGAGGAATTGAAGACTGCCATTAGAGATATAATGAAACCTGAAATGGAAGAAATTGTAAGGAATATCATGAAAGAGGAGTTAAGTTTTCTTTAAACTTCCGACAACAAAAGGATAGATGTTCTACAAAAACAGATTAAAGGAAGCTCTGAAGCAATTCTCACTAAGTTCAAACATTTTAGGATTCTCTATGATGAATTCAACAGTAGGGTCAAGAGTGATTTAAACCATAATGTGGTTGCTTTTGATAAATTGGTAGATCAGATGAGGAAGATAGGAGATTTAGTCACTTTCTGGTTTAAGAGTGTAGACTTTAAATCTGATTTCTCCATTCAAGCTGTGAAGAATTTGCAAGGAGAAATCCAAATGTTTCTATCCAAATACTTTCCAGATTATGTTCGCAAAGGAGCACATGTAGTTGATTTAGACTCCTCATCAAAAAAATCAATTCCTTCCAAATCTCGTCCTTTGAAACTTTCACCAAGAAAATTGACTAGAAAAATGTAATTTCATTATTATGTTTATTTATGTACCGATCGAAACATTTATTTCTGGTCAAGACTCTTGTTTCCTTCTAGTTTCACAAATAACATTTTTTCAATTTTAATTCTTTTTTCTATTTTATGCATTAATTAAGGGGGAGATTTATTTTTTTATGATAACAAAAAGGGGGATAATGGCAAATAATATGATTGGTAATTGATGAATAACTAATAAAGCTTATGAATATTTGCTATTGTGAGTGTTTGATATGCAAAAATCTTGTTGTATCTTATTGTGAATGTTTAATCTGTAGATAAACATAAATCTTGTTATATCTCTTTCAAATAATGTTAAGGAAAAATGATGTTTTGTTATCATCAAATGGGAGAGAATGTTAAGTTTTATAGTTTAGTTTTAATGATAACAAAAGAGGATTAAAATACTTAATATGTTTATTCTTGAGTACAAGAGTTTTAGTTTATATATAAATTGTTTAATAAACTTTTAAGACAGATAGAAGGTGTTTTAGAAGTTTAACAAAAGAGTTTTCGATAAAATTAAAGTAATAGAAGGTAATTCATAACCTTTGGATTCTTCATAAAAGGTTCTTAATCTTGTTAATAGTTGGATAGAATTTATTTAAAAACCTTCGCTATAAGAAGACATTATAGGATTTTGTTTTAGAAGTTTTAACAAAACCTTTAGAACAACACGAGTAGTATGTGGTTTTAGTCAGAAGCTATTTTAAAACCTTCAGCGAGAAGAAGTATATGCTTGATAGAAGCATGTTCAAAACCTTTATGTCTGAACACAGATTTTCTAGATTTAAAGAAAATGATTGAAATTTCGTGTTCTTAAAATTTTTTCAAGGCCTAGCTCCACTTATCAAGTATATTTGGATAATATACTTGATGTGTTTCACTAAAGTAAGATTTATCATCTTGGGGATTTCATCACTTTAAGTTTTTATCAAAAATTTTATTCAAAATTTATTTATTTGTTTTCTACTTTAATTTTGACACCGGTCCATTGGTATGTTACAAAGATGTTTTCTAGAAATTCTCATAATTTATTCTTGGATATATGTTTAAGGACGATAAGACTAAGTTGTTACAAAGATAAGGATATATCTACAATAAAGATATGGTTGTTATGAGAAGATAAGGCTCTACAACATGAGGGATATTATGAAATTTCTTGAAGTTTATCCTGAAAAATCTCAATAAACTTATTTTTCAAACTTATCCAGTTTTTCAAATATTCAAATCTAAAAAAAGATCTCTACAAGAAGAAGATACACATCATAGGATGGATCTCTATTGAAGATTATTCAAATTTTAATTTCAAATATCTAGAGGAAATCTCAATCATTTCTATCAAGAGGGTTATTTGAAATTTAAATCGTTGTTATGTTTTTTCGCTAGCTGGCGTTGTTCTTCTTCTATAAAAGAGAAAGAAGCTTTAGATGCTTATGATGATCAATCAAGAACACGAGCAGAAAATCTTGATCTTGTTATCTTTCAAAAGGCACACAAAAGAGTACTCATTTAATTGATATTGAATCTCATCATAGAGGATACTTTATTTCTCTTCTTTGTTTATTTGATTATTCTTGTGAGTAATTAAGAATTGTTTATCATTGTAGTTGAGTGATTAGCTTAATGTGAAAGCTAGGGAGACTCAACAATGAGACTTTGCTAAAGTGTTGGTGTGTTTGTACTCTCAATTTGATTTTGGTATAGTGAAACTCAACCGATAGAGACAATCGGGACCCTAACGTGGAGCTATAAGAAAGGACGTTCGCACAAGGTGGAACCTCTATACATCACTGAGCCTGATTTTCTCTCTCTCTATTTTTATTTAATTACATGCTTATTGCTAATTTTTTGCTCACGCCATTAGAATTTACAATCAAGAGTGTTTTTATAAAGTTGCGAAAATTTTAAATTTTCAATAATTAATCAATTCACCTCCCTCTTGATTAATTTAACAGGACCAATAGAAATAATTAATTAATTTATTTAGCAGTATTTATGAATCACATGACTACATAGTTTAAATAAATTGAGCCTAAATATGTTTACATTCTAAGCTCAAGCATTAAAATTTCGGATAGGGGTACAACCTCAAGTTTGATACTGTATTTTTGGGGTTCGATTTTTTTATAACTTAAGTATTCAATAAAAGGCATTGCCTTATCCGTAAATTACAAGGTTAACTCGAATCACCCTTACCCAAATCTCTTACAACCAACTTTCCAGAAACATATTAAACTCAAAATTCATCTCCATCTTCTCTTGGATTAAATTTTTTGGTTGACCTTACTTAATACAATCTCACCAAACTAAACCCCCAACCCTTAGCCAATCCGAAACCCACTCTAATTTGTAGCCATGTAATGGAACTTAGGCCCAGTATGAAAAACAAATGGCAAGCTCACCTAGCCCACACCAAACTGAATTACCTTACCCAAGAACTAAAAACCGTAACACGGGCAAAAACAATTCTAGAATGGTGTAGGGCTATGCAAGATGAACCCAATGCACTGCTTGAGAACCAAACATGGAGACAAGTTCCCTGACCTCTAAACAAAAAAATTATTGGCAACAAGTGGGTGTTTCGAATTAGACGGCATCCTGATGGCAATATTCAAAGGTATAAGGCTTGGTCAGTGGCTAAAGGTTATGCTCAACAAGAAGGTGTGGACTATTAAGAAACATTTTCTCTAGTCATTAAATTTACTATTGTCCACACTATTTTGTCATTAGCTACTATTCATGGTTAGCCTGTTAGACTAACTGATATCTCTAATGCTTTCCTTCATGGTCACTTAGAGGATGAAATTTACATGGAGCAATCGGTAGGCTTCCAACATGTACAATTTCCCAATCATGTCTGCTGGTTTCAGAGATCATTATATGGCTTTAAGTAGGCACCTAGGGCCTTGGTTCAAACAACTCACTGAATACCTACTTCAACTTGGCTTTACACCTTCTAAGGCCGGTACCTCTCTCTTCTATCTTACAATTGGGACGTTGAAATTTTATGTCCTAGTGTATGTGGACGATATTTTATTAACTTGTTCTGATGTTACTAAGCTTGATTGGTTTCTTCAGTCAATTAAATCAGGTGCTTCCTATCAAGGATATAGGCCCTTTGCATTATTTCTTAGGCATTCAAGTCCTTCGTTAGCCCATAGGATTAGTCCTCAGTTAGTAAAAATATTTGGAGGACCTTCTTTGTGAGACCAATATGCTTACTTCCAAACTGTATACTACACCAATGCCTACGACTCTCACCTTAAGTAAAGCAATGGGTTCTCCTCATTCGCAACCTAAGCAATCATCATCAAGTTCTTGGTTCTCTTCAGTATTTGACTCTCACCAGGCCTGACATTACCTTTTCTGTCAACAAGTTAGCTCAATTTATGAACAATCCAACTGATATTCACTGGCAATCAGTCAAGCATCTCCTTCGCTATCTTCGTAGATTCGCTTCTCTTGGTCTCACTTTCACTAAACGGTCTAGTATTCATCTTTAGGCCTTCTCTGACAGTGATTAGGCAGGCTGTCCGGATGATCACCAATCCACTAGTGGGTATATGGTCTACATAGGTGACAATCTTATTTCATGGTCCTTAAATGAGCAACCAACAACTGTCCATTCATCTATTGAATCCGAATACAAGGCTATTTGTAATTTCATGGCAAAAATTATTTGGTTGGGTTCACTACTTCATGAAATTGGTTTTCCTAGCGCTTTTTTTTTGCAACTCTAGTAAGACAACATTGGTGCTCTCTATTTGATAGTGAATCATGTTTTTCATGGGCAAATGAAACATGTAGAGTTGGATTATCATTTTGTACATAAAACAAGTCAAGCTAGGTCGTCTTATGGTCAAATTCATCTCTAGTGCCGATTAACTAGCTGATGGTCTTACCAAACCACTGGGCACCCAGCTATTTCACCGTTTTCGAGACAAGCATCACCTTTATCCTACTCCGGCTTTAGCTTAAGGGGGCATGTAAGGGAATGTAAAATTCTATCTTATTGTTTAATACATACCGAGTATCTTAGGTGTATATTTAGTCATATCTTTGTTTTCCTTTTCTTGTTAATTACCTTATTTAGCTTGTAACCCTTGTTATAAATATCTATATATTTGCCTTTCACATCTATGAGAATTAGAACCAATTTCCCTCATCTTCTATTCCTCTTAAACCTTAATCTTTACATCATCAAGATTTCAATCTTATCCAATTGATTTAATTTATAATTGACTAAGATACTTAATCATGTATGGATATGATTGAAACACTTAAAATCCTTAAACATTAGATTAAAAATTGCAACTCTTTCATATATAACGTTCTATAAAATTTTGCAGAAAAAAAGGTTCGGAGAATTTGAAAAAGATTTGAACCTTTTTGTTCTATAGTCAAATTCTTTGGTCCTTTTTTCTTTAGTAAACTCTTTTTTTAGCTTTAGCAAGAAATGGTTTGGACCTTTCTAATAAACATCACAAATCTCTCTCTTTTACTTATGTTTAACCTGGGTACCACTTTGGTTAATCATTAAGCTTTCAAAATACATAATTTATACTTCAAAACACATAATGTTATAGTCTCACATGAGATAGTAGGATGGAATAAGCATGTTACTTGAGTTCAAGCAGTCCTCTCACCCATTAGACTAGTCTTGGGATGGGTTCTTCCTTTGGGCTTGGGTCATAACATTTGGTATTCTCATTGTGAACTAAATCCACAGAAGGGGCGACTTGGAAAAGGAGTGAAATATTACAGTTCCACATGGGATAATAGCATAAACTAATAGTGATACTTAAGTTCATAGGATTCTTCCACCTATTAGACTACCAATTTGGGAGAGCTCATCCCTTAAACTTGGGTCATAACACATAATTGGCAATCTATTTCAATATTATATATATATATATATATATATATATATATATCTACAATGTATATAAAATTCAAATATTCTTGCAATGCTTATACAATATATATTAATGCAAGACCATAGAATTATCTAAACCATAATAGAGGATAAATACACCAAGCAAATAAGACCAAAATTCTTAGAAGTATAGTTTTACATAATGATATATGATTTAGTTTGAGTATTCAAGTATTATCAACCCCAGCTGTAGGCAAACCATGGTACATTGTGGCTTCTATGTGCAAAGAAGGCAATTCCTAGTTGAAGATGCCCAAATATGAGGACAACAACTGAGTTTACCTATAGAATGAAAAAATTATGAGAAATAACTATCAAAACTAATAATTTTGATTGTGATGTAATTGGCGAATGCTCAAATTAATGTAAATGGACAAACTTAATGCCGGTAAAGAGAGTTGATTTTATAAATGATGATTGACAAATATGATTGATCACCATAATAAAAATTTAACGATCCATTCACACACACATATAATGCACATGTATCAAGGATTAAATTATTTATGGAATTGTTTAAAGAGAAGGAAATTATACATCATCTATTGACAAGAACATATGTTTCTAAACTATGTAAATCTATAACTTACTCCTTCATTTTTCAATTTTTATAATTCATGTTTTATTTATAGATGCATATGACATCAAAAGTGTCTTGCACTTTAATAGTAAGGATATTGGAGGTAATACACCTATTGTGAGAGCTTAAAAATATAAATAATTGTGTAAACAAAGATTAAGTTTTTTTTAATCAATTTCCAACTTTTTTTTAATTATGAAATTACTACATTTTCATTATTGCTTTTTCTTTAAATTAAAATTACGAAGGATGACTATTCATGCAATACTTCCTCTCTTTTAGGAGAAAAAACTTAAATTAAGTAAATTTATATATTACATCTTCCCCTTTTTTTCTTAAATAGTATAGACGGATATAGGTGTAGGAAGAAAATGACACGGTTCATAAATTGGTCGGCTTGTCAAAACATTAAGTATGTGAAATTGACCTTTATCTAGCAAGTTTCTTATCTTGCATAGCTTACATCAGCTCTCCCTTCACTATTACATATACCACATGGTACCGTTCCCCCCATCTCACTCTCTCTCAATACAAATTCAGAGGGGAAAATGGACACCTTCAGCAGCAACATCATCGGTGAGCATGAGTTTCTCTCTGTGTCCCCAAATTTTAGAGCATCTTACTAGTTAATTTTTTGGCATTGCAGTGCTTTGCTGTTCTCTGTTTGGGAGCTTTCTCTCCTATGGGTAATTCAGCATATTATATCTATATTGATGGATGGATTGTAATGTACTAAATAATGAAAATAAATACGGCTCTTAAATTATGATTGTACAGGCCCTCGATCATGGATTTATCAGGATCATCGCTCATAGAGCAGGCATTGATAGCTGGATTGGAATTCTCCACTACAATTTGCTGGATTTTATACGCTCTGCATCATTACCCTGTGTCTTGGTTTCAAATGGGTGCTAACTTCCCTCCACTCATCCTTCAGCTGCTTTTTTTCATTAAATTCATATATTACCGCTTTGAAGGCTCTCAATATCGTTGCCTCTCGTATGTATCCTAAATTCATATACTCAGAGTGGACTATGTGTCTTATATTTGCGCACTCTAGGTCTAAGCTAGTTTAGTCGACTTTTCTGCTCAAAAAATGATTATGCAGTTCAGTGGATTGTGCCGAGGTGTGCATTTATAATACTAGCAAACTTGTTTATAGCTCTAACAATCATCAAGCATATGGTTCTATCTTGTTTTTGTTTGATCGCTGAGATCTCCACATATACACTGATTGCCTTGTATAATATACTACTAGGTTCAATGAAGTCTTAACATTTTGGTAGCTATTAGATTTTTCTTCATAGCAGATAAGTTACGGTGAATATACCTATTCCTTTTCCTCTCCTCCAGGCACTTCGTACGAGAATAGCACTTGGGGCTCAGTTTCTTATCTTCATCGTTATCAGCTTATTATGGATTTTTGATATTGTGAGCCTTATCTGTTTTGCTATATTGGCCATCGTCACAGGGATTTCAAGCTCCATTATCACCACTGCTGAGCTGGTACGTAAAGTAAAGAAAGAAGTTATTGGTATTACATGTTGCTTTGAAAATGGATTCAGCTTGACAAGCTGACCATTTAGCCAACCAAACTATTTTCTCTAAAAGACCCACAATGCGATTAGAAAAGGTTTTTAAGTTTGATTAGCACTCAACCACACAACGAGATTGTGAAAATTTAGGAAGTGTAACTTCTACATCTTCATATTTAGATGGTCCAAAGTGTATTTCTAATGCACTTTTGAAATCTTTAAATAATGAGCTAATTTTTATGGTACATCCATTGTAAGGCTTGATCCGTCATAGCAAAACCAATGATGGTAAGTCTTTGTTTCACAAGAATATGATGAAAATAAAAAATAAAAAAAATGTTCAGCTTTCAATATCCATTCAAGTGAATCCACACCACAATATTTAGGAATTATCCAATCCTTAATAGAGGATAAATACACTAAGCAAATAAGACTAAAATTCTTAGAAGTATAACTATTACATAATGATATATGATTTAGTTTGAGTATCTAAGTATTATCACTCCCAGTTGCAGGAAAACCATGGTACATTATGGCTTTTAATTGCAAAGAAAGCAATTCCTAATTGAAGAAGCCCAAATATGAGGACAACTGTTGAGTTTACCTATAGAATGAAAAAATTATGAAAAATAATTATCAAAACTAATAATTTTGAATGTGATGTAATTGGTGAATGCCTAAACTAATGTAAATGGACAAACTCAACACTAGTAAAGAGAGTTGATTTCATAAATGATGATTAACAAATATGATTGATCACCATAATAAAAATTTAAGGATTCATTCACACACACATATAATGCACATGTATCAAGGGTTAAATTATTTGTGGAATTGTTTAAATAGAAGAAATTATACATCATCTATCCCTGGGTGGTAGTTATTAAGAATAACATACAAGAACATATGTTTCTGAAGTCTAGAAATCTATAACTCACTCCTTCATTTTTCTTTTTTAATTTTCTTAATTCATATTCTCTTTATAGATGTATAAGACATCAAAAGTGTCTTGCACTTTAATAGTAAGGATATTGGAGGTAATACACCCACTGTGAGAGCTTAAAAATATAAATAATTTTGCAAACAAAGATTAAGTTTTTCTTTAATCAATTTCCAACTTTCTTAATTATGAAATTACTAAATTTTCATTTTTTTTTAAATTAAAATTGTGAAGGATGACTATCCATGCAATACTTCCTTTCTTTTAATAGAAAAAGCTTGATTTAAGTAAATTTGTTCAACTTTTTTTTTGTCCGAATAAAATTAAATCATAAAATTCATAACTGTTTTACCACCGTTTTAGACAAAACCACATGATTTGGTATAGGGACTTCCCTAAGCTATATGACTTCGGTTTAATTTAGTTTGGTTTGTAGATTGAGTCATAATTCATAATCTAAAAAAAAATTACATAGATTATGTGTAATTCATACTATAAGCACTAAATTCTTTTAATAAGCATATGTATTAGCACAATACAAGAGGTTGATGATATCAATAACTCTACAACTAAAGAATTACAAAAGTGTCTTGATAAGTAATTTTATTCATAAAATCTAGTCTATGATATAAATTCTGAATATACCTATAGATTAATTCTAGTAACCTATTGTTATAAAGGTCAAATAAATAATGCATTTTAATAATATATGAACTTAATAATCTTTTAAAAACTATGTTACACTCTTTGTTTAATCACAAGTAAAATATTATTTTATTTCATAAAACAATTTGGATTGATTCGATTTTCCTCTCCAAACTTATTATAAATTTTCAAGTTAGTTCTATTAGGAATTTTCAAACTAAATTAGAAAGAAAAAAAACAAAAAAGATTAAAAAAAATCATATTATTAGTTTGGATTTATTTGATAGACTTGTGGTTTGGTTCACTTTAGTCGTTTTTACCGTCATATATATATATATATATATATATATATATATTCAAATAATAAAAAATATTTCAAAATAAACAAGAAAAATACTCCTACTTTGAAACTAGCTTCTCATTGAATCTTACTATTAACCCATTATACTACCATTAATATTCGGATGATTTGATTGGTTTGTGGTTTGGTCCACTTCAGTCGTTTTTGTCCTATTAAAGCACAAGCGGTGCCGACTCAGCGAATGGACCTTGGAAAAAAATGAACCGCTGTCTATTACGATACTTTTTCATAAAGCATCTCAACATGGTCGTCATCAAGCACTGCTCCTGTGCGGGTGAGCTTAGCTTACAACCGCTCTCCCTTCACTATTATATATACCTTCACTATTAGATTTCCACCCCCCCCATCTCACTCTCTCTAAATACTAATTCAGAGAGGAAAATGGACACCTTCAGCAGCAACATCATCGGTGAGCATGAGCTTCTCTCTGTGTCCCCAAATTTTAGAGCATCTTACTAGTTAATTTTTTGGCATTGCAGTGCTTTGCTGTTCTCTGTTTGGGAGCTTTCTCTCCTATGGGTAATTCAGCATATTATATCTATATTGATGGATGGATTGTAATGTACTAAATAATGAAAATAAATACGGCTCTTAAATTATGATTGTACAGGCCCTCGATCATGGATTTATCAGGATCATCGCTCATAGAGCAGGCATTGATAGCTGGATTGGAATTCTCCACTACAATTTGCTGGATTTTATACGCTCTGCATCATTACCCTGTGTCTTGGTTTCAAATGGGTGCTAACTTCCCTCCACTCATCCTTCAGCTGCTTTTTTTCATTAAATTCATATATTACCGCTTTGAAGGCTCTCAATATCGTTGCCTCTCGTATGTATCCTAAATTCATATACTCAGAGTGGACTATGTGTCTTATATTTGCGCACTCTAGGTCTAAGCTAGTTTAGTCGACTTTTCTGCTCAAAAAATGATTATGCAGTTCAGTGGATTGTGCCGAGGTGTGCATTTATAATACTAGCAAACTTGTTTATAGCTCTAACAATCATCAAGCATATGGTTCTATCTTGTTTTTGTTTGATCGCTGAGATCTCCACATATACACTGATTGCCTTGTATAATATACTACTAGGTTCAATGAAGTCTTAACTTTTTGGTAGCTATTAGATTTTTCTTCATAGCAGATAAGTTACGGTGAATATACCTATTCCTTTTCCTCTCCTCCAGGCACTTCGTACGAGAATAGCACTTGGGGCTCAGTTTCTTATCTTCATCGTTATCAGCTTATTATGGATTTTTGATATTGTGAGCCTTATCTGTTTTGCTATATTGGCCATCGTCACAGGGATTTCAAGCTCCATTATCACCACTGCTGAGCTGGTACGTAAAGTAAAGAAAGAAGTTATTGGTATTACATGGTGCTTTGAAAATGGATTCAGCTTGACAAGCTGACCATTTAGCCAACCAAACTATTTTGGTTATAAACTCTTTAGGATTATTATTGTTTTAAGTGGCAAGTATGCTTTCTTATATTTACTCAGAATATACTCAAAACGTGTCTAAACACTTTTTTTTGGGTAGAAATATCTCATGCTACAAAGTAGAAATGGATCTGGGAATAATTGGATTACCTTATTTCATTTGGGCCAAGCAGAACAACATCATTTGGATGGGCCGAAAACGTAAGAACATTTCACTCTTTTACCTATTTTGACCCTGTGCACGTTGCAGTGGCATCATCCTAATCCTGGTGACTGGAAGATCATATCGCTAAGTATATTGGGACTGTTCAGTGGATCAATTGAACTGTCTATGGGCATACTTCAACATGACCTATTTTCCATGGTATGTATTAATCAAATTTTACCTATTCCAATAATTGAGGCTCAGTAACAAAGAACGAAAAATGATAGTTTGAAAACTTTGAAAATTATATAGATCCCTCTACTCTCTTATTTAATTGTACATCTACTCTTCCTTTTATATCTTATTGGGACTCCTGAAGTTTCAAAATAAAATATATACCTGTAGATAAGTTTTCATAAATAAATAGACACTTTAATAGTTTTGTATATATAAGCTCAATAACTATTAGGAGGTAAATATATATTTAAAAAAACTACAAGTATTAATATAATTTTAAAAATTTAAAGAGATGATTCGCAGGATTTATTCCAATATGTTTTCTTTTTCTTTTTCTTTTTTTTAGCGTTGATGTGCGGTGATGGTGGCAGAAGTTATGAGATGCAACATACATGATCGACGATAGTATAACTAGTTAATATTGAGATTCATTGGAATGAGAAAGCTAGTTTCAAAGTAAGAGTATTTCTCTTATTTATTTATTTTTTTTTTTCAAATAAAATCAAATCATCAATAACTATTTTACTACCATTTTGGACAAAACCACACAGTTTGGTATAGGGACTTCCCTCAAACTATATGACTTCGGTTTGATTTAGTTTGGCTTGTAGATTGAGTTATAATTCATAATCTAAAAAAATTTACATAGATTATGTGTACATAACAATCCATCCATCAATATATATATAATATGCTGAATTACCCATAGGAGAGAAAGCTCCCAAACAGAGAACAGCAAAGCACTGCAATGCCAAAAAATTAACTAGTAAGATGCTCTAAAATTTGGGGACACAGAGAGAAGCTCATGCTCACCGATGGTGTTGCTGCTGAAGGTGTCCATTTTCCTCTCTGAATTAGTATTTAGAGAAAGTGAGATGGGGGGGAATATCTAATAGTGAAGGTATATATAATAGTGAAGGGAGAGCGGATGTAAGCTAAGCTCACCCGCACAGGATCAGTGCTTGATGAAGACCATTTTGAGGTCATTTTCAAGGTCTATTAAAAATTGCTAAAAGAAATATCTCGTGGACGAAGCAGAACAACATCATAAACAGTTCAATTGCTAAACACTTTTTTTTTGTTTATATACAAAAAATATAGTTTGAAAACTTTGAAAATTATATACATCCCTCTACTCTTTTATTTAATTGTACATCAACTCTTCCTTTTATATCTTATTGAGACTCCTAAAAAGTTTCAAAATAAAATATATACCTATAGATAAGTTTTCATAAATAAATAGACACTCTAGTAGTTTTTGTATATATAAGCTCAATGCATATTAGGATGTAAATATATAATTAAAAAAAATACAAGTATTAATATAATTTTAAAAATTTAAAGAGATAATTAACGGGATTTTTTCCAATATGTTTTCTTTTTTTTTTTTAGCGTTGACGTGCAGTGATGGTAGTAGAAGTTATGAGATGCAACATACATAATCGACGATAGTATAACTAGTTAATATTGAGATTCGTTGGAATGAGAAAGCTGGTTTCAAAGTAGGAGTGTTTTTCTTGTTTATTTTGAAATATTTTTTATTATTTGAATATATCTATCTATAATTATAGGACGGTAAAAACAACAACTAAAATGAGCCAAACCACAAGCCTATCAAATCAAACCGAACCAATGAAATGATTTTTTTTATTATCTTTTTTTTTTCTAATTTAGATTGAAAATTCCTAATAAAACTAAACTAAAAATTAATAATCAGTTTGGAGAGGAAAATGGAATGAAACCAAATTTTTTATGAAGTAAAATAATATTTTACTTGCAATTAGAAAAAATTAGTGTAACATAGTTTTTAAAAGATTATTAAGTTCATATATTATTAAAATGCATTATGTATTTGACCTTTATAACAATAGGTTACTAGAATTAATCTATAGGTATATTTAGAATTTATATCATATACTAGATCTTATGAATAAAATTACTTATCAAGACACTTTTGTAATTCTTTTAGTTGTAGAGTTATTGATTTCATCAACCTCATGTATAGTGCTAATACATATGCTTATAAAAAAAATTTAGTGATTATAGTACAAATTAAACATAATCTATGTAAATTTTTTTAGATTATGAATTATAACTCAATTTACAAGCCAAACTAAATCAAACCAAAGTCATATAGTTTGAGGGAAGTCCCTATACCAAACGGTGTGGTTTTGTCCAAAATGGTAGTAAAATAGTTATTGATGATTTGATTTTATTTGACAAAAAAAAAAAAGAAAAAAGTTGAACAAAATGAACCGTGCCATTTTCTTCCTATACCTATATCCATCTATACTATTTAAGAAAAAAAGGGGAAGATGTAATATATAAATTTACTTAATTTAAGTTTTTTCTCCTTAAAGAGAGGAAGTATTGCATGAATAGTCATCCTTCGTAATTTTAATTTAAAGAAAAAGCAATAATGAAAATTTAGTAATTTCATAATTAAAAAAAGTTGGAAATTGATTAAAAAAAACTTAATCTTTGTTTACACAATTTTTTATATTTTTATGCTCTCACAATAGGTGTATTACCTCCTATATCCTTACTATTAAAGTGCAAGACACTTTTGATGTCATACGCATCTATAAAGAGAACATGAATTAAAAAAATTGAAAAAAAAAATGAAGGCATAGTTTAGAAACATATGTTCTTGTCGATAGAAGATGCATAATTTTCGTCTCTTTAAACAATTCCACAATAATTTAACCCTTGATACATGTGCATTATATGTGTGTGTGAATGGATCATTAAATTTTTATTATGGTGATCAATTATATTTCTTAATCATCATTTACAAAATCAACTCTCTTTACTGGTATTAAGTTTGTCCATTTACATTAATTTGAGCATTCACCAATTACATCACAATCAAAATTATTAGTTTTGATAGTTATTTCTCATAATTTTTTCATTCTATAGGTAAACTCGGTTGTTGTCCTCATATTTGGGCTTCTTCAACCAGGAATTGCCTTCTTTGCACATAACAGCCACAATGTACCATGGTTTGCCTACAATTGGGATTGATAATACATGAATACTCAAACTAAATCATATATCATTATGTAAAACTATACTTCTAAGAATTTCGGTCTTATTTGCTTGGTGTATTTATCCTCTATTATGGTTTAGATAATTCTATGGTCTTACATTAATATATATTGTATAAGCATTGCAAGAATATTTGAATTTTATATACATGCACACACACACACATATATATATATAATATTGAAATAGATTGCCAATTATGTGTTATGACTCAAGTTTAAGGGATGAGCTCTCCCAAATTGGTAGTCTAATAGGTGGAAGAACCCTATGAACTTAAGTATCACACTTAGTTTATGCTATTATCCCATGTGGAACTGTAATATTTCACTCCTTTTCCAAGTCGCCGCTTTTATGGATTTGGTTCACAATGAGAATACCAAATGTTATGACCCAAGCTCAAAGGAAGAAACCATCCCAAGACTAGTCTAATAGGTGAGAGGACTGCTTGAACTCAAGTAACACGCTTATTCCATCCTACTATCTCATGTGAGACTATAACATTATGTGTTTTGAAGTGGTACCCGGGTTAAACATAAGTAAAAGAGAGAGATTAGTGATGTTTATTAGAAAGGTACAAACCATTTCTTGCCAAAGCTAAAAAAAGAGTTTACTAGAGAAAAAAGGACCAAAGCTTTTGACTATAGAACAAAAAGGTTCAAATCTTTTTCAAATTCTCCGAACCTTTTTTTCTGCAAAATTTTACAGAACGTTTGATAGAGTCATTTTATACTCAATCATTATAGTATAAATTGTATTAATTCATTATTGATTTTATAGAAATCATAAGGAAATGGTACTTAATTCTATTATGGTGATAAATCAGGTTAAATGGAGTCAAGGGTGCTAATTCAAGTAAATTAGAGAAGTCATCCACAACTTGGATCAAAGACAAGGATTTACACCGCCGGAGGAAAGTACATGGGCGTGTAGTTGAAATACACGGCCGTGTACTTGGTTTTGAATCAACAGGAAAATACACGGTTGAAGTACACGGCCGTGTATCTGTCTAGCTGAGGAACGGTTTGAGATATGGCCGTGGTACAAGCCGTGCTATACACTGCACGAGAAGGAGAGAGACACGGCTTGTGATACGACCATGGTAGAAGCCTTGGTGGCAGCCGTGGTTGCAGCCGTGGTGGAAACCGTGGTGGAAGCTGTGATGGAAGCCGTGCCTTATACTAAATCAAGGATGACAAATTCTGGAACATCAACCAGAGGACGGCACGGCTTGGGATCTGGCCGTGGTGGAAGCCGTGCACACACTGAACATGGAAGATGATATGTGAATTATACACAGAGGAAGGCATGGCTTGACCCACGGCTGTGTTGTAGGGCGTGCCAGGCGGACGATTATTCACTCCTCGAGATTTACATCAAAAAGGAAAGACATTTTCGTATCTTGCTAGCAAAAGATCATCTGCCATTCCTTTAACAATATAAATAGAACTAACCCTAGAAGAGTTTGATAATCTTGGAGACAAGAAGGAAGGAAGGAGGCAGAGCAAGGAAACTGGGAACAGAGGCTTGTTATGTTTTTACTTTTAATTTTCTTTTTGATGATGAACATGTGTAACTAAGCAGATTTTCTAGCCAAAGGGTCATAGAAGTTTAATTCTCAACGAATTGTGAGATCTAATTGATTTGTCTTTAATCTATTCTTTGTTTTTGGATATTCATATATCTTCTGAACTTTTGTCATTATTATCTTTGTTGATTGGTATGAATTAGAGCTCTTCTACTCAATTAGCAAGTTAATATATTGTCAACTAGCACGCCAAATCCGTAATTGTTTGATAGTTCTAGTCTCTGTGACACAATAACATGTTTGATTATAAAATAGATGATCGAATTCATGTTATGGAGATGTATGATCTTGTTTAAATAGGTTATCTTATAATCTACTGGCATGAATTGGTGGTCTCTCTTGTTTTTAATGCTATTGATAGATTAAATCCTAAGAGCTTGTTTTAGGGTTATCTAATCGATAAGAGAAATAATCAAAGAGCTTGTTTTGATTATCGAGGAAGTAAGGAGAGATAGGTTGTTAGAGCTTGTTAATAACCATAACCAGTTTATCTAGAAATAAGAATAGAAAACATTTGCATCAATGATCAATTCCTAGAATTAAACTATCTTGATTCCTTTGGCTAGGCTTTTATCAATATTCGATTTTATTATCTTGTTTCAATATTATTTTGATTCACAAACAAAACCCCCCCATTTTTCATTTTCCTCTTTATTCTCTTTGAATAGAAATATATTTAACCAATCCCTGTGGATACGACCCTACTCACTACTATACGCAAATCATATCATTGTCTAGGAGTAGGTTTTTATTTTTGTTGGATTCGATACCCATCAAATTTTGGCACCGTTGCTGGGGATTGGTGTTAAATTTATTTCTATTCTTGTATGACTCGTTCTTCTCATATAGGTGAAATTACTTATAATCCGGAGATTGAGAAGACTTTTAAGAGGCTGCGAAGAGAAGCTAGGTCATCCCCTTGACTGAACTTGGCATCGGATTTGTCTGATTCATCCATTGATTCTGAAAAAGAAGACGATATGGCAAATCCTGAAAGAACATTAAGAGAATTGGTTGCACCGAATGTGAATCAACAACCACTTTGTATTCACTATCCCGAACTAACTGTTGAATTCGAGTTGAAATCTGGGTTGATACATCTGCTACCCACCTTTCATGGTCTCGAGAATGAAGATCCTCATAAACATTTGAAAGAATTTCATATAGTGTGTTCTAGTATGAGGCCGCAAGAAATAACCGACGATCAAATCAAGTTACGTGCTTTTCCATTCTCTTTAAGTACTAAAGCTAAAGATTGGTTGTTTTATTTGCCTCCAGGTTCTATAACCACTTGGACAAATATGGTGCAACTCTTCTTGGACAAATTTATCCCTGCATCTAGAGCCGCTAGTATAAGAAGAGAAATTTGTGGTATCAAATAGAGGGACACCGAGACTCTTCATGAGTATTGGGAGAGGTTCAAGCAACTTTGTGCAAGCTATCCACAACATGGGATATCTGAACAACTTCTCATCCAATACTTCTATGAACGCCTGCTTCCGATGGAAAGGAAGATGATGGATGCTACAAGTGGAGGCGCTATAGTAAACAAAACCCCTAGACAAGCTAGGGAATTGATCTCCATTATGGCTGCTAATTCGCAACAATTTGGGTATAGGCATGATACATCTTCAAGGAAGGTAAATGAGGTAAGTGTATCTAACCTTGAACATCAAATTTCTAACCTAACCTCCCTTGTGCAGCAGATAGCTCTTGGAAATACCCAGCAGGTGAAGGCTTGTGGAATTTGTGCTGCTCCTAATCATCCTACCGACATGTGCCCCACATTGCAAGATGACAATCATGAACACGCCAATGTTGTAGGAGGATTCCCAGGACAACCACAAAGGAAATACGATCCCTACTCGAATACTTACAATCCTGGATGGAGGGATCATCTTAACTTCCGATATGGCAATAACCCACAACATTTCCAACAATTCTAGCCTAAGCCATCAAACCAAGTACCCGAAGCTCCTTCCACTTCAGGTATGTCTCTTGAGGAAATTGTTAAGTCTCTTGCTGTTAATATAAAACAATTTCAGGAGGAAACAAAGCAAAGCATTCAAAACTTGGAGAATCAGGTAAGCCAACTTACTTCTGCTGTAAACAGGTTAGAAACTCAAGGTAAGTTACCTTCTCAAACTATTACAAATCCGAAGCAAAGCGTTAATGAAATTACCTTGAGAAGTGGAACAGAATTGCAGGGATCAAATAAGAAAGGACACCCATCTAATCTTGAGGAAGAGACTAAGAAAGAAATTTCGACTCCGAGCCAGCAAGACAACTAGATTAGAGGGTCTCTAGTTAAGCCACCAAAGGTCATGTTGACACCACCTCCTTTCCCTTCCAGATCAACGAAATCCAAGCATGAAGCGGAAGAAAAAGAGATTCTGGAAACTTTTCGCAAAGTTGAGGTAAATATTCCTTTGCTTGATGCAATTAAGCAAATACCGCGCTATGCTAGATTTCTCAAAGAATTGTGCACTAACAAAAGGAAGCTAAAAGGTAATGAAAAGATTAGTGTGAGTGAAAATGTTTCAGCTATTATTCAGAATAAGCTTCCTCCTAAATGTAAGGACCCAGGTATGTTTACTATTCCTTGCAAAATAGGTAATCTTGGAATCGCTAAAGCCATGTGTGATTTAGGAGCTTCGATCAATGTCATGCCTTTGTCTGTTTATCAACGTTTGAATGTTGGTCCCTTAAAGGAAACAGGCATTATTGTTCAACTTGCTGACAGGTCCAATGTTTATCTTGAGGGAGTTCTAGAGGATGTTTTAGTTCAAGTTAATGGGTTGGTTTTTCCTGCTGATTTTTATGTGCTTGACATGGAAGATAATGATTCTCATAATTCATCACTGATATTATTAGGGCGACCATTCCTTAAAACATCCAAGACGAAAATTGATGTAAATGATGGTACTCTCACTATGGAATTTAATGGTGAAATGATTAAATTTAACATTTATGTTGCCATGAAACATCCTAGCAATATCTCTCCTGTCTTTGTTGCAGATGTTATTGACCCATCACCACAGGCACCAAAGCTGGAATCAAAACCCCTTACCTAAACATCTAGCCAGGAATGTCTAGCCAAAGACGTTAAAGAAAGGTGCTTCATGGGAGGCAACCTATGTCAAAAAAAAAAAATCAATTTTAGTTTTGTTTTGATTTTAGTTTTGTTTTGATTCTAGTGTTGTTTTGAATTTTTTGATTAGCTGCAGCAAGGATACATAGCATCAGATGACACTCTCTAGTGATTAAGGGGAGAACCCCAATTACTCTACACTTTATACCAGGGAAGTACCAGTATTCCTTTTCTCTTATTCTCTAATGTTCCTTATGTTGTTAATTCCTTTTTAATTGTGCTGAATTAGGAACAGTGAGGACACTGTTCAAACTAAGTGTGGGGGAGAGGATAATAAAATATAGAGAATAGAGAATTGACTCATACTTTGAAACTTTGAATGTTTGTCCTTAAGCAATTTTAAGCCAAATTGTTTCAAAATTATCATGAAATCTGGAGATTGTACTAAATGTTGTAATAAGCATCTACAAAATGTGAAATTGACTTGTTCAAATGCTTTACTCACCTACTGCTGTGATTAGAATACTTGGTTAAAATTAAGTAGTGAAATCTTTAAGAAACAAATTTACCTTGTATTTAGCTTTAGAATCGGAAGTCTAAGAGTAAGTCGAGTCCCTAAGTGAAAAATAAACAAGTTTACTTCTAAGTTATATTAGCCACTGTATTCTCTTTGAAGTTGTTGTGAAAAAAAAAAAAAATCATCAAGCATAGCCATTACTCCAATGATTCAAGTAATTGAGTTAAGAGTATTCAAACTTGAATGTTAGAGTGAGGAAGAGTCCGTAAGGGTATCTCAAAACCTGGTCACTTGAGTGACGAGCTTGGGATATGCCGACTCAATGAACTCACTATAACGATAAGGCGAAAAGGCGAAAGTTCATGAAAAGAAACGGTAAAAACCCGTCAAAATAGATGCTTGATTAAATCAAAAGAACATGAATGTAAAAATTCATTGAATAAAACAAGACTTATAATAAAACGAGAAGAAATCTATGGAAAAAGTTGATACTATATGCTTTTACTTTACGTTGCAAGGATTATATACTTGCTAATATCCAATGAAGTTTAATTAGGTGTTTTTCCTTATTGGATTAAGTATTTACTTTTGGAATAAAAATTCTTTTGCTAAACATGAGGATTAAAGTTTGTTTTGTTTAGATTAGCTATTAAATTTTGTCCATGATAATTTGATCACAGGAAACCAGTTTGGTTGAAGTAGTAGACATTAAAATTACAAGTCATGAATTACAAATGAATAGATGCTTGAAATGATGAAAAGAAAGTTCGTATAATCTATGACGGATTTCTCAATTGATTTGATTCAATTTGCTTGAGGACAAGCAAGAGTTTAAGTGTGGGGAAATTTGATAGAGCCATTTTATACTCAATCATTATAGTATGAATTGTGTTAATTCATTATTGATTTTATAGAAATCATAAGGAAATGGTACTTAATTCTATTATGGTGATAAATCAGGTTAAATGAAGTCAAGGGTGCTAATTCAAGTAAATTAGAGAAGTCATCCACAACTTGGATAAAAGACAAGGATTTACACCGCCGGAGGAAAGTACATGGGCGTGTAGTTGAAATACACGGCCGTGTACTTGGTTTTGAATCAATAGGAAAATACACGGTTGAAGTACACGGCCGTGTATCTGTCTAGCAGGAGGCACGGTTTGAGATATGGCCGTGGTACAAGCCGTGCTATACACTGCACGAGAAGGAGAGAGACACGGCTTGTGATATGGCCGTAGTAGAAGCCGTGGTGGCAGCCGTGGTGGAAACCGTGGTGGAAGCTGTGATGGAAGCCATGCCTTATACTAAACAAGGATGAGAAATTGTGGAACATCAACCAGAGGACGGCATGGCTTGGGATCTGGCTGTGGTGGAAACCGTGGCACACATTGAACACGGAAGATGATATGTGAATTATACACAGAGGAAGGCACGGCTTGACCCACGGCCGTGTTGTAGGGCGTGCCAAGCGGACGATTATTCACTCCTCGAGATTAACATAAAAAAGGAAAGATATTTTCGTATCTTGCTAGCAAAAGATCATCTGCCATTCCTTTAACAATATACATAGAACTAACCCTAGAAGAGTTTGATAATCTTGGAGACAAGAAGGAAGGAAGGAGGCAGAGCAAGGAAATCGGGAACAGAAGCTTGTTATGTTTTTACTTTTAATTTTCGTTTTGATGATGAACATGTGTAGCTAAGCAGATTTTCTAGCCAAAGGGTTATAGAAGTTTAATTCTCCACGAATTATGAGATCTAATTGATTTGTCTTTAATCTATTCTTTGTTTTTGGATATTCATATATCTTCTGAACTTTTTGTCATTATTATCTTTGTTGATTGTATGAATTAGAGCTCTTCTACTCAATTAGCAAGTTAATATATTGTCAACTAGCACGTCAAATCCGTAATTGTTTGATAGTTCTAGTCTCGGTGACACAATAACATGTTAGATTATAAAATAGATGATCGAATTCATGTTATGGAGATGTATGATCTTGTTTAAATAGGTTATCTTATAATCTACTGGCATGAATTGGTGGTCTCTCTTGTTTTTAATGCTATTGATAGATTAAATCCTAAGAGCTTGTTTTAGGGTTGTCTAATCGATAAGAGAAATAATCAAAGAGCTTGTTTTGATTATCGAGGAAGTAAGGAGAGATAGGTTGTTAGAGCTTGTTAATAACCATAACCAGTTTATCTAGAAATAAGAATAGAAAACATTTGCATCGATGATCAATTCCTAGAATTAAACTATCTTGATTCCTTTGGCTAGGCTTTTATCAATATTTGATTTTATTATCTTGTTTCAATATTATTTTGATTCACAAACAAACCCCCCCCCCCCCCCCCCCCCCCCCCCCCCCCCCCACTTTTCTTTTCCTCTTTATTCTCTTTGAATTGAAATATATTTAACCAATCCCTGTAGATACGACCCTACTCACTACTATATGCAAATCATATCATTGTTTGGGAGTAGGTTTTTATTTTTGTTAGATTCGACACCCATCAACGTTATATATGAAAGAGTTGCAATTTTTAATCTAATGTTTGAGGATTTTAAGTGTTTGAATCATATCCATACATGATTAAGTATCTTAGTCAATTATAAATTAAATCTATTGGATAAGATTCAAATCTTGATGATGTAAATATTAGGGTTTGAGAGGAATAGAAGATGAGGGAAATTGGTTCTAATTCTCATAGATGTAAAAGGCAAATATATAGATATTTATAACAAGGGTTAAAAGCTAAATAAGGTAATTAACAAGAAAAGGAAAACAAAGATATGACTAAATATACACCTAAGATACTCGGTATGTATTAAACAATAAGACAAAATTTTACATTCCCTTACATGCCCCCTCAAGCTAAAGCCAGAGTAGGATAAAGGTGAAGCTTGTCTCGAAAACGGTGAAATAGCTGGGTGCCCAGTGGTTTGGTAAGACCATCAGCTAGTTAATCGGCACTAGAGATGAATTTAACCATGAGACGACCTAGCTTGACATGTTTTATGTACAAAATGATAATCCAACTCCACATGTTTCGTTCGCCCATGAAAAACAGGAATCGCTATCAAGTAGAGAGCACCAATGTTATCTTACTAGAGTTGCACAAACAAAGCGCTAGGAAAACCAATTTCATGAAGTAGTGAACCCAACCAAATAATTTCTGCCATGACGTTACAAATAGCCTTGTATTCGGATTCAATAGATGAATGGACAGTTGTTGGTTGCTCATTTGATGACCATGAAATAAGATTGTCACCTATGTAGACCAAATACCCACTAGTGGACTAGTGATCATCCGGACAGCCTGCCCAATCACTGTCAGAGAAGGCCTAAAGATGAATACTAGGCCGTTTGGTGAAAGTGAGACCAAGAGAAGCAAATCCACGAAGATAGCGAAGGAGATGCTTGATTGCTTGCCAGTGAATATCAGTTGGATTGTGCATAAATTAAGCTAACTTGTTGACAGAAAAGGCAATGTCAGGCCTGGTGGGAGTCAAATACTGAAGAGAACCAAGAAGTTGATGATATTGCTTAGGTTGCGAATGAGGAGAACCCATTGCTTTACTCAAGGTGAGAGTCATAGGCATTGGTGTAGCATACGGTTTGGAAGTAAGCATATTGGTCTCACAAAGAAGGTCCTCCAAATATTTTTACTGACTGAGGACTAATCCTGTGGGCTAACGAAGGACTTGAATGCCTAAGAAATAATGCAAAGGGCCTATATCCTTGATAGGAAACACTTGTTTAATAGACTGAAGAAACCAATCAAGCTTAGTAACATTAGAACAAGTTAATAAAATATCGTCCACATACACTGAGGACATAAAATTTCAACATCCCAATTGTAAGATAAAAGAGAGAGGTGCCGGCCTTAGAAGGTGTAAAGCTAAGTTGAAGTAGTAGTCAATGAGTTGTTTGAACCAGGCCCTAGGTGCCTGCTTAAGGCCATATAATGATCTTTGAAGCCAGTAGACATGATTGGGAAATTGTGCATGTTGGAAGCCTACTGGTTGCTCCATGTGAATTTCATCCTCTAAGTGACCATGAAGGAAAGCATTAGAGATATCAATTTGTCTAACAGGCCAACCATGAATAGTAGCTAATGATAAAATAGTGTGGACAATAGTAAATTTAATGACTAGAGAAAATGTTTCTTAATAGTCCACACCTTCTTATTGAGCATAACCTTTAGCCACTAACCAAGCTTTATACCTTTGAATACTGCCATCAGGATGCCGTCTAATTTGAAACACCCACTTGTTGCCAATAATTTTTTTGTTTAGAGTTCGGGAACTAGTCTCCATGTTGGTTCTCAAGCAGTACATTGGGTTCATCTTGCATAGCCCTACACCATTCTAGAACTGTTTTTGCCTGTGTTACGGTTTTTGGTTCTTGGGTAAGGTAATTCAGTTTGGTGTGGGCTAGGTGAGCTTGCCATTTGTTTTTCATACTGGGCCTAAGTTGCATTACATGGCTACAGATTAGTGTGGGTTTCGAATTGGCTAAGGGTTGGGGGTTTGGTTTGGTGAGATTGTATTTAGTAAGGTCAACCAAAAAAATTAATCCAAGAGAAGATGGAGATGAGTTTTGAGTTTAATATGTTTCTGGAAAGTTGGTTGTAAGAGATTTGGGTAAGGGTGATTTGAGTTAACCTTGTAATTTACGGAATAAGGCAATGCCTTTTATTGAATACTCAAGTTATAAACAAATCGAACCCCAAAAATACAGTATCAAACTTGAGGTTGTACTCTATCAGAAATTTTAATGCTTGAGCTTAGAATGTAAACATATTTAGGCTCAATTTATTTAAACTATGTAGTCATGTGATTCATAAATACTGCTAAATAAATTAATTAATCATTTCTATTGGTCCTATTAAATTAATCAAGGGGAGGTGAATTGATTAATTATTGAAAATTTAAATTTTTCGTAACTTTATAAAAACACTCTTGATTGTAAATTCTAATGGTGTGAGCAACAAATAAACAATAAGCATGTAATTAAATAAAAATAGAGAGAGAGAGAGAATCAGCAATGATGTATAGAGGTTCCACCTTATGCGTATGTCCTTTCTTATAGCTCCATATTAGGGTCCCGATTGTCTCTATCAGTTGAGTTTCACTATACCAAAATCAAATTGAGAGTACAAACACACCAACACTTTAGCAAAGTCTCACTATTGAGTCTCCCTAGCTTTCACATTAAGGTAATCACTCAACTACAATGATAAACAACTCTCAATTACTCACAAGAATAATCAAATAAACAAAGAAGAGAAATAAAGTATCCTCTATGATGAGATTTAATAACAATTAAATGAGTACTCTTTTGTGTGCCTTTTGAAAGATAACAAGATCAAGATTTTCTGCTCATGTTCTTAATTGATTCATCATAAGCTTCTTTCTCTTTTATAGAAGAAGAACAACGGCCAACTAGTAAAAAACACAACAACAATTTAAATTTCGAATAACCTCTTGATAGAAATGATTGAGATTTCCTCTAGATATTTGAATTGAAAATTTGAATAATCTTCAATAGAGATCCATCCTATGATGTGTATCTTCTTCTTGTAGAGATCTTTTTTTAGATTTGAATATTTGAAAAACTGGATAAGTTTGAAAAATAAGTTTATTAAGATTTTTCAGGATAAACTTCAAGAAATTTCATAATATCCCTCATGTTGTAGAGCCTTATCTTCTCATAACAACCATATCTTTATTGTAGATATATCCTTATCTTTGTAACAACTTAGTCTTATCATCCTTAAACATATATCCAAGAATAAATTATGAGAATTTCTGGAAAACATCTTTGCAACATACCAATGGACCAGTAGTCAAAATTAAAGTAGAAAACAAAAAATAAATTTTGAATAAAACTTTTGATAAAAACTTGAAGTGATGAAATCCCCAAGATGATAAATCCTACTTTAGTGAAACACATCAAGTATATTATCCAAATATACTTGCTAAGTGGAGCTAGGCCTTGAAAAAAATTTAAGAACACGAAATTCAATCATTTTCTTTAAATCTGGAAAAATCTGTGTTCAGACATAAAGGTTTTGAACATGCTTCTATCAAGCATATACTTCTTCTCGCTGAAGGTTCTAAAATAGCTTCTGACTAAAACCACATACTACTTGTGTTGTTCTAAAGGTTCTGTTAAAACTTCTAAAACAAAATCCTATAATGTCTTCTTATAGCGAAGGTTTTTAAATAAATTCTATCCAACTATTAACAAGATTAAGAACCTTTTATGAAGAATCCAAAGGTTATGAATTACCTTCTATTACTTTAATTTTATCGAAAACTCTTTTGTTAAACTTCTGAAACACCTTCTATCTGTCTTAAAAGTTCATTAAACAACTTATATATAAACTAAAACTCTTGTACTCAAGAATAAACATATTAAGTATTTTAATCCTCTTTTGTTATCATTAAAACTAAACTATAAAACTTAACATTCTCTCCCATTTTGATGATAACAAAACATCATTTTTCCTTAACATTATTTGAAAGAGATATAACAAGATTTATGTTTATCTACAGATTAAACATTCACAATAAGATACAACAAGATTTTTGCATATCAAACACTCACAATAGCAAATATTCATAAGCTTTATTAGTTATTCATCAATTACCAATCATATTATTTGCCATTATCCCCCTTTTGTTATCATAAAAAAATAAATCTCCCCCTTAATTAATGCATAAAATAGAAAAAAGAATTAAAATTGAAAAAATGTTATTTGTGAAACTAGAAATAACAAGAGTCTTGACTAGAAATAAATGTTTGGATAGGTACATAAATAAACATAACAATGAAATTACATTTTTCTGGTCAATTTTCTTGGTGAAAGTTTCAAAGGACGAGATTTGGAAGGAATTGATTTTTCTGATGAGGAGTCTAAATCAATTACATGTGCTCCTTTGCGAACATAATCTAGAAAGTATTCAATAGAAACATTTGGATTTCTCCTTGCAGATTCTTCACAGCTTGAATGGAGCGATCAGATTTAAAGCCTATACTCTTAAACCAGA
Organism: Laguncularia racemosa; assembly: GCA_037954665.1. Lineage (NCBI taxonomy): Eukaryota > Viridiplantae > Streptophyta > Magnoliopsida > Myrtales > Combretaceae > Laguncularia > Laguncularia racemosa. Next base: position 100,290 of record JBBMOL010000534.1, on the reverse strand, counting down.
AAGTGACCAAATCTCCTATCTTCCTCATCTGATCTACCAATTTATCAAAAGCAACCACATTATGGTTTAAATCACTCTTGACCCTACTGCTGAATTCATCATAGAGAATCCTAAAATGTTTGAACTTAGTGAGAATTGCTTCAGAGCTTCCTTTAATCTATTTTTGTAGAACGTCTATCCTTTTGTTGTCGGAAGTCTAAAGAAAACTTAACTCCTCTTTCATGATATTCCTTACAATTTCTTCCATTTCAGTTTTCATTATATCTCTAATGGCAGTCTTCAATTCCTCCACATCAAGTTATCCAGTATAACTTGTTGTCCTACTTCCTCTTGCCTCAATTTCTTCTAACTTTTGCTTTTTATTATGATCAAGAGTAGGTTCTGATACAACCTCTAGAGCTCCTTCTTGTCTTGTAGTGGAAGAGATTCCAACTAGAACTTCTCTTTTCTTATGCCTTTAATGTACATAATGTGATCCATCATTTGCATACCATAGAAAATCCTTTACATAAATGGCCATATGATGGAACACTTCCTTACCTATTCTTTTTAATTTCAAAGGATCAGAAGAGCTAGGGGATAGAGCAATCCTCTTAAACTCAAACAATTTCATTAAAACACTCCCAAAAACTAAACTTTCCTTATTCCTCCATATTTAATCAAGTATCCTCAAAGCCATGTCCAAATTCTTTCTACGAACCATTGCATAGATAATCTATGCATGTTCAATGAACATAGAAGTTGAACTTTCTTTCCTTGGAAAAATACACTTAATCAAAATCTGATGTATTATCCTAAGAAATAACTCGACAATCCATTATTATGGCTTCTTTACCATAATTCATTTCCTGACCTCCATTAATAGCAACAAATAGTTCATTCCTAAATAAATTCAATACCTCCACATCATCATTAACATCATGCATTTGAAAACATCAAATCACATCATTTCTAGTGATCATAGTCTCTTGATTACTAACCCTAAAAACTAACACATTGTCTCTAGAACATTTTAGATTTGCATAAAACTCCTTTATGCATTCTCTATATACTAGAATTGTAAAGAACATAAATTTGTACACCCTATTGGTTCTAACAGCTCATTCAAGTAAAAACCATTACTCACAAAGAAATTAAAATCGATAAAACTGCATGGACAAACCTTATTCCTTTTTTGTCCTCCAGCAATGTCCAATGAGGGTTTCAAACTTTGTCTTCCACCTTTTCCAAAAGATTTCTTAAGTGCCTTTGATGTTCCTTGTTCGATCTTTTCTTTTCCTTTCTTGGTAAGTGAACTACTCTTTTTCTTTCCCGCATTCTTTTTCGAAGAGCCAAAAACAGAATCAAAGTTGATTGAACTTTGGTTTTCTTCCATTACAGGTTCTATAGTAGGTTATTGAGGGTTTTCAGATGACTTGTCGTGGATCACAAGTGGAGCATTTGAGGATTTCATCTTGAAATATTTTTGTTTGATTCTCTCAGATTTTTTGGGTGCCATTTTTGGTCAAAGTTTGAAGGTTTGAAAAAACAAATTCCAAAATCAAAGAAGGTGAACTATTGAGGGAATGAGAGAGAACAAATAGATGGCAATTTAAAAGATAAAAATTTGACCACTCATAAATGCACGTTTTGGTTTTTCTTTTCTCTAAAAATTAAAAGAAGGGGAATCTTTATAATTACAACAAAAGAGAAAGAGAATTAAAATGGATTGCAAATTCCCAATTCATTCCTAATAAATTCAAAATTTATTTTTTCAAGTGATGTAGTAAAAATATATGCAAACTGATTTTCAGTTGGTACAAATTCAACATTTATATTTCCAATATAAATAAGTCAGATCTACTAGCAAACTTTTTTATAGCTCTAACTATCATCAAGCATGTGGTTCTATCTTGTTTTTGTTTGATCACTGAGATCTCCATATATACATTGATTGCCTTATATAATATACTACTAGGTTCAATGAAGTTTTAACTTTTTGGTAGCTATTAGATTTTTCTTCATAGCAGATAAGTTACGGTGAATATACCTATTCCTTCTTTAAAAATCACAAATCACCCCCTAATAGAAAAATAGGGTAATTTACGGATAAGGCAACGTCTTTTATTGAATACTCAAGTTATAAACAAGTAAAACCCCAAAAATACAGTATCAAACTTGAGGTTGTACTCTATCAGAAATTTTAATGCTTGAGCTTAGAATGTAAACATATTTAGGCTCAATTTATGTCCTCTTCTTCCTCATTGCTTCTTAACTCTTTGCTTCTTGAGCAGTCTACTAAGCCTTCGGGGCTAGAAAATTTATGTCCTCTTATTCCTTATTGTCACTGTCATCAAATTCTGAATCATTCTGCATAACTTCCTCAGCTTTGAATGCTACTCCTTTAGTACTGCTTTCTGCTCCTTACGTGGTCTTTATGCTTGACCCTAATTTGCTCCTTACGTGGTCCAAAGTGTATTTCTAATGAACTTTTGAAATCTTTAAATAATGAGCTAATTTTTATGGTACATCCATTGTAAGGCTCGATCCTTCATAGCAAAACCAATGATGGTAAGTCTTTGGTTCGCAAGAATATGATGAAAAAAAAAAATTGTTCAGCTTTCAATATCCATTCAAGTGAATCCACACCACAATATTTAAGAATTATCCAATCCTTAATAGAGGATTAATACACTAAGAAAATAAGACTAAAATTCTTAGAACTATAACTATTACATAATGATATATGATTTAGTTTGAGTATCCAAGTATTATCACTCCTTGTTGCAGGCAAACCATGGTACATTATGGCTTTTAAGTGCAAAGAAAGCAATTCCTAATTGAAGAAGCCCAAATATGAGGACAACTGTTGAGTTTACCTATAGAATGAAAACATTATGAAAAATAATTATCAAAACTAATAATTTTGAATGTGATGTAATTGATGAATGCCTAAACTAATGTAAACGAACAAACTCAACACTAGTAAAGAGAGTTGATTTCATAAATGATGATTAACAAATATGATTGATCACCATAATAAAAATTTAAGGATCCATTCACACACACATATAATGCACGTGTATCAAGGGTTAAATTATTTGTGGAATTATTTAAATAGAAGAAAATTATACATCATCTATCCCTAGGTGGTAGTTATTAAGAATAACAAACAAGAACATATGTTTCTGAACTCTAGAAATCTATAACTCACTCCTTCATTTTTCTTTTTTAACTTTCTTGATCCGTATTCTCTTTATAGATGTATAAGACATCAAAAGTGTCTTGCACTTTAATAGTAAGGATATTGGAGGTAATACACCCACTGTGAGAGCTTAAAAATATAAATAATTTTGCAAACAAAGATTAAGTTTTTCTTTAATCAATTTCCAACTTTTTTAATTATGAAATTACTAAATTTTCATTATTTTTTAAGTTAAAATTATGAAGGATGACTATCCATGCAATACTTCCTCTCTTTTAGGAGAAAAAGCTTGAATTAAGTAAATTTGTTCAACTTTTTTTTTTTGCCCGAATAAAATAAAATCATAAAATTCATAGCTGTTTTACCACCATTTTGGACAAAACCACACGATTTGGTATAGGGACTTCCCTAAGCTATATGACTTCGGTTTGATTTAGTTTGGTTTGTAGATTGAGTCATAATTCATAATCTAAAAAGAAATTACATAGATTATGTGTAATTCATACTATATGCACTAAATTCTTTTAATATGTATTAGCACTGTACAAGAGGTTGATGAAATCAATAACTCTACAACTAAAGAATTACAAAAGTGTCTTGATAAGTAATTTTATTCATAAAATCTGGTATATGATATAAATTCTGAATATACTTATAGATTAATTATAGTAACCTATTGTTATAAAGGTCAAATACATAATGCATTTTAATAATATATGAACTTAATAATCTTTTAAAAACTATGTTACAATTTTTGTTTAATCACAAGTAAAATATTATTTTATTTCATAAAAAATTTTGGATTGATTCGATTTTCCTCTCCAAACTTATTATAAATTTTCAAGTTAGTTTTATTAGGAATTTTCAAACTAAATTAGAAAAGAAAAAAACAAAGAAGATAAAAAAAAATCATATTATTGGTTCGGTTTGATTTGATAGGCTTGTGGTTGGGTTCACTTTAGTCTTTTTTTACCATCATATATATATATATATATATATATTCTCAAATAATGAAAAATATTTCAAAATAAACAAGAAAAATACTCCTAATTTGAAACTAGCCTTTCATTCCAATGAATCTCAATATTAACCCATTATACTACCATTGACCATCTATGTTGGATCTCATAACTTTTACTACCATCGCCACACATTAGTACTTAAAAAAAAATAATGAAATAAATTGTACCAATCATCTCTTTAAATTTTTAAAATTGTATTAACACTTGCATGCATTGTTCGGTCTTTGTTGCAGAGCCTCAATTATTGACGCATACCCACCCTGGTTGCCCGGTTGATACATACCATATAAAATATAAACACACCGTCTATAAGTTCTCATGTAAGTTCATTCCTTTGTTACATTGCACCGTTCCCCCCATCTCACTCTCTCTCAATACAATTTCAAAGCAGAAAATGGACACCTTCAGCAACAACATCATCGGTGAGACGTTTAGTCAGTGGATCAAAACACGATATTCCTTCTTGTGAGTTGCATAGCCTAGGAATATGCATCGGATAGCACATGGATCGATCTTCGTTCGTTCTGTCCTATGCACATGTACTGCACATCCAAACACCTTTGCAGGGAGCATTAAAACTGAAGGCAACGGTTCATGTTAAGCTGAGACTTGTAATGGAGTTTTGTAGTTCAATACTTTGGAGGGCATGCGATTCATCAAGTAAACAGCAGTAGTTATGGCATCAGTCCAGAGTCTCCTAGGGGCATTAGCAGATATCAAGAGGGCTCTAGTTGTTTCAAGTATGTGTCTATTCTTCCTCTCTGCTATACCATTCTGTTGTGGAGTGTGTGCGCATGTTGTCTCATGATTTAGCCCATGAATTCTGAAATAATTCATCAATTTTGTATTAACAAATTCCCCCCCATTATCAGTACGAAGTATCCGCAAATTTGACGAGAATTGAGTCATAACCATCATATGAAATGTTTTGAAAATCTCAGTAACTTCACTCTTATTTTTCATCAAATATAGCCAAGTCATATGAGTACAATCATCAACAAAGATCACAAACCTTCTTATTCCTGAAGATGTTGAGATAGGTGCAGGTCCTCACACATCTGAATGTATTAACATGAATGGTTTGTTGCATCTTCTATTGCTTATTTGGTATGTAACTCTATGACTCTTAGCTAAGATACACGACTGACATTTTAGCAATTTTCCAGGAGTATCATGAAACAAACTTGGAAACAGATATTTCATATACATAAATGATGGATGTCCTAATCTGTGATGCCTACGGCCAGACGTCCTGCTTCTTGGTGTCCTCATTGCTCACTTTGTATACTTTGCTCCCACTGAACTCCTCCAAGTAGTATATCCCCTCTCGTTTAGTACCACGACCAATGATCTCCTTGGTGAGGATGTCTTGAAATATACAAAATTTTGGATACATTAGAACACAGCAATTCAAATCCTCCGTAACTTTTCCTACTGAGATCAATTTGTTAGAGAGGGACGGAACAAGTAGGGTGTTTGGCAGATGAAGTGTGGGCGAACAAACAACTTCTCCAGAACCAATCACAGGATATTTTTCTCCATTCGCATTTATGATGTAGGTTCTATTCGAGTTGGCTTTCCTACTGACATCTTGAGGATCAAAAGTCATGTGATTCGAAGCTCCAGAATCAATAATCCACCTTTGATTACCTGGTTTATCCTTTGCTAGGGAGCAATTTTCTATTGCTGTGGATGACTCTCCCTATGGGATAAGGGAGAGATTTGCTCCCGTGCTCACCGTTTCCATAGCAACATTTGCAACATGGCCTACTTCACGTTTTCTTTTCTCCTTCAGTTCATCCCACCACTCTGGATATCCATGTATCTTGAAGCAGGTATCCTTTGTATGTTTGGTGTTTCCAAAATGAGTACAGCCACCGTTCTCTACCGTCCGATTCCTTGTTCTTGTGATAGGGCTTCTTTTTTCGTGTTGAAGCATGTGAAGAGTAGGTTTCTGCTGCAATTTCGGTCCTCCCCTGGACATCATCACTGCACTCGACAAAGTTTCTTCTTTCATCAACATCACACTTTGTCTTTGATCCTCCCTTCTAACATATGCATATGCTTGTTCTACGGACAGGAGTGGCTGTATACGAAGTGTATCAGCTCGAATGCTATCCAGCCGATCATCCAGACCATCTAGGAAAGTATATACTCTGTCTTCCTACTGCATAAGTTGCACGTCTCTATATCAATGTCACAATGCATAGGATTCGGTCGCCTAAAATCAATTTCCCTCCATAATCCTTGAAGTGCATTGTAATATGTTTCCAGTGATCCTCCATTTTGCCTCATTCTTGACACCTTCCGCTTCAGATCATAGACTTGTGAGGTATCGGTGCCATCAAAGTATGTTGTCGCAATCGCATCCCACATAGCTTTAGCAGTTGGAAATCTGATATAATTTCCAATCAGATTCTGTTCTATAGATGTGATTAACCATCCCTTAACCACAACGTTCTCTATTCTCCATCTTCTAAACATAGGATCTGTTTCCATCGGTTTAGGTAAATCTGCCGTTGATGTAGCCCAGTTTGTCATTGGCCACAATATACATCTCCATAACTTGCGACCAGATGCCATAGTTGGTTCCATCCAGTTTTACACCCATGGATGTGAGAACTGGATCAGTGGTTGTTGGTATGGGTGTTTGATGTAGCATCTGTGTTATTCCTGATGTCAGATCATCAAGAGCAATAGTGTCTGTCCAGGGAAGAGCCAGTCAAAGGTGTTTGATCTCCCATTGATCTTCCCCTTTTTTGATTTCTTTATTTTGTTGGTCCTAGATCTTTTCCATGCTCTGATACCATGTTCGGAAAAGCATAATTTTATTTTACTCGTCTAGCAATATATATATAGTTGATACAATCTTCTATTTTGTACAAGTATATATTCAAGGAAAGGAAACTACATCTATCATATATACACTAGTATTATATTCCTGTTCTAAATATTGTGTTTCCCTTATTCTAGAGATTGTAGAATATCCAACAAATTGTACCAATCATCTCTTTAAATTTTTAAAATTGTATTAACACTCGCATGCATTGTTCGGTCTTTGTTGCAGAGCCTCAATTATTAACGCATACCCACCCTGGTTGCCCGGTTGATACATACCATATAAAATCTAAACGCACCGTCTGTAAGTTCTCATGTACGTTTATTCCTTTGTTACATTGCACCGTTCCCCCCATCTCACTCTCTCTCAATACAAATTCAGAGCGGAAAATGGACACCTTCAGCAGCAACATCATCGGTGAGCATGAGTTTCTCTCTATGTCCCCAAATTTTAGAGCATCTTACTAGTTAATTTTTTGGCATTGCTTTCTCTCGTATGGGTAATTCAGCAAATTATATCTATATTGATGGATGGATTGTAATGTACTAAATAATGAAAATAAATACGGCTCTTAAATTATGATTGTACAGGCCCTCGATCATGGATTTATCAGGATCATCGCTCATAGAGCAGGCATTGATAGCTGGATTGGAATTCTCCACTACAATTTGCTGGATTTTATACGCTCTGCATCATTACCCTGTGTCTTGGTTTCAAATGGGTGCTAACTTCCCTCCACTCATCCTTCAGCTGCTTTTTTTCATTAAATTCATATATTACCGCTTTCAAGGCTCTCAATATCGTTGCCTCTCGTATGTATCCTAAATTCATATACTCAGAGTGGACTATGTGTCTTATATTTGCGCACTCTAGGTCTAAGCTAGTTTAGTCGACTTTTCTGCTCAAAAAATGATTATGCAGTTCAGTGGATTGTGCCGAGGTGTGCATTTATAATACTAGCAAACTTGTTTATAGCTCTAACAATCATCAAGCATAAGGTTCTATCTTGTTTTTGTTTGATCGCTGAGATCTCCACATATACACTGATTGCCTTGTATAATATACTACTAGGTTCAATGAAGTCTTAACTTTTTGGTAGCTATTAGATTTTTCTTCATAGCAGATAAGTAAAGAAAGAAGTTATTGGTATTACATGGTGCTTTGAAAATGGATTCAGCTTGACAAGCTGACCATTTAGCCAACCAAACTATTTTGGTTATAAACTCTTTAGGATTATTATTATTTTAAGTGGCAAGTATGCTTTCTTATATTTACTCAGAATATACTCAAAACGTGTCTAAACACTTTTTTTTTGTAGGACAACAGCTTTACTATTAATATATCAGATGGCCTAAGAGAATGAAATAAAATCCCACGAGTATATGAAACTATTAAAAATTGCTAAAAGAAATATCTCGTGCTACAAAGTAGAAATGGATCTGGGAATAATTGGATTACCTTATTTCATTTGGGCCAAGCAGAACAACATCATTTGGATGGACCGAAAACGTCAGAACATTTTACTCTTTTACTTGTTTTAACCTTGTGCACGTTGCAGTGGCATCATCCTAATCCTGGTGACTGGAAGATCATACCACTAAGTATATTGGGACTGTTCAGTGGATCAATTGAACTGTCTATGGGCATACTTCAACATGACCTATTTTCTATGGTATGTATTAATCAAATTTTACCTTTTCCAATAATTGACGCTCAGTAACAAAGAACGAAAAATGATAGTTTGAAAACTTTGAAAATTATATAGATCCCTCTACTCTTTTATTTAATTGCACATCTACTTTTCCTTTTATATCTTATTGGGACTCCAAAAAAGTTTCAAAATAAAATATATACCTGTAGATAAGTTTTCATAAATAAATAGACACTCTAATAGTTTTCGTATATATAAGCTCAATGCATATTAGGAGGTAAATATATAATTAAAAAAATACAAGTATTAATATAATTTTAAAAATTTAAAGAGAAGATTCACAGGATTTATTCCAATATGTTTTCTTTTTCTTTTCTTTTTTTTTTAACATTGACGTGCAGTGATGGTGGTAGAAGTTATGAGATGCAACATACATGATCGAAGTTAGTATAACTAGTTAATATTGAGATTCGTTGGAATGAGAAAGCTGGTTTCAAAGTAGGAGTGTTTTTCTTGTTTATTTTGAAATATTTTTTATTATTTGAATATATCTATCTATAAATATATAGGACGGTAAAAACAACAACTAAAATGAACCAAACCACAAGCCATCAAATCAAACCGAACCATTGATATGATTTTTCTTTATCTTCTTTTTTCTTCTAATTTAGATTGAAAATTCCTAATAAACCTAAACTAAAAATTTATAATAAGTTTGGAGAGGAAAATGGAATCAAACCAAATTATTTTATGAAGTAAATAATATTTTACTTGCGATTAAAAAAAATTAGTGTAACATAGTTTTTAAAAGATTATTAAGTTCATATATTATTAAAATGCATTATGTATTTGACCTTTATAACAATAGGTTACTAGAATTAATCTATAGGTATATTTAGAATTTATATCATATACTAGATTTTATAAATAAAATTACTTATCAAGACACTTTTGTAATTCTTTTAGTTGTAGAGTTATTGATTTCATCAACCTCGTGTATAGTGCTAATACATATGCTTATAAAAAAAATTTTAGTGCTTATAGTACAAATTACACTCAATCTATGTAATTGTTTTTAGATTATGAATTATAACTCAATCTACAAGCCAAACTAAATCAAACCAAAGTCATATAGTTTGAGGAAAGTCCTCGTACCAAACCGTGTGGTTTTGTCCAAAATGGTAATAAAATAGTTATTGATGATTTGATTTTATTTGACAAAAAAAATGAAAAAGAAAAAGAAAAAAGTTGAACAAAATGAACTGTGCCATTTTCTTCCTATACCTATATCCATATATACTATTTAAGAAAAAAAGGGGAAGATGTAATATATAAATTAGCTTAATTTAAGTTTTTTCTCCTAAAAGAGAGGAAGTATTGCATGAATAGTCATCCTTCGTAATTTTAATTTAAAGAAAGCAATAATGAAAATTTAGTAATTTCATAATTAAAAAACATTGGAAATTGATTAAAAAAAACTTAATCTATGTTTACACAATTATTTATATTTTTAAGCTATCACAATAGGTGTATTACCTCCAATATCCTTACTATTAAAGTGCAAGACACTTTTGATGTCATATGCATCTATAAAGAGAACATGACTTAAAAAAATCGAAAAACAAAATGAAGGAGTAAGTTATAGATTTACATAGTTTAGAAACATATGTTCTTGTGGATAGATGATGTATAATTTTCTTCTCTTTAAACAATTCCACAAATAATTTAACCCTTGATACATGTGCATTATATGTGTGTGCGAATGGATCGTTAAATTTTTATTATGGTGATCAATCATATTTGTTAATCATCATTTGTAAAATCAACTCTCTTTACTGGTATTAAGTTTGTCCATTTACAATAATTTGAGCATTCACCAATTACATCACAATCAAAATTATTAGTTTTGATAGTTATTTCTCATAATTTTTCCATTCTATAGGTAAACTCAGCCGTTGTCCTCATATTTGGGCTTCTTCAACCAGGAATTGCCATCTTTGCACATAAAAGCCACAATATACCATGGTTTGCCTACAACTGGGGTTGATAATACTTGAATACTCAAACTAAATCATATATCATTATGTAAAACTATACTTCTAAGAATTTTTGTCTTATTTGCTTGGTGTATTTATCCTCTATTATGGTTTAGATATTCTATTGTCTTGCATTAATATATATTGTATAAGCATTGCAAGAATATTTGAATTTTATATACATTGCAGATATATATATCTATATAATATTGAAATAGATTGCCAATTATGTGTCATGACCCAAGTTTAAGGGATGAGCTCTCCCAAATTGGTAGTCTAATAGGTGGAAGAACCCTATGAACTTAAGTATCGCACTTAGTTTATGCTATTATCCCATGTGGAATTGTAATATTTCACTCCTTTTCTAAGTCGCCCCTTCTGTGGATTTTGTTCACAATGAGAATACCAAATGTTATGACCCAAGCCCAAAGGAAGAAGCCATCCCAAAATTAGCCTAATAGGTTAGAGGATTGCGTGAACTCAAGTAACACACTTATTCCATCCTAATATCTCATATGAGACTATAACATTATGTGTTTTAAAGTATAAATTCTGTATTTTGAAAGCTTAATGATTAACCAAAGTGGTACCCAGGTTAAACATAAGTAGAAGAGAGAGATTTGTGATGTTTATTAGAAAGCTCCAAACCATTTCTTGCTAAAGCTTAGAAAAAGAGTTTATTAGAGAATAAAGGACCAAAGCATTTGACTATAAAACAAAAAGGTTCAAATCCTTTTCAAATTCTCCGAACCTTTTTTTCTGCAGAATTTTACAGAACATTATATATGAAAGAGTTTCAATTTTTAATCTAATGTTTAAGGATTTTAAGTGTTTGAATCATATCCATACATGATTAAGTATCTTAGTCAATTATAAATTAAATCTATTGGATAAGATTCAAATCTTGATGATGTAAAGATTAGGGTTTGAGAGGAATAGAAGATGAGGGAAATTGGTTGTAATTCTCATAGATGTGAAAGGCAAATATATAGATATTTATAACAAAGGTTACAAGCTAAATAAGGTAATTAACAAGAAACGGAAAACAAAGATATGACTAAATATACACCTAAGATACTCGGTATGTATTAAACAATAAGATAGAATTTTACATTCCCTTACATGCGCCCTCAAGCTAAAGCTAGAGTAGGATAAAGGTGAAGCTTGTCTCGAAAACGGTGAAATAGCCGGGTGCCTAGTGGTTTGGTAAGACCATCAACTAGTTAATCTACACTAGAGATTAATTTGACCTTGAGACGACCCAGCTTGGCTTGTTTATGTGCAAAATGATAATCTAACTCCACATGTTTCATTTATCCGTGAAAAACAGGATTCGCTATCAAATAGAGAGCACTAATGTTGTCTTACTAGAGTTGCACGGAAAAAGCGCTAGGAAAACCAATTTCATGAAGTAGTGAACCCAACCAAATAATTTCTGCCACGACATTACAAATAGCCTTTTATTCTGATTTAGTAGATGAATGGGCAGCTATTGGTTGCTCCTTTGAGGACCATGAAATAAGACTGTCACCTATGTAGACCAGATACCCACTAGTGGACTGGCGATCATCCGGACATCCTACCCAATCACTGTCAGAGAAGGCATAAAGCTGAATACTAGACCGTTTGGTGAAAGTGAGACCAAGAGAAGCAAATCCACGAAGATAGCGAAGGAGACACTTGACTGCTTGCCAGTGAATATCAAGTGGATTGTACATAAATTGAGCTAACTTGTTGACGGAAAAGGCAATGTTAGGCTTGGTGAGAGTTAGATACTGAAGCGAACCAAGAACTTGATGTTATTGCTTAGGTTACAGATGAGGAGAACCCATTGCTTTACTCAAGGTGAGAGTCGTAGGCATTGGTGTAGTATATGGTTTGGAAGTAAGCATATTGGTCTCACAAAGAAGGTCCTCTAAATATTTTTACTGACTGAGGACTAATCTTGTAGGCTAACAAAGGACTTGAATGCCTAAGAAATAATGCAAAGGGCCCATATCCTTGACAGGAAACACCTGTTCAATAGACTGAATAAACCAATCAAGCTTAGTAACATCAGAACAAGTTAATAAAATATCATCCACATACACTAGGACATAAAATTTTCAACATCCCAATTGTAAAATAGAAGAGAGAGGTGTCGGCCTTGGAAGGTGTAAAGCTAAGTTGAAGTAGGTAGTTAGTGAGTTGTTTGAAGCAGGCCCTAGGTGCCTGCTTAAGGCTATATAATGATCTCTGAAGCCGGCAAACATGATTGGGAAATTGTGCATATTGGAAGCCTACCGGTTGCTCCATGTATATTTCATCCTCTAAGTGACCATGAAGGAAAGCATTAGAGATATCAATTTGTCTAACAGGCCAACCATGAATAGTAGCTAATGATAAAATAGTGTTGACAATAGTAAATTTAATGACTAGAGAAAACGTTTCTCGATAGTCCACACCTTCTTGTTGAGCATAACCTTTAGCCATTAACCGAGCCTTATACCTTTGAATACTGCCATCAGGATGCCGTTTGATTCGACACACCCACTTGTTGCCAATAATGTTTTTGTTTGGAGGTCGGGGAACTAGTCTCCATGTTTGGTTCTCAAGCAGTGCATTGGGTTCATCCTACATAGCCCTACACCATTCTAAAATTGTTTTTGCCTATGTTTCGATTTTTGGTTCATGGGTAAGGTAATTCAGTTCGGTGTGGGCTAGGTGAGCTTGCCATTTGTTTTTCATACTGGGCCTAAGTTCCATTACATGGCTACAGATTAGAGTAAGTTTTAGATTAGCTAAGGGTTGGGGGTTTGGTTTGGTGAGATTGTATTTAGTAAGGTCAACCAAAAATTTAATCCAGGAGAAGATGGAGACGAATTTTGAGTTTGATATGTTTCTGGAAAGTTAGTTGTAAGAGATTTGTGTAAGGGTGATTTGAGTTAACCTTGTAATTGAGGAGATGAAGAGGATAAGGATTGAGGTGTTTCGGGTGAGGTTGAAGGATTAAGACTCATACCTGATGAGGGGGATGATGTAGGACCCGAATTGGAGTATACAACAGTGATAATGTTGAGCCAAGGAGCTTGTGTAGACACAGGACTTGATAGAGTAGTAACCGAGTCGGCGTATGGAAAAATTTGCTCATTGAATTTTACATGACGAGCATAACAAAGTCGACATGTTTTCTTGTCAAAGCATCTATAAGCAGCATGATTTAGATTGAGTCCAAGATTAACACACATAATTGTTCTAAAGGAAAATTTATGAGCCTGATATGGTCTAAGCCATGGAAAAATTGCACAACCAAATGATTTAATTTGTAAATAGTTCAGATTTTTCTTGTACAAAATTTTAAAAGGAGATTGTTTGGATTGAACATGACTCGGCAATATATTAATCAAGAAGGCACTTTGTTCTAATATGAAATTCCAAAACTTTAAAGGTAAAGATGTGTGAGCTAGTAAAGTTAATGTAGCATCAATTAAAAGACGAATTTTTTGCTCAATCATTCCATTTTGCTCATGTGTATATGGGTAAGCAATTCTATGATGAATACCAACTCATTTAAAATATGCATTTAATTTCTGGTATTCACCTCCCCAACCAAAATGGAAGGATCAAAATTTTGCCTAAAATTATCTTTCAATTAATTTTTTAAATTGCAAGAAAATGTCATAAACCTCACTTTTATTTTTCGAAAAATACACCTAAGTGTGTCAGGAAAAATCATTAACAAACAAAACCATATACTTGTGACCATTGAATGATAGGATGGGGGATAGCCCCCAAACATCCGAATGAACAATGTCAAATAGAAAACGACTCTTATGTTCAACAACAACTAATGGAACTCTAGAATTTTTTCCTAATAGACAACTAAAACAAGGACTTAATTTAGTAGAATTGTTGAAAATGCTTTTATTTTGAACCAAAGTTTAAAGCTTCTTAATATTAGGATGGTCAAGCCTAGTATGCCACTCATCAAGTGATGCCACCTCAACTACCAAGGCCTACTTAACTGGTTGCAATTTGTACACTCTGTTCTCACTGGGTCCTTGCATTAGAACCCTCTTGGTCACCTGGTCCTTAATAACAAAATGAGTGGGCCAAAATTCAAAGAAGCAAGTTTTATCAACAGTAAATTTTTGCATCGACAATAGGTTTTTAACAATTTTTGGAACGCAAAGTACTTGATTTAAATGTAAGGAGTTTTATAATGGAGCTAAATATTACTAGTATGAGTAATCTATAAGACCTGACCATTACCAACATGAAGACTGTCATTCCCATTGTAACCTTGAGCAGCCGTTAAAGCCTAAAAATTAGGAGTGATGTGGTAGTTGGCAATCGTATCAAGATACCAAGCTTGTTGAAATTGAGGTGACATTGGAGAAGCTTGATAACCATAAGGAGAGTGAACATAATTGGCTTGCGAAAAATTGTGGCAGGGTCCAGAATTGTGTGGTGATAACCATTGAAAGATGGCGCATTCTAAGGCGCATATCTACTATAGCATGTAGTAGCTACGTGATTCCCTTTTCTGCAGATTTGGCAGGGACCCCGAGGTCATTGCTGGTTACTATTTTGTAACCTATTGTTGCCTCCATTGCGTGGTCTAGGTGAAGAATAGAAAGGAGTAGGAGTGGTGGATTGAATGGAATTTTTGAGAACCATATTAGCCTATGGATTATGAAGACCTTACAAAAAATTTTCATGGCAACTCATGAAACGAGATAAGGTCAGGATAGAGATTCGGAGTAGTAATAATTGTGTGATATTCGGCACCAATATCACAATATATTATCGCATTAAACTCACCATGTGTAAGTGGCTTACCTACGGCTTTGAGTTCATCTACCTTGGCTTTCGCCTTTTGAAGATATTCAGAGACGAGCATATCATTATGCTTGAGTTCTTGTAGTTCAATATGTAATTGAAGCTATCGGTTTTGTGACATGGAACCAATGGTGTGCGCAAGAGCTATCTAAGTCTCTTTTTCCGTTGTGAGTCTGATAATATAGGGAAAGATTTCTTCCGTCAGAGATGTGAAAAGCCAGGAAAGAAGCATCTAGTCTTTTTTGAACCACTCCTCATATGCTAGGTTCGGTACTTCATCATTGGTAGCATTGAGAATGGTAGGAGAGGGAGAAGGATCGAAGAGAAGATAATTAAGATTCTGATAATTGAGAATAGACAAAAATTGAGTCTTCCATGCCAAGTAGTTTTTGGTATTCAGTTTGGCAGAGAATGAATGAAAATGAGTAGAAGTAACGATGGAGTGAAGAGGTGGATTGGCTGGTGGGACAACAATGGGAACGGTGAAAGAGGTTGTTTCGGATGAAGAAGAGGCCATTATTGTAGCTTTGATACCATGTAAAGATTAGAATTTGAGAGGAATAGAAGCTGAGGGAAATTGGTTGTAATTCTCATAGATGTGAAAGGCAAATATACAAATATTTATAACAAGGGTTACAACCTAAATAAGGTAATTAACAAGAAAAGGAAAACAAAGATATGACTAAATATACACCTAAGATACTCGGTATATATTAAACAATAAGATAGAATTTTACATTCCCTTACAAATGGATCATAACTCTTATGAAAATTCATGTTCTTTGAAAATTAACCAATGTATATAATATGTTACTCTTTCATTTTAGCTACAATTTTTAGCATGAATTTCATCATTTTTCTATAATCACCCTCTATCAAAACCACTGCAAAACACAACACATCTCTTATAAATTTAAAGTGTAGTTTGATACTTGAACTTTTGCTTTTCAAATATTAAGACTTAGTTGTATCATGGTTGAACTCTGCATTTAAACTCTCATAATAAACTAAGTATAGGAGGCATAAGTTCTCTAAGGAGAGAGAAGTCATTCGTGCCTTCAAATCCTTCAATTTCTTATTTCACTAAGCTATATCATTCACTGTATTTTCCTAATATAATATATTCTAGAAATATTTTTATGTAATATATTTCTCTAGTGTAAGAAAGTTTTTTCCTATATGGTCATAAAACTTTACTTATTCTCTATTCTTGTGCTTATCTCATGCTAATGAAATTAAGGTCAAGACATTACCTTGGAAATGGTATCAAAGCCCAATTAATCTTTTTTCTTTTACTTTTTATATTCTTTGGTATAACAATATATATATATATATATAAAGCTTTACTCCTTTTTTTGACATAAAACCTTGCCTAGGAAAACTCTAACAAATCCATCACTATTACACAACATTGCTCCTTCCCCACTCCCTCTCTCTCTTTCTCTCTTTCCCTGTAGTATCACCCCGTATTTCTTTAATGATGACTAGCCACTCCTACACACCATACCTTGCTTTATACTAACTCCCTTGCAATCATTCTTAACTCTATCCTTAACTAGATACCATTGTTTCTGTTGGTCCCAATTAGTAATCAACAGGAGGGTGATTTGGTTGCTTAAGAATTTAAAAACTTTTCAAAATACTTAATTTGAAATCCTCTTATATTACTTAGTGGTACATTTAAAATTCAAGCTTAAGTCAAATTAACAACAGAATTTGCACTTCTATAACAAATAAATAAATTATAAATAAAAGAGTAGAAATTAAGAGAATCAGGTAGCAATTTATAGTGGCTCTGCTTTCTACATTAGTTCACTCTTTCAATCTCCATTGCTAGGATCCCGATTGACTTTACTGGTTCATTCTACTATATTAAAAAATAAAATCTTAGGAGTGTAATAATAGTCAACCACTTTATAATCACTTTGATATAGTTTTTAGTCACTTCCACTACCCTATATCACTTAGCTTCTACACATAAGCTAAATAATAGAAATTATAGAAAAAAAAAACGAAAACAATGAACTTCATAATGAAGTCTTCAACCTTTAAGGATTTAACAAGTACTAATTCTCTACAATATTAAGTTAAACACAAAATATTCCTATGATAAGAATTTGAATTGCACTTGTACGTATTTCTCATTCATCTTTGTATTATTACTCTTGTTCTTTTTCTCATCTTATTTCAACTTTTTATTTATAAATGATGTAGCAACATTCAAATCTTGATTATCTCTTTGATCATAGTTGTCTTCAATATTTTGTCTTTCATTCCATCAATAAACTTTCCTGCAACTTCAAATCTAGGTAATCATTTGTAATAAATGTTGTCAATCTTTTGTTAATGTTTCAAAATCCTTCCTTTCTGATCGTCGAGTCAATAATTCGCTTTCCATGTAAAACTATTTTTCTAACCGATAAAAACCATCCCATGATATTAAATCCAACATTAGTGAAATGTATCAAATATATTCTACTTGTAGAGGTAGGTCTTGACTTATAATAAACTCCTTTTAATTATATTCCCATAAATCTATATTCTTCTTGAAATTAGAATTATGTTGAATGTCTTAACTTTTCTTTTCTTTAAAATCTTCCATCTTGTCATTGCATATCAAAATGGGATTTTTAGCTGTTTATCTCTACTGTCACTCCCCACCACACCACTATTCCCTATCATCACCATTGTCACTTCAATCTCCAAAGCCACCATGCCAATAATCCTTCTCTCCCTCCTTTCCACTTCTCCCCTTAATTCACCACCACCCTAGATAACAACCAATATGGTGTTACCTGCTTCCATACCCTTATCTCTCTCACATTAAAAAAACTATTACTATATCTATGTGCTTCCTTTTCACTTTATGAACCATTATCATTCCATTACCTATCTCCTTTAACCTCATAAGTACTCTTCACTATTGAATTGACCACCAAAATCTACCAATATATATATATATATATATTAGCAATTTTCTCCATTGTGACCATATAGGAGAATAATCTCACATGCGAATCCCAATTTGGAATCACTTTCTTATATGTCACATTCCTAACGGAGGAAATTGCAAAAGATAGGAGTTTCATCGACTAACTATCTTTTACTATCTGTATGTGTGTGTAAATATAAATAAAAAAAAAAACTCAAATCAAGGAGTGAATTTAGAAAGTAATAGAAAGGAATTTAAGTAATTAAGATAAAAAGGGAATTTGCATGGTTGATAAATATGACTTTTGAAGATTAAAACATAGGTAAGTTAATTGACAATTCCCAAATTTAACTTTGGAATATATAAATAATTTACGAATAAGTATAGCAGAGAGGAAGATTTTGACCAGAGTTGGGGTCTGTAAGTTGCTGTTGAGAATTCTCAAGAATGAGTTCCTTTTGTTTGTCATAGTTGGCTAGGCCTAACAAATTGGTGCTCCCGTATGTCTCCAAAATTGCTTTCAAATACTCATATGAATGACATTGAGGTAATCAAAAACATGTTTTTATCATTACAGCAATCCCAACAATAGTTAGAATAGCATGTTAATGATTCTTTAGAAGATTTTACTCGTCGAACGGAACAATTAGTAATATAGGATTGAATCAAACTCTGCATGATCATGATAGTAGTAATATTGAGTCATCACATTCACAATTACAAGTGGTGCCTAAACAATTAGAGAACATTCTTAAAGGCACTAAACTTGAAATTCCCAAATATTGTGGTGTGGATCCACTTGGATGGATATTGAAAGTTGACCAATTTTTTTTTTTCATCATATTTCTAAGAATCAAAGACTTACCATCATTGGTTTTGCTGTGGAGGATCAAGCCTTGCAATGGATGTACCATGATAATCATCTTGGTATCTGAAGATTTTATTAGTACATTAGCAATATGCTTTGGACCATCTGAATATAAAGATGTAGAAGGTACACTTCCTAAATTTTCACAATCTCATTCAATGGTTGAGCACCAATCAAAATTTAAAGCCCTTTCTAGTCACATTGAGAGTCTTTTAGAGAAAACCTATAAAAGTTGTTTTCTATTCGGCTTAAAACCTACAAGTAGGTGTAAAGTTCAAATTGTAAAGATAACTTCTTTAATGCGAGCAATTTGGCTTGCTAAAATGTACGAGGCTAAACTCAATGAACAATTTTCCTTTAAACAATCTATTCCTTCTTTACAACCTATTTCTAAACCTTCTCCTTTATAGCTCAATAAACCATCTCCTATTTCCAAACCCACTTCTTTTCCTACCACTTATACCAAATTCACTCCTACTTTACTAGTGGAATGCCTAACACAAGTTGAGATGAATGCTCATCACAAACGAGGGTTGTGTTTTAACTATGATGAGAAATACAATACATTTCAAAATTGTAAGGCCAAATTTTTGTTGCTTATTTTTTATGAAGAAGAGTTAGAGGAGCTACCACAAGATACTACTATTAATGAATCAGACATGGTAAAGAATATGGATGACACTTATGCTATTGACTTTCACACATTGTCTAGTTTGTTGATGCCTTGCACTATGCACTTTCATTGGACAATGAATCCCTATCTAATTTCTATATTGGTGGACTGTGGTAGTATGCACAATTTTGTGCAAAGTAGGCTTGTCAAACACTTGGGTTTAAAAATTGTACCAACTTCAAAACTTAAGTTTTAATTGGAAATGGAAGCAAGTTGGAGTGTGAAGGAAAATGCATAAATATTCTTGCGATAGTTCAAGGCATTACATTCATTAAGACTTTCTATGTCTTACTGATTCATGAAGCTCAAATGGTATTGGATGTTCAATGAATTCAAAGTTTAAGGCTAGAGACTATAGATTATGGTTGTTTTATTATGGATTTTGTAGGGGAGGATGTTTGTGTAACATTGATAGGTGATTCATAGCCTTATTTAGGATATGTCTCTCATCAATATTTGAGATGCCTAGTGGCCTCTAATTCTATGTTGTTTTACTTTTACTATTGACTTAAGAAGTAAATAATAACACATGTGAGAATACTTCCAGCAACACTTCCATAGAGCAAGTATTGGGTAGATTTTCTCAAGTGTTTGAGGTACCTTCATTATTGTTAGCTATGAGGGACATACAACATAAAATTTACCTTAAGGAGGGCACTTTTCCTATTGATGTGCAACCTTATAGATATTCACTTTCAAAAGAGTGAGATAGAAAAAAGATCATAGAAATGCTACAACAACACAATACTAGTCCCTTCATTTCACTAGTGTTATTGATTAAAAAGAAGGATGGTAGTCAGTGCTTCTATATAGATTATAAGGTGTTATATCAAGTGACAATAAAAGACATGTTCCCTATTCCAAATATAGATGAATTATTGGATGAATAATATAGTGCCTCAGTTTTATCCAAATTAGATTTATGATCTAGTTAACACCAGATTCATATGAGTATGAGTGATGTGCAGAAAGCTGCTTTTTGAACTCATAAAGGCCACTATGAGTTTTTGGTTATGTCCTTTAGGCTAAGTGATGCACTTACAACATTCCAATCTATTATGAATAAACTTTCTAGCCTTTTCTTTGGAAGTTCATCATAGTATTTTTTTGACGACATCTTAGTTTATAGCAAGAGCATTAAAGCACATATTGAGCAATTATCTAAAGTGTAGCAAATATTGGTTACAAACACTTTTTATTCAAAAGCTAATAGATGCACTTTTGCTATAAATTGAGTATTTAAGGCATATAATTTCAATAAAGGGGTATCTTCTAAGCCTTTAAAGTTGGCTGCAATTAAGGATTGGCCATTGTCCACAAAGTTAAATAGATGCATGATTTTTTAGGACTTATAAGTTATTATAGATGCTTTGTGAAAGGATATGCTCTATAGAATCTCCTTTTACTGATACGCTTTAAAGGGACCACTTTAAATGGAATAATTCCACCCACAAAGCTTTTGAATTACTCAAATCAAAGTTGATCAATGCACCTATGTTGGCTTTACTCAATTATGCAAAGTAGTTTATTGTAGAAACCGATGCTTCTGGTATGGGTATAGGGGCCATATTGTTATAAGATTCTAATCCTATAGCATATTCTAGTAAAAAATTACTAGTACATATGAGAAAGGCTTTAGCTTATATTTGAGAGCTTTATGCTATAGTGAAAGTAGTTAAAAATGGCATTAATACTTGTTAGGTAGTCATTTTCTTATATGCACTAATCGTCAAAGCCTTAAGAAAACATGGAATGAAGTTATTCAAACACCAAAACCACATAAATATTTGGCTAAGTTGATTGGGTATAATTATTCCATAGTTTACAAAGCGGGAAGTGGGAATCAAGTGGCCCACTGACATATATTGGTTTGTTATCACCACTTCTTATTCTAAATTGAATTTGGGAAGACATTAGCTTAGAGCTTAGAATTTGTGATATGCTTAACCAAGTCATAAGGTTATATGTCATTATGCTTATGATGGATAGACTTTCCAAGTATTAACATTTGGGACCTTTAGATACTCATTTCATAGCTTAGAAAGTTGCTCAATTGTTCTCATACATGGTGGTTCAATTGCACGTTTTTTCTAAGATCATTAAGTTTGATCAAGACTTAGTTTTCATGAGCAAATTTTGGCAAGAGCCATTCTAGATGAGTGGTACTCAATTAGCTATGAGTAATTGAATCAACACATCATTGGGTCAAATTTCTTCCATTAGTTGAAGTTGCCTACAACACTTCTATTCATAAAGGGGCCAAAACACCCCTTTTGGAATTATTTGTTATAAACCACCACCACCACCACCATCCATCCTTGCTTATACTAGAGGTGCCTCTAAGTTAGATGATATAGATATGGAGTTGGTTGCTAGAGATATTCTTTATGCACTTTATGTGCTAATTTGGAAAGAGCCAAAGCTAGGATGAAGAGGAATGCGAATAAGCATAGGACTAATGCTGAGTTTATGCTTAGAGATTTGGTGTTTATTCGGTTGCAACCCTACAAGCAAGTCTCAGTTTCTCAATAGTTTACCTATAAACTCTAAATGATTTTATGAGCCATTTCAAGTTATTCGTAAAGAGGATAGTGTTGTTTATGTGTTATAACTGCTTCCCGATGCTAAGATTCTTAATGTCTTTCATATTTCTTGTCTAAAGAAAGCTTATGGGTCAGATTTATCATCCTGGCTCTTCCTCCTATTGCTATTGATAGTCATCCACTTTTGACTCCTTTGAATATACTCGATACCGATGTTATATAGAGGAACAATCAACAAATCAGACAAGTCTTAGTTCAGTGGCAAGGATTGCCATTGGAAGATACTAGCTAGGAGGATTGGAATCACTTTCATAAGATTTATCCTCCCTATAACTGATACGAACCACGCCAACCCGTGACGAAACCCGATACCAATACGTTCATCATGGATCTCATCAATAACCTTGAGGACAAGGTTGTTCAAGGTTGTTTTTTATGGAGAGGAGGAACATGCTACAGCCGGAAGGATTGCAGTGGTATAGAGACTATTTTGTAGGGTCATTTTGTAATATATATAGGAGATATGTACACATTCGGTAAATATAGATGATAATGATTGAATACAGAGTTAAAGATTGTACTTTGGCAGGAAAAATAGTTAAATCTGTAACCACTTCATGTAATACATATAAATAATAAAGAAAAAGAGAAAGGGGGCATGAAGTTACAGCCCAAAATTATTTCCGAAGATTGCCTCTGTCAAATCCAGCCATTATCATATTCTACCTGCACAGGTCACACACACACGGCTAAACAGTAAGAGAGGACATAAAAGAGGAAAAGACGGAAATAATAGAGAAGAAGAAAGTGATCAAAGTTAAGGTTTGTAAGTCTGCTGAAAATTCTTGGGAATAGGAATCCTTTCGTTTGTTGTAGTGGGTTGGGCCTAACAAGAAGTTACGATGGAGGTCTCTCATGAGTCCTCTCCTTTACTGATTATGTGAAATAACTATAATTGGTTTCAATTGTTTTCTACTCCAATCTCCTATTCCAACGAGTATTCCACCAGCTGCCTCGCCATGGTCCTTCGTCACTGAGTTGCAGTGATGGAGTCTGTTTATTATGGATTCGAACTCCCCGGATTTCATGTTTACGATCTTTGATATTGGATATCTAGTGAATTTCAGTTGCTTCATTGAATCAAGTCTTTCTTTATTTCATACTATTATCTTTAAATCTTTGTTACATTTGTTGCTTTGGTGTTCATATTGACAAGGCTGCGATGGAGTATCCAAGCTTGAATCGATGTCGGAGAATGTATGGAAATGTCGAAGGAGTATTATTCGGAGTCTAGCGGTGTATCTCGACGTTGACGGTGGTGAACGTGCATCCGACAAAGACGCAAGACTTGGGCTCACTTTTAAATAAATTGTTGTTTAGTCCAAATTAAAAGTATGAAGAATCTAATAAATAATAGCATTACTAATACTGTATGACATTAATTTATCAATGTGCTATGAGTTTGATCTTGATTAACTATATATATATATATTTCTAATGTTCTGTTGTTTTTTAAGTCCTTGTATGGGGAAGATGACCTACAGTTTACATTCTTTCGACCACAAGATAATGAAACAGATCCTTGTTGGTTATATTCCCTTTATATAAACAACATTATGACAATAAGTATTACATAAAAATTAATGAAAAGTTAAGTTATGTTAATAAGCAATATGCTAAAATATTATAATATCTTTAAAAAAAAAATGTCAAAGATGTTGACATGTAAATTGATTTTTCCATTATGGTGTGATGGAGAAGATGACTGGTAGCTTTAACGTGTTTCAAATTTGGTTTTGGCAAAATAATATCATACTGACAATATTATGATATTTATCGCAATTAAAGGAATGGAAGTCTATTAGTAAAGTATGATTGGTGCATATTGATTTGTCAATTAAGTTACTTTGATAGTAAAAGCATTATATTATAATGTTTACTATTAAAGTAATGGCATGGTTATAGTATTTGCTATTACTAACAAATAAACTCATCAATTTGAGTTTGGCCATTTGTTCATGATTTTGTTCCTTTCTCATTAGTAGACAATATGCTCATTAAAATTAACAAAATTTGTTAATAAAATGATTGTGATGCACACTTGATTTGTGCGATGAGTTACTTAGTTAACCCAATAGTTATTTTGTTAAACTTGCTAGACTCATATAAACTTTGGCAGTGTAAGTGCAATATAATTATGGATCTTCATAAACACATTATAGCTTTTAGAAATGGATTGTAAATATTTTATTTAAAATTTATTATGATATATTAATAACTAATAATATGATTAATAATTAGTGGTAAGTGTAATTGAACTTAATGTTTGTAATAATGAAATGTCTATGATATATGACTAAATTTGATGACAATTAAATGAAGAATTAGGATTAGTGGTTAGGACCCCATGCGGAGACTCAACCGGTCCAAATTGTTTCACAATGAATTAAGTTGATTTGTCTCAATCGATTCACCTAAAACCAATTTCCAACTCAGATTGAATTAATTAAATTAATAAAATATTTTAATTAATTAGTTTAGGTCCTAATCTCCCTAAAGCTAAACCAAATCCAAAATTTATTCTCAATCGATTCAATCTTTTCTTTAATCGTTCACTTATTGAATTGGTTCAATTAATTAAGTCACGGTACTAGTTAATTAAGAATACTAAGTGGAAATAAATTACTTATTAATATAAACCTAAGTTTAATTCAATTGATTATTGTATACTAATATTAATCAATAATAATTTGTGTTCTTAATTGTATACGAATCATTAATTCAAGTTAGAGAATCAACTAATTGAAGTTCATTTTTAGTGGTGACTTTTAGGTGTAGGATAGATTGCTTATTGTGTGTTAAAATTAAGAAACTGATTAGTATTGAAAAACACTTATAATTAATTGATTTTTATGCGGTTTATATCTATTTTATAAGCACATTTGAATAGATATTACACATAATTAGTTTATATTTTGATTTCAAGTCTTTAAAAGCAACTTTAGATGCAATGAAGCAAATTCTCATAAATTTTACATGAATCATATTTAAAATGATCAAGTTGCAAAAGTCGAATGGACAATATGTTCACCAATGTGACCATGATGGGAGCCATGTCTAGCTTATAGAGTAAGACAAGTTAAAAGGCTTAATGTATGATTGTGCCTAAAGTCGTGCAGAAGTGCACGAGCATGGACATGCTCGTTTGAAGGCCATATCAAAGATAATTTGTAATTTTTCAAGAAAATTCATTGTCAAGAGATATGCAAGCATTTACACGGTCGTGTTAATGCTATGTTACATAGGAATGCCACTTTCCTATTCAATCACAACTACTAAAGATTACTTTTTCGAAGTTAAATTTCCTAGTTTATGAAGACTCAATTTACATTCTAGGAAACTACAAATTTCCTAGTTAAGTAGTAGTTGATCACTATAAAAGGAAGGGCATAGTCCAAGCAAGAGATACAAGACTTTAGTAGTATTAGAGATAGGACTATAATTCATTACTTTTATTAAATTGTTCTTAATTGTTATTCGGATTAATATTGCTAGTGTGTTAATTCGATATTTGATTTCATACATAAAGATCAAGAGATCGTGTATTTGCATGAATCTAACATAATCAGAAGGAGTTGCAACACTTGCATGTAATTGTAGAGATAGGACAACATAAATCTTCTAGATTGGGATCAAATCTAATAATAGAATTCATATATTGAAAAAAAAATGTAATTTTAGGAGTTTTTTATTAGAAAGAGATTTTAGTTAATCAACCTAGAGTTAGGAATTAGTGCAATCAAGAAACCTATTAGTTCAATTTAAGAATTCTCACAGCTCAAGAATACAATAATAAAATTGAATAATAATTAGTTTATTGCATTAGTAGTTTTAGCGAGATTCGATATCTAGGTATATATTTTCATTAGTAATTTTCTTATTTACTTTAATTAGTTTAATGATTTAGTTATACAAATTAGATAATAGGAAAAACGCTAATACTAATACCCGTAATTCCTATGGGATTGACAATTGATAGTAAAATACATTATACTATAGAATCGATAAATGTACTTGCCTATAGGTTTTAAGGATAGAAGGATAGAATAATATCAGAAACTAGAATAAATTAATATATAAACTTGGCCTAATGTATTCATGTGTTGTTTTATGCATAGTCTCCCGATCCAAAAGGTGACAAAAGTAGACATAGGCACCTAAGCCACAAAGATGGCACGGTAAGTAGTAGATCAGGTTAATACTTGCACAAAGTAGCCATAGAAGTGGAGAGAAGTTGACTGAAAGTTGTATGGGATATAGATTTCGTACGAAATGGTAGGAATGGACTACAATTATGTTGGAAGCTTAGTATTTGGAGTAAACACCTAAAAGACACTACTAATATTGGAAAAGGATAAGGTATTGATTTGGTTTCAACCATAGTAGTTGGATATGTCACGATAGTCCCTTAATGCTTATTAAGTAGCGTCAAACCCCCTTGTTCCTAGGAATGTGTCCAAATTCATGAGTTCTTCTATGCTATTTGCTATGCTTAAATTATATATTTTAGTGAATCTTCGCTAGGTATGCATGACATGCAGTTTGAAACTTTTTAGGAATCCAATAAATTATTAAAGTGTTTATATATTTATGAAAATTGATTGATACATACCATATAAAATATAAACGCACCGTCTGTTAAGTTCTCATGTTCGTTCATTCCTTTGTTACATCACGATGACAGCGAGCGAGCTTAGCTTACAACCGCTCTCCCTTCACTATTATATATACCACATGGTACCGTTCCCCCCATCTCACTCTCTCTCAATACAAATTCAGAGCGGAAAATGGACACCTTCGGCAGCAACATCATCGGTGAGCATGAGTTTCTCTCTATGTCCCCAAATTTTAGATCATCTTACTAGTTGATTTTTTGGCATTGCAGTGCTTCGCTGTTCTCTGTTTGGGAGCTTTCTCTCGTATGGGTAATTCAGCAAATTATATCTATATTGATGGATGGATTGTAATGTACTAAATAATGAAAATAGATACGGCTCTTAAATTATGATTGTACAGGCCCTCGATCATGGATTTATCAGGATCATCGCTCATAGAGCAGGCATTGATAGCTGGATTGGAATTCTCCACTACAATTTGCTGGATTTTATACGCTCTGCATCATTACCCTGTGTCTTGGTTTCAAATGGGTGCTAACTTCCCTCCACTCATCCTTCAGCTGCTTTTTTTCATTAAATTCATATATTACCGCTTTCAAGGCTCTCAATATCGTTGCCTCTCGTATGTATCCTAAATTCATATACTCAGAGTGGACTATGTGTCTTATATTTGCGCACTCTAGGTCTAAGCTAGTTTAGTCGACTTTTCTGCTCAAAAAATGATTATGCAGTTCAGTGGATTGTGCCGAGGTGTGCATTTATAATACTAGCAAACTTGTTTATAGCTCTAACAATCATCAAGCATATGGTTCTATCTTGTTTTTGTTTGATCGCTGAGATCTCCACATATACACTGATTGCCTTGTATAATATACTACTAGGTTCAATGAAGTCTTAACTTTTTGGTAGCTATTAGATTTTTCTTCATAGCAGATAAGTAAAGAAAGAAGTTATTGGTATTAAATGGTGCTTTGAAAATGGATTCAGCTTGACAAGCTGACCATTTAGCCAACCAAACTATTTTGGTTATAAACTCTTTAGGATTATTATTATTTTAAGTGGCAAGTATGCTTTCTTATATTTACTTAGAATATACTCAAAACGTGTCTAAACACTTTTTTTTGGGTAGGACAACAGCTTTACTATTAATATATCAGATGGCCTAAGAGAATGAAATAAAATCCCACGAGTATATGAAACTATTAAAAATTGCTAAAAGAAATATCTCGTGCTACAAAGTAGAAATGGATCTGGGAATAATTGGATTGCCTTATTTCATTTGGGCCAAGCAGAACAACATCATTTGGATGGACCGAAAACGTCAGAACATTTTACTCTTTTACTTGTTTTGACCCTGTGCACGTTGCAGTGGCATCATCCTAATCCTGGTGACTGGAAGATCATACCGCTAAGTATATTGGGACTGTTCAGTGGATCAATTGAACAGTCCATGGGCATACTTCAACATGACCTATTTTCTATGGTATGTATTAATCAAATTTTACCTTTTCCAATAATTGACGCTAAGTAACAAAGAACGAAAAATGATAGTTTGAAAACTTTGAAAATTATATAGATCCCTCTACTCTTTTATTTAATTGCACATCTACTTTTTCTTTTATATCTTATTGGGACTCCTAAAAAGTTTCAAAATAAAATATATACCTGTAGATAAGTTTTCATAAATAAATAGACACTCTAATAGTTTTCGTATATATAAGCTCAATGCATATTAGGAGGTAAATATATAATTAAAAAATACAAATATTAATATAATTTTAAAAATTTAAAGAGAAGATTCACAGGATTTATTCCAATATGTTTTCTTTTTCTTTTTCTTTTTTTAACATTGACGTGCAGTGATGGTGGCAAAAGTTATGAGATGCAACATACATGATCGAAGTTAATATAACTAGTTAATATTGAGATTCGTTGGAATGAGAAAGCTGGTTTCAAAGTAGGAGTGTTTTTCTTGTTTATTTTGAAATATTTTTTATTATTTGAATATATCAATCTATAAATATATAGGACGGTAAAAACAACAACTAAAATGAACCAAACCACAAGCCTATCAAATTAAACCGAACCATTGATAAGATTTTTTTTTTCTTTTTTTTTCTTCTAATTTAGATTGAAAATTCCTAATAAACCTAAACTAAAAATTTATAATAAGTTTGGAGAGGAAAATGGAATCAAACCAAATTATTTTATGAAGTAAAATAATATTTTACTTGCGATTAAAAAAAATTATTGTAACATAGTTTTTAAAAGATTATTAAGTTCATATATTATTAAAATGCATTATGTATTTGACCTTTATAACAATAGGTTACTAGAATTAATCTATAGGTATATTTAGAATTTATATCATATACTAGATTTTATAAATAAAATTACTTATCAAGAAACTTTTGTAATTCTTTTAGTTGTAGAGTTATTGATTTCATCAACCTCGTGTATAGAGCTAATACATATGCTTATAAAAAAATTTTAGTGCTTATAGTACAAATTACACTCAATCTATGTAATTTTTTTTAGATTATGAATTATAACTCAATCTACAAGCCAAACTAAATCAAACCAAAGTCATATAGTTTGAGGAAAGTCCCCATACCAAACCGTGTGGTTTTGTCCAAAATGGTAATAAAATAGTTATTGATGATTTGATTTTATTTCACAAAAAAAAAAAAAAAAAGAAAAAGAAAAAAGTTGAACAAAATGAACTATGCCATTTTCTTCCTATACCTATATCCATATATACTATTTAAGAAAAAAAGGGGAAGATGTAATATATATATTAGCTTAATTTAAGTTTTTTCTCCTAAAAGGGAGGAAGTATTGCATGAATAGTCATCCTTCGTAATTTTAATTTAAAGAAAAAGCAATAATGAAAATTTAGTAATTTCATAATTAAAAAACGTTGGAAATTGATTAAAAAAAACTTAATCTATGTTTACACAATTATTTATATTTTTAAGCTATCACAATAGGTGTATTACCTCCAATATCCTTACTATTAAAGTGCAAGACACTTTTGATGTCATATGCATCTATAAAGAGAACATGACTTTAAAAAATCGAAAAAAAAAATGGAGTAAGTTATAGATTTACATAGTTTAGAAACATATGTTCTTGTAGATAGATGGTGTATAATTTTCTTCTCTTTAAACAATTCCACAAATAATTTAACCCTTGATACATGGGCATTATATGTGTGTGTGAATGGATCGTTAAATTTTTATTATGGTGATCAATCATATTTGTTAATCATCATTTGTAAAATCAACTCTCTTTACTGGTATTCAGTTTGTCCATTTACAATAATTTGAGCATTCACCAATTACATCACAATCAAAATTATTAGTTTTGATAGTTATTTCTCATAATTTTTCCATTCTATAGGTAAACTCAGCTGTTGTCCTCATATTTGGGCTTCTTCAACCAGGAATTGCCTTCTTTGCACATAAAAGCCACAATGTACCATGGTTTGCCTACAACTGGGGTTGATAATACTTGAATACTCAAACTAAATCATATATCATTATGTAAAACTATACTTCTAAGAATTTTGGTCTTATTTGCTTGGTGTATTTATCCTCTATTATGGTTTAGATATTCTATTGTCTTGCATTAATATATATTGTATAAGCATTGCAAGAATATTTAAATTTTATATACATTGCAGATATATATATTTATATAATATTGAAATAAATTGCCAATTATGTGTCCTGACCCAAGTTTAAGGGATGAGCTCTCCCAAATTGGTAGTCTAATAGGTGGAAGAACCCTATGAACTTAAGTATCACACTTAGTTTATGCTATTATCCCATGTGGAATTGTAATATTTCACTCCTTTTCTAAGTCGCCCCTTCTGTGGATTTTGTTCACAATGAGAATACCAAATGTTTTGACCCAAGCCTAAAGGAAGAACCCATCCCAAAATTAGCCTAATAGGTTAGAGGATTGCTTGAACTCAAGTAACACGCTTATTCCATCCTAATATCTCATATGAGACTATAACATTATGTGTTTTGAAGTATAAATTATGTATTTTGAAAGCTTAATGATTAACTAAAGTGGTACCCAGGTTAAACATAAGTGAAAGAGAGAGATTTGTGATGTTTATTAGAAAGCTCCAAACCATTTCTTGCTAAAGCTAAAAAAA
>JBBMOL010000534.1:0-68377 GCA_037954665.1 Laguncularia racemosa | reverse complement strand
TGCGTTTCCGGAGGTCCTTTGTGGCTTTGGTTTCCACCTGAATCCCTCTAGGTGCCCTTTGTGTTTGAGTGAAATGGAATCCATACAGCACCTTTTCCTCAAATGCAAGGTAGCTACGAATTTATGGTTTCTTATGGCTAGCTGGTTGGATATCCATATTTCCCCGATTGCTGGTTTATGGAATATGATACAAAGTTGGTTTCAAATGCATCCAAAGGGCTCGGTGTTTAGCTTAATATGCCAGTTAACACCGTCCTTTATCTGCTGGGAATTATGGAAAGCTAGAAACAGAATGTTTTTTGAAGGGCAAACAACTTCCATTGGAACCCTTTTCCATCTGGTTAAGGACCAGCTAGTCTTAACTCTTAGATCTTACTCTCCCAAAGTGAGTTCCATACAGGAAGCTGAGGCTATCAAACATCAATTTGCAACCACTCTAGAGGTGAAGGTGAGAAGCCGACTAATTATCAAATGGCTAAGGCCTACATAAGGTTATGTCATCAATTCAGCTGGTTCATTAACTTCAGATAGAGCGGCTTAGGCATACATATTGCGACGAAATGATGGTTCGTTTATACATTCAGAAATGCATTGTATAATGGAAACATCAACGGCATTATCCATGGATTTGGAGGCTATTCTCTTTGGCCTACGCTCATGTGCTACCAGTAATATCTCCACAATACAGATTCAAATCAGCAATATGTTACTAGTGTCTTACCTTCAAGGAAAAATAGAGTGTCCATGGCAACTGTCCCCCAAAATAACTGAGGCAAGAAATCTGATACAATTACTATCGGTGTCCGTTGTTTATGTGCATCGTGAAGCAAATGCTTTAGCGAAAGGTCTTTCTCATTATGCAAATCCACCTCAACATACCAATATTGTGCGCTGGCAAGATCTCCCCGGAAGACTCAGAGGCATCTACCTCTTTGATTTATCTGGGTGTCCATACATTAGAAGTCGATAGTCTCTTTTTTCATCTTACTGACAGTTTTTGTATACATCTTCCATCTGGAAAATGCTTTTTTGTACAGTATTCTCAAATACTGCTCTCTGTAAGGACTATTGACCTCATTAAATAAATACAATAGCCATATTGGCTTTTCTGAAAAAAAAAATGGATATTCATTCTAAGGTTCATCATACCTAAATACTAAGAAAACAATAAGCTAGCAACATATTAAATCTAAAAGTAGTAATAATAAAAAGAGTGCATAAAGAAAAGCATTAAAACTAAAAATATTTAATACTCTATTCTAATCCTTTTTCTAATCTTTACTCTAATGTCCTCATCTTTCTAATCTTTGCTGTAAATTTGTCACTTTATATAGACATTAGGCT
Organism: Laguncularia racemosa; assembly: GCA_037954665.1. Classification (NCBI taxonomy): domain Eukaryota; kingdom Viridiplantae; phylum Streptophyta; class Magnoliopsida; order Myrtales; family Combretaceae; genus Laguncularia; species Laguncularia racemosa. The sequence goes on along the minus strand of JBBMOL010000534.1, from coordinate 67,033 downwards.
CAGCACAGTCATAGTACGGGCGTTTAGAAGCACGTGCTCTATTATATCTAAATTTTTCTTTAGCATGCCCATAAGCACGAGAGTGTTTGTGCTCATGCCAAGCTACACGGCTAATTAACATACCTCTTTGCAAGATATATTTTGCTCTATTTGGACATAGTTTCTTTGCATGGTTTCACATCCGCATTATTCCATGTTAACAACTTTTGAGAAACTTTGGCTAAATGCCTCTTCATAATTCATGTTCAAGTATATATATACATTAAGAGAATATTTTTTTCCAAGTAACTATATCTTACAAACTAGGAAAACAAATCATCCTCTACCAAAATATAAAATACAAAATATACATGCCATATTTACAAAATAAATCACGAAACAAATATCTAAATATTCACAGTCGTGCCTTCTAGCCGTGTATTAGGCCGTATATGTTTCTGATAACTACCTGACACAATACATGCCGTGCCTTCTGTCCGTGTATCCGGCCGTGTATGTTTCTAGGAGCTACCTGACACAATACACGGCCGTGCCTTCTGACCGTATATCCGACCGTGTATGTTTCTGGGAGCTATCTGACACAATACATGGCAATGCCTTCTGACCGTGTATCCGGCCGTGTATGTTTCTGAGCTTCCAGACATTCGTGATTGATATCCCCCTCAAATTGATGCTGACTGATCAAAAAGCATCAATTTGCCAACAAGAAACTGATGATGCTGCCGAGAAAGAGCTTTAGTAAATATATCAGCCGTTTGAAGATCATAAGAGATATGAGGAAGAGAAATAACACCATTATCATAAGCTTCTCAAATAGAATGACAGTCCACTTCAATATGTTTCGTACGCTCATGAAAGACGGGATTAGCAGTAATCTGGACAGCATTAGTATTATCTACATAAAGAGAGGTAGACCCAAGTTGAGGAAAACCAATCTCAGTCAACAAACCTCGAAGCCAAATGATCTCAGAACAAGCAGAAGGCATAGCATGATATTCGGAATCAGTAGAAGACTTAGACACGCGATCTTGTTTCTTACTCTTCCGAGAAATTAAAGAATTACCAAGAAACATACACCAACCAGTAATAGATCGACGTGTATCAAAACAACCAGCCCAATCAGCATCACTATAGGTTGTTAAGTGAATAGGAGACTCCGCAGAAAAGAACAAACCACAATGAGAAGTCCCTTTTAAATACCTAACAATACGGCGAACTGCTGCTAAATGAAGATGTGTAGGTGCTTGCATAAATTGACTAACTTGTTGCACAGCAAATGAAATATCAAGACGTGTAATAGTCAGATAATTGAGACTTCCAACAAGTTGTGTCATATAGAGATGGATTAGATAGAAAGTCACCATCATTTCGTTGATATTTAACATTCACTTCTAAAGGAGTATCAACAGGACGACCCTCTTGGAAACCAGCTAAAGTAATAAGTTCCTTAGTATATTTATGTTGATGAAGAAAAATACCAGTAGAAGAAAAGTGAACCTCAAGACCTAAGAAATAAGTTAACGACCCCAAATCCTTCATATGAAAAGAACCTTAAAAACGCTCCTGTAACTGAGACATCAATTGAGGATCAGATCCTGTGATGACAATATCATCAACATAGACTAACAACAAAACAATGCCCTTGTCAGTCTTGTAAAGGAATAATGAAGAATCATACTGACTTTAAATAAAAGAGAAGCTAAGAAGAGTATCATGAAACTTCTCAAACTAGGCCCGTAGAGCCTGTTTTAAACCGTATAGAGACCGTTTGAGCTTACAAACATCATGTGAGGGTGTAGAAAACAATCCTGGAGGAGGAGTCATATAGATATCTTCCTTGAGGTCCCCATGCAAAAATGCATTCTTAACATCCATCTGTCGTAAAAACCATTCTTTAGATGCAGCAATAGATAGAATAAGCCGGATAATTGTCATCTTAGCCACAGGTGCAAAAGTCTCTTCATAATCAATTCCATATTCCTGTCGATTGCCAAGAGCTACCAACCTTGCCTTATATTTTTCAAGGGAACCATCAGATCGGATCTTAAGAGAACAAACCCATTTACAACCAATGGGTTTAACACCAGCAGAACATGAATCAATATCCCAAGTGTGATTGTCTTGAAGTGCTTAAAGTTCCTCTTGCATGGCTTTTATCCAGTGAGTCTGTTTAGCAGCCTGAGAATAAGAGGTAGGAATTGTAGTATTAGTTACAATTGCAAAATAGCATATCTATCTGGAGGACAAGTGTGCCAAGTTGATCATTGAAGAATCATTGAAGCATTTTTAGGAGTAGGGTCGGGAAGGACAAGTCCAGGCTTGAACCGTTTATCAAAAGAAGAATCATCAAAGTGAGGAAAGACAACAGTATCAAATGTCGAAAGATGTTGCTGAAAATAATATTCATGTTCAAAGAAAATCACATCCCGAAAGATACGCCATTGATTATTAATCGAATCATAACATACAAAACCTTTATGATTAGGACTGTAACCCATAAAGGCACATCAAACAGACTGGGCTGACAACTTATGACGTTCATGGGCAGGTAAATGAACGAAACAAACACATCTGAAAGTATGTAGCATATAATAATTAGGATGTTTACCAAACACTCATTGATAGGGAGAATCAAACTTCAATTGTTGAGATGGTAAGCGATTAATTAGATAAACTGCAGTAGATAAAGCTTTGGTCCAAAACTTAGCTGGAATAGAAGATTCTAACAACAATGTGTGCACCACATCTAACAAATGTCGATTTTTTCGTTCGGCAACTCCATTCTACTGAGGTGTATAAGGACATGAACATTGTGAAACAATACCCTTGTTATGAAGAAATGCTTGAAACTCATGAGAAATATATTCACCACCATTATCAAACTGTAAGATTTTAATACAAGTGGAAAACTGAGTTTCAAGATATGTTACAAAAGTTTGAAACACAGTAAACACGTCTACTTTGGAATGCAAAAAATAAATCCATGTGAATTGATTGTAATCGTCAATAAATGTCACAAAATATTTATACTGAGCATGTGAAATAATCGGTGTAATTCCCCAAACATCACTATGAATAATGTCAAAACATTTATTAGCACGACTACCCAAAACAGGAAAAGGCAATGTCTTACTTTTGCCCAGTTTACAAGGAGAACAATCAACTAATAAACTCTTATCTATGGAACCGAGAATACCACTTTGCAACAAATGAGTCAAAACAACATTATTTAGATGACCTAAGCGTCTATGCCAGATGCCAGCCTTATTTTCAACAACTGAAGAAGCTAATGACAAAGTCTGGGGAACGGTAAATTGTAATGGAAATAACCTGCCCACTTTAAGCCCCTTCGCTATCACCTTCCCCGACACCTGATCCTGCACAGTACAACCATCATGAGAAAAGTGGATATCACAGTTATTATCCACCATTTGACCAATAGAAAGTAAATTAGTAGATAATTTAGGAGAAACCAAGACATGTCGAAAGGAGGAGCTAATATCACCAACTGTCGTAATTGGAATATTATTTCCATTAGCAACCTAAATGTGTTGAGTACCAGTATATGGACGTTGATTATGTAATAAAGCAGATGTGCCAGTCATATGATTTGTGGCGCCGGAATCAACAAACCAAGGAGTTGAATTAATAGTCTTACCTTTCCCTTGAAGACCAAGAGCAGAGAAGGCAGAGAGAATCATTTGTTGGACCATATCTGGTGTGAGAACAGATTGATTATTGCCAGCAATTGTGGATGTCGAACCAAGATTGCGAGAATCAGATAACGCAGCATGAAGAGCTTGTGGCCTTCTGTTTTGAGGCCTTATAGGACACTCCTTAATAATATGTCCTTTTTGCTTGCAATAATTACAGAACTTCTTACTACAATGACTGGCAATATGACCAAATTCTTTGCAGTTGTAACACTGCATTGTTCTCTTCCCTCGGGTCTGAGCAGCATATGCAACATTAACTATTCCAGATGATCCACCAGTTGCACCAATAGCGGCTTATGTTGCCAATCTTTGTTCCTCGCACAACAATTCACCAAAATATACATCCAAACAAGGAACTGGATCTCTATTCAGCAACCCAGCCCGAGCGGTTTCAAATTCAGGTCTAAGCTTCATAAAAAACTGATCACAACAACTCACTTCATGAACAGCCTGAAGACTAGCCAAATTCTCCTTTGACACCTTAGCATAGATAATACTAAAATATTCGCTCCATAAATTTAGAAAGCCAGAATAATATTGTTCAATTGAGAGATTATCTTGACTATAATTATTCATATCAAGTTCCAATTGAAAACGTCTTGCAATATTATCTTGATTGTAGATGCGCTTCAAGTATTCCCACATTTCTTTTGCTATGCCAAAGGATCATAAATTGTTCACCATATGAGCCTCAATAGATCCCAAAATCCAAGAAACAATTCGAGCATCCTTTGCCTCCCATTGACCACGATCTTTTGACTCTATAGGAGCTGGAGAAGACCTATTAATATGACTCCAAAGCTCCTTTCCTTTAAAAAACATCTTGACCTGAAATTCCCATGCTGCATAATTCTTTCCCGTAAATCTAATAGCTAACATTTCATGTGTTTTCTCAAAAGACATTCTAAACAGAATTGTCACTCACAACTTAATTATCAAGAAATTTTTTTATTGGAATTAATCAACCTAAAGCCAAAGAAAACCAAGAACAAACCAGCAATTCCAAGAATAAAAGAAAAACTATAGATTCGACACAATACTCAGTTGTGTGGCTCTAATACCATAACAACTTTTGAGAAACTTTGGCTGAATGCCTCTTCATAATTCATGTTCAAGTATATATATACATTAGGAGAATATCTTTTCCAAGTAACTATATCTTACAAACTAGGAAAACAAATCTTCCTCTACCAAAATATAAAATACAAAATATACATGCCATATTTACAAAATAAATCAAGAAAAAAATATCTAAATATTCACTGCTGTGTTACACGACCATGCCTTCTAGTCGTGTTTCAGGCCGTGTATGTTTCTGATAACTACCTGACACAATACACGCCCGTGCCTTTTGTCCGTGTATTCGACCATGTATGTTTCTGGGAGCTACCTGACACAATACACGGCTGTACCTTCTGACCGTGTATCCAACCGTGTATGTTTCTGGGAGCTATCTGACACAATATACGGTTGTGCCTTCTGCCGTGTATCCGGCCATATATGTTTCTGAGCTTCCAGGAATTCGTGATTGATACATGTGTCGATCTTCCAATCTTGTAAAATTGATGCTTTTTTCTTCAACTTTCATATAATTCTTCTATTAAATCATAAATTATATTTCAAGGCTCTAAAATTAAAATATAGATTGATTAAATGCAATATCCATACAAAATATAAAAGAATTAAATAAAAGGTTATTATAGTTGTTATAAATAATGTATTTTATAACCCTTATCAAAGGAACAAATGGTTTAAAGGAAAATTGTTCATAAAATTTAGCCTTGTGTATTTTAGCAAGCCAAATTGCCTGCATTAAAAAAGTTGGCTTAGCGATTTGAACTTTATGATTACTCATAGGTTTCAAGCATGACATGAAACAACTTTTATGGGTTTTCTCTAAAAGACCCACAATGCGATTAGAAAAGGTTTTTAATTCTGATTAGCACTCAATCACACAATAAGATTGTGAAAATTTAGGAAGTGTAACTTCTACATCTTCATATTTAAATGGTCCAAAGTGTATTTCTAATGAACTTTTGAAATCTTTAAATAATGAGCTATTTTTTATGGTACATCCATTGTAAGGCTCGATCCTTCATAGCAAAACCAATGATGGTAAGTCTTTAATTCTCAAGAATATGATGAAAAAAAAAATTGTTCAGCTTTCAATATCCATTCAAGTGAATCCACACCACAATATTTAGGAATTATCCAATCCTTAATAGAGGATAAATACACTAAGAAAATAAGAATAAAATTCTTAAAAGTATAACTATTACATAATGATATATGATTTAGTTTAAGTATCCAAGTATTATCACTCCTAGTTGCAGGCAAACCATGGTACATTATGGCTTTTAAGTGCAAAGAAAGCAATTCCTAGTTGAAGAAGCCCAAATATGAGGACAACTATTGAGTTTACCTATAGAATGAAAACATTATGAAAAATAATTATCAAAACTAATAATTTTGAATGTGATGTAATTGGTGAATGCCTAAACTAATGTAAACAAACAAACTCAACACTAGTAAAGAGAGTTGATTTCATAAATGATGATTAACAAATATGATTGATCACCATAATAAAAATTTAAGGATCCATTCACACACACATAATATGCACATGTATCAAGGGTTAAATTATTTGTGGAATTGTTTAAATAGAAGAAAATTATAAATCATCTATCCCTAGGTTATAGTTATTAAGAATAACAGACAATAACATATGTTTCTGAAGTCTAGAAATCTATAACTCACTCCTTCATTTTTTCTTTTTTAATTTTCTTAATTCATACTCTCTTTATAGATGTATAAGACATCAAAAGTGTCTTGCACTTTAATAGTAAGGATATTGGAGGTAATACACCCACTGTGAGAGCTTAAAAATATAAATAATTTTGCAAACAAAGATTAAGTTTTTCTTTAATCAATTTCCAACTTTTTTAATTATGAAATTACTAAATTTTCATTATTTTTTAAAATTAAAATTACGAAGGATGACTATCCATGCAATACTTCCTCTCTTTTAGGAGAAAAAGCTTAATTTAAGTAAATTTGTTCAACTTTTTTTTTTGTCCAAATAAAATCAAATCATAAAATTCATAACTGTTTTACCACCATTTTAAACAAAACCACACGATTTGGTATAAGAACTTCCCTAAGCTATATGACTTCGGTTTGATTTAGTTTGGTTTGTAGATTAAGTCATAATTCATAATCTAAAAAAAATTTACATAGATTATGTGTAATTCATACTATAAGTACTAAATTCTTTTAATAAGCATATGTGTTAATACAATACAAGAGGTTGATGAAATCAATAACTCTACAACTAAAGAATTACAAAAGTGTCTTGATAAGTAATTTTATTCATAAAATCTAGTATATGATATAAATTCTGATTATACCTATAAATTAATTCTAGTAACCTATTATTATAAAGGTCAAATACATAATGTATTTTAATAATATATGAACTTAATAATCTTTTAAAAACTATGTTACTCTTTATTTTAATAATAAAGGACCTTTCAAATCACAAGTGGTGCCAATAACTTTTTTAAGTTATTTTCCTTACCAGCTCAGTGAATGGAGCTTGGAAAAAGATAAACGCACCGTCTGTAAGCTCTCATGTATGTTCATTCCTTTGTTACATTACGGTGACAGCGGGTGAGCTTAGCTTACAATACAAATAGTCAAATCTGTAATACATATAAATAATAAAGAAAAATAGAAAGGAGGCATGAGTTACAACCTAAAATTATTTCCGAAGACTGGCTCTATCCAGTCACTATCATATTCTACCTGCATATGGGACGAATTGATTGATACATCCCACGAGGATTGGAAAAGATAAACGCACCACCGTCTCTAAGATCTCTTGTACGTTCATTCCTTTGTTACATTACGATGACAGCGGGTGAGCTTAGCTTACAGCCGCTCTAACTTGACTCTCACTCTCTCTTATATATACCACATTGCACCGTTACCCCATCTCACTTTCATACTATAAGTACTAAATTCTTTTAATAAGCATATATGTATTAGCACAATACAAGAGGTTGATGAAATCAATAACTCTACCAAGTGTCTTGATAAGTAATTTTATTCATAAAATCTAGTATATGATATAAATTCTAAATATACCTATAGATTAATTCTAGTAACCTATTGTTATAAAGGTCAAGTACATAATGCATTTTAATAATATATGAACTTAATAACCTTTTAAAAACTATGTTACACCTTTTGTTTAATCACAAGTAAAATATTATTTTATTTCATAAAACAATTTGGATTGATTCGATTTTCCTCTCCAAACTTATTATAAATTTTTAAGTTAGTTCTATTAGGAATTTTCAAACTAAATTAGAAAAGAAAAAAACAAAGAAGATAAAAAAAAATCATATTATTGGTTCGGTTTGATTTAATAGGTTTGTGGTTAGGTTCACTTTAGTCTTTTTTTACCATCATATTTATATATATATATATATATATATTCTCAATAATGAAAAATATTTCAAAATAAATAAGAAAAATACTCCTACTTTGAAACTAGCCTTTCATTCCAATGAATCTCAATATTAACCCATTATACTACTATTGACCATCTAACTTTTATTTCATAAAAAAATAATGAAGACACTGGTTCGGTCTTTGTTGGAGAGCCTCAATTATTGAAAAAGGGAAAATTTGACTGATCCTGTTCGGGAGAGCGGTTCACTATTATATATACCACATGGTACCGTACCCCCCATCTCACTACCTCTCAATACAAATTCAGAGCGGAAAATGGACACCTTCAGCAGCAACGTCATCGGTGAGCATGAGTTTCTCTCTGTGTCCCCAAATTTTAGAGCATCTTACTAGTTAATTTTTTGGCATTGCAGTGCATTGCTGTTCTCTGTTTGGGAGCTTTCTCTCCTATGGGTAATTCAGCATATTATATCTATATTGATGGATGGATTGTTATGTACTAAATAATGATAATAAATACGGCTCTTAAATTATGATTGTACAGGCCCTTGATCATGGATTTATCAGGATCATCGCTCAGAGAGCAGGCATTGATAGCTGGCTTGGAATTCTCCACTACAATTTGCTGGATTTTATACGCTCTGCATCATTACCCTGTGTCTTGGTTTCAAATGGGTGCTAACTTCCGTCCAGTCTTCCTTCAGCTGCTTTTTTTCATTAAATTCATATATTACCGCTTTCAAGGCTCTCAACATTGTTGCCTCGTATGTATCCTAAATTCATATACTCAGAGGGGACTATGTGTCTTATATTTGCGCACTCTAGGTCTAAGCTAGTTTAGTCGACTTTTCTGCTCAAAAAATGATTATGCAGTTCAGTTGATTGTGCCGAGATGTGCATTTATAAATCTAGAAAAGTAATTCCTATGATGACAAGTATAAATAACTCAGATCTACTAGCAAACTTGTTTATAGCTCTAACTATCATCAAGCATATGGTTCTATCTTGTTTTTGTTTGATCGCTGAGATCTCCACATATACACTGATTGCCTTGTATAATATACTACTAGGTTCAATGAAGTCTTAACTTTTTGGTAGCTATTAGATTTTTCTTCATAGCAGATAAGTTACAGTGAATATACCTATTCCTTTTCCTCTCCTCCAGGCACTTGGTACGAGAATAGCACTTGGGGCTCAGTTTCTTATCTTCATCGTTATCAGCTTATTATGGATTTTTGATATTGTGAGCCTTAATCTGTTTTGCTATATTGGCCATCGTCACAGGGATTTCAAGCTCCATTATCACCACTGCTGAGCTGGTACGTAAAGTAAAGAAAGAAGTTATTGGTATTACATGGTGCTTTGAAAATGGATTCAGCTTGACAAGCTGACCATTGAGCCAACCAAACTATTTTGGTTATAAACTCTTTAGGATTATTATTATTTTAAGTGGCAGGTATGCTTTCTTATATTTACTCAGAATATACTCAAAACATGTCTAAACACTTTTTTTTGGGTAGAACAACAGCTTTACTATTAATATATCAGATGGCCGAAGAGAATGAAATAAAATCCCATGAGTATATGAAACTATTAAAAATTGCTAAAAGAAATATCTCGTGCTACAAAGAACATTTCACTCTTTTACCTGTTTTGACCCTGTGCACGTTGCAGTGGCATCATCCTAATCCTGGTGACTGGAAGATCATACCGCTAAGTATATTGGGACTGGTCAGTGGATCAATTGAACTGTCTATGGGCATACTTCAACATGACATATTTTCTATGGTATGTATTAATCAAATTTTACCCTTTCCAATAATTGAGGCTCAGTAACAAAGAACGAAAAATGAATGGAAATAAAGAAGCAAAATATAGTTTGAAAACTTTGAAAATTATATACACCCCTCTACTCTTTTATTTAATTGTACATCGACTCTTCCTTTTTTATCTTATTGGGACTCCTAAAAAGTTTCAGAATAAAATTTATACCTGTAGAGAAGTTTTCGTAAATAAATACACTCTAATAGTTTTCGTATATATAAGCTCAATGCATATTAGGAGGTAAATATATAATTAAAAAATACAAGTATTAATATAATTTTAAAAATTTAAAGAGAAGATACGCAGGATTTATTTTAATATGTTTTCTTTTTTATTTTTTTTTTTTAGTGTTGACGTGTGGTGATGGTGGCAGAAGTTATGAGATGCAACATACATGATCGACGATAGTATAACTAGTTAATATTGAGATTCATTGGAATGAGAAAGCTAATTTCAAAGTATGAGTATTTTTCTTGTTTATTTTGAAATATTTTTTTATTATTTGAATATATCAATCTATAAATATATAGGACTGTAAAAAACAACAACTAAAATGAACCAAACCACAAGCCTATCAAATCAAACCGAACCAATGATATGATTTTTTTTATCTTCTTTTTTTTCTAATTTAGTTTGAAAATTCCTAATAAAACTAAACTAAAAATTTATAATAAGTTTAGAGAAGAAAATGGAATCAAACCAAATTGTTTTATGAAGTAAAATAATATTTTACTTGCGATTAAAAAAAATTAGTGTAACATAGTTTTTAAAAGATTATTAAGTTCATATGTTATTAAAATGCATTATGTATTTCACCTTTATAACAACAGGTTACTAGAATTAATCTATAGGTATATTTAGAATTTATATCATATACTAGATTTTATGAATAAAATTACTTATTAAGACACTTTTGTAATTCTTTTAGTTGTAGAGTTATTGATTTCATCAACCTCGTGTATAGTGCTAATACATATGCTTATAAAAAGTTTTTAGTGCTTATAGTACAAATTACACATAATCTATGTAAATTTTTTTAGATTATGTACAAATTACACATAATCTATGAATTTTTTTTCAGATTATGAATTATAACTCAATCTACAAGCCAAACTAAATCAAACCGAAGTCATATAGTTTGAAGGAAGTCCCTATACCAAACCATGTGGTTTTGTCCAAAATGATAGTAAAATAGTTATTGATAATTTGATTTCATTTGACAAAAAAGAAAAAAGTTGAACAAAATGAAACGTGCCATTTTCTTCCTATACCTATATCCATCTATACTATTTAAGAAAAAAAGGGGAAGATGTAATATATAAAATTACTTAATTTAAGTTTTTTCTCTTAAAAGAGAGGAAGTATTGCACGAATAGTCGTCCTTCGTAATTTTAATTTAAAGAAAAAGCAATAATGAAAATTTAGTAATTTCATAATTAAAAAAAGTTGGAAATTGATTAAAAAAAATTAATCTTTGTTTACACAATTATTTATATTTTTAAGCTCTCACAATAGGTGTATTACCTCCAATATCCTTACTATTAAAGTGCAAGACACTTTTGATGTCATATGCATCTATAAAGAGAAAATGAATTAAAAAATTTGAAAAATGAAGGAGTAAGTTATAGATTTACATAATTTAGAAACATATGTTCTTGTTGATAGATGATGTATAATTTCCTTCTCTTTAAACAATTCCACAAATAATTTAATCCTTGATACATGTGCATTATATGTGTGTGTGAATGGATCGTTAAATTTTTATTATGGTGATCAATCATATTTGTCAATCATCATTTATAAAATCAACTCTCTTTACCGGTATTAAGTTTGTCCATTTACATTAATTTGAGCATTCGCCAATTACATCACAATCAAAATTATTAGTTTTGATAGTTATTTCTCATAATTTTTTCATTCTATAGGTAAACTCAATCGTTGTCCTCATATTTGGGCTTCTTCAACCAGGAATTGCCTTCTTTGCACATAAAAGCCACAATGTACCATGGTTTGCCTATAGCCGAGGTTGATAATACTTGAATACTCAAACTAAATCATATATCATTATGTAAAACTATACTTCTAAGAATTTCGGTCTTATTTGCTTGGTGTATTTATCCTCTATTATGTTTAGATAATTCTATGGTCTTGCATTAATATATATTGTATAAGCATTGCAAGAATATTTGAATTTTATATACATTGCAGATATATATATATATATATATATATAATATTGAAATAGATTGCCAATTATGTGTTATGACCTAAGTTTAAGGGATGAGCTCTCCTAAATTGGTAGTCTAATAGGTGGAAGAACCCTATGAACTTAAGTATCACAGTTAGTTTATGCTATTATCCCATGTGGAATTGTAATATTTCACTCCTTTTCCAAGTCGCCCCTTCTGTGGATTTAGTTCACAATGAGAATTCCAAATGTTATGACCTAAGCCCAAAGGAAGAACCCATCCCAAGACTAGTCTAATAGCTGAGAGGACTGCTTGAACTCAAGTAAAACGCTTATTCCATCCTACTATCTCATGTGAGACTATAACATTATGTGTTTTGAAGTATAAATTATGTATTTTAAAAGCTTAATGATTAACCAAAGTGGTACCTAGGTTAAACATAAGTAAAAGAGAGAGATTTGTGATGTTTATTAGAAAGGTCCAAACCATTTCTTGCCAAAGCTAAAAAAAGAGTTTACCAGAGAAAAAAGGACCAAAGCATTTGACTATATAACAAAAAGGTTCAAATCTTTTTCAAATTCTCCGAACGTTTTTTTCTGCAAAATTTTACAGAACGTTATATATGAAAGAGTTGCAATTTTTAATCTAATGTTTGAGGATTTTAAGTGTTTGAATCATATCCATACATGATTAAGTATCTTAGTCAATTATAAATTAAATCTATTGAATAAGATTCAAATCTTGATGATGTAAAGATTAGGGTTTGAGAGGAATAGAAGATGAGGGAAATTGGTTCTAATTCTCATAGATGTGAAAGGCAAATATATAGATATTTATAACAAGGGTTACAAGCTAAATAAGGTAATTAACAAGAAAAGGAAAACAAAGATATGACTAAATATACACCTAAGATGCTTGGTATGTATTAAACAATAAGACAGAATTTTACATTCCCTTACATGCCCCCTCAAGCTAAAGCCGAAGTAGGATAAAGGTGAAGCTTGTCTTGAAAATGGTGAAATAGTTGGGTACCTAGTGGTTTGGTAAGATCATTAACTAGTTAATCAGCACTAGAGATGAATTTAACCATGAGACGACCCAGCTTGACTGGTTTTATGTACAAAATGATAATTCGACTCCACATGTTTCGTTTGCCCATGAAAAATCGGATTCGCTATCAAATAGAGAGCACCAACGTTGTCTTACTAAAGTTGCACAAAAAAAGCGCTAGGAAAACCAATTTCATGAAGTAGTGAACCAAACCAAATAATTTCTGCCATGACATTACAAATAGCCTTGTATTCAGATTCAATAGATGAATGGACAATTGTTGGTTGCTCCTTTAAGGACCATGAAATAAGATTGTCACCTATGTAGACCAAATACCCACTAGTGGACTGGTGATCATCCCAACAGCCTACCCAATCACTGTCAGAGAAGGCCTAGAGCTGAATACCAGACCGTTTGGTGAAAGCGAGACCAAGAGAAGCAAATCCACAAAGATAGCAAAGGAGATGCTTGACTGCTTGCTAGTGAATATCAGTTGGATTATGCATAAATTAAGCTAACTTGTTGATAGAAAAGGCAATGTTAGGCTTGGTGAGAGTCAAATACTGAAGAGAACCAAGAACTTGATGATATTGCTTAGGTTGCGAATGAGGAGAACCCATTGCTTTACTCAAGGTGAGAGCCGTAGGCATTGGTGTAGTATACGGTTTGGAAGTAAGCATATTGGTCTCACAAAGAAGGTCCTCCAAATATTTTTACTGACTGAGGACTAATCCTGTAGGTTAACGAAGGACTTAAATGCCTAAGAAATAATGTAAAGGGCCTATATCCTTGATAGGAAACACCTGTTTAATAGAATGAAGAAACCAATCATGCTTAGTAACATCAGAACAAGTTAATAAAATATTGTCCACATACACTAGGACGTAAAATTTCAACATCCCAATTGTAAGATAGAAGAGAGAGTTGCTGACCTTTGAAGGTGTAAAGCCAAGTTGAAGTAGGTAGTCAGTGAGCTGTTTGAACTAGACCCTAAGTGCCTGCTTAAGGCCATATAATGATCTCTGAAGCCAGCAGACATGATTGGGATATTGTGCTTGTTGGAAGCCTACTGGTTGCTCCATGTAAATTTCATCCTCTATGTGACCATGAAGGAAAGCATTAGAGATATCAATTTGTCTAACAGGCCAACCATAAACAGTAGCTAATTATAAAATAGTGCGGACAATAGTAAATTTAATGACTAGAGAAAATGTTTCTTAATAGTCCACACCTTCTTATTGAGCATAACCTTTAGCCACTAACCAAGCCTTATACCTTTGAATACCTCCATTAGGATGCCGTCTAATTCAAAACACCCACTTGTTGCCAATAATTTTTTTGTTTAGAGGTCGGGGAACTAGTCTCCATGTTTGGTTCTCAAGCAATGCATTGGGTTCATCTTGCATAGCCCTACACCATTCTAGAACTGTTTTTACCTGTGTTACGATTTTTGGTCCTTGGGTAAGCTAATTCGGTTTGGTGTGGGCTAGATGAGCTTGCCATTGTTTTTCATACTGGGCCTAAGTTCCATTAAATGACTACAGATTAGAGTGGATTTCAGATTGGCTAAGGGTTGGGGGTTTGGTTTGGTGAGATTGTATTTAGTAAGGTCAACCAAAAAATTTAATCTAAGAGAAGATGGAGATGAATTTTGAGTTTGATATGTTTCTAGAAAGTTGGTTATAAGAGAATTGGGTAAGGGTGATTCGAGTTAACCTTGTAATTGAGGAGATGAAGAGGATAAGGATTAAGGTGTTTCGGGTGAGCTTGAAGGATTAGGACTCATACCTAATGAAGGGGATGATGTAGGACCCGAATTGGAGAACACAATAGTGGTAATGTTGAGCCAAGGAGCTTGTGTAGACGCGGCACTTGATGAAGTAGTAACCGAGTCGGCATATGGAAAAATTTGTTCATTGAATTTTACATGACGAGCATAATAAAGTCGACATGTTTTCTTGTCAAAGCATCTATAAGCAGCATGATTTAGACTGAGTCCAAGATTAACACACATAATTGTTCTAAAGGAAAATTTATGAGCCTAATATGGTCTGAGCCTTGGAAAAATTGCACAACCAAACGATTTAATTTGTAAATAGTTCAGATTTTTCTTATACAAAATTTTAAAAGGAGATTGTTTGGATTGAACATGACTCGACAATATATTAATCAAGAAGGCACTTTGTTCTAATGCAAAATTCCAAAACTTTAAAGGTAAAGATGTGTGAGCTAGTAAAGTTAATGTAGTATCAATTAAATGACGAATTTTTTGCTCAATCGTTCCATTTTGCTCATGTGTATATGGGTAAGCAATTCTATGATGAATACTAACTCATTTAAAATATGCATTTAATTTCTGGTAATCACCTCCCTAATCAGAATGGAAGGATCAAATTTTTGCCTAAAATTATCTTACAATTAATTTTTTAAATTGCAAGAAATGTCATAAACCTCACTTTTATTTTTCAAAAAATACACCCAAGTGTGTCGAGAAAAATCATTAACAAACAAAACCATATACTTGTGACCATTGAATGATAGGATGGGGGATAGCCCCCAAACATCCGAATGAACAATATCAAATGGAAAACGACTCTTGTGTTAAACAACAACTAATGGAATTCTAGACACTTTTCCTAATAAACAACTAGAACAAGGACTTAATTTTGTAGAATTGT
Source organism: Laguncularia racemosa (assembly GCA_037954665.1). Taxonomy (NCBI): domain Eukaryota; kingdom Viridiplantae; phylum Streptophyta; class Magnoliopsida; order Myrtales; family Combretaceae; genus Laguncularia; species Laguncularia racemosa. The sequence continues at coordinate 51,100 of JBBMOL010000534.1, read as the reverse complement.
TGAAAATGCTTTTATTTTGAACCAAAGTTTGAAGCTTCTTAATATTAGGATGGTTGAGCATAGTATGCCACTCATCAAGTGACGCCACCTCAACTACCAAGCCCTGCTTAACTGGTTGCAATTTGTACACTCTATCCTCATTGGGTCCTTGCATCAGCACCCTCTTGGTCACCTAGTCCTTAATAACAAAATGAGTGGGCCAAAATTCAAAGAAGCAAGTGTTATTAGCAGTAAATTTTTGCACCGACAATAGGTTTTTAACAATTTTTGGAATGTAGAGTACTTGATTTAAATGTAAGGAGTTTTAGAATGGAGCTGAATATTACTAGTATGAGTAATCTATAAGACCTAACCATTACCAACATGAAGACTGTCATTTCCATTGTAACCTTGAGAAACCGTTAAAGCTTAAACATTAGGAGTGATGTGGTAGTTGGCAGCCGTGTCAAGATACCAAGCTTGTTGAAATTGAGGTGACATTGGAGAAGCTTGATAACCATAAGGAGAGTGAACATAGTTGGCTTACGGAAAATTGTGGTGAGGCCCAGAATTGTGTAGCTGATAACCATTGAAAGACGGCGCATTCTAAGGCGCATATCTACTATGGCATGTGGTAGCTATGTGATTCCCTTTTCTGTAGATTTGGCAGGGAGCCCGAGCTCGTTGCTAGTTACTATTCCGTAACCTATTGTTGCCTCCATTACGTAGTCTAGGTGAAGAGTGGAAAGGAGCAGGAGTGGTGGATTGAGTGGAATTTTTTAGAACCATATTAGCCTGTAGATTATGAAGACCTTGCAACAAATTTTCATGGGCGACTAATTGCCCGTATAACTCATGAAACGAGATAGTGTCAGGATAGAGATTCGGAGTAGTGATAATTGTGTGATATTCAACACCAATATTACAATATATTATCGCATTAAACTCAGCATGTGTAAGTGGCTTACCTGCGGCTTTGAGTTCATCCACCTTGGCTTTCGCTTTTTGAAGATATTCAAAGACGAACATATTATTATGCTTGAGTTCTTGTAATTCAATATGTAATTGAAGCTATCAGTTTTATGACATGGAACCAAAGGTGTACGCAAGAGCTGCCTAAGCCTCTTTTTCCGTTGTGAGACCGATAATATAGGGAAAGATTTCTTCCGTCAGAGATGTGAAAAGCCAGGAAAGAAGCATCTGGTCTTTTTTGAACCACTCCTCATATGCTAGGTCCGGTATTTCATCATTGGTAGCATTGAGAATGGTAGGAGAGGGAGAAGGATCGGATAGAAGATAATTAAGATTCTGATAATTGAGAATAGACAAAAATTGAGTCTTCCATGCCAAGTAGTTTTTAGTATTCAGTTTGGCAAAGAACGAATGAGAATGAGTAGAAGTAACGGTGGAGTGAAGAGGTGGATTAGCTAATGGGACAACAATGGGAACGGTGAAAGAGGTTGTTTTTTATGAAGAAAGGCCATTATTGTAGCTTTGATACCAACTAAAGATTAGGATTTGAGAGGAATAGAAGATGAGGGAAATTGGTTGTAATTCTCATAGATGTGAAAGGCAAATATACAAATATTTATAACAAGGGTTACAAGCTAAATAAGGTAATTAATAAGAAAAGAAAAACAAAGATATGACTAAATATACACCTAAGATACTCGGTATATATTAAGGAAAACAAAGATATGACTAAATATACACCTAAGATACTCGGTATGTATTAAACAATAAGATAGAATTTTACATTCCCTTACAGATGGATCATAACTCTTATGAAAATTCATGTTCTTTGAAAATTGACCAATGTATATAATATGTTACTCTTCCATTTTAGCTACAATTTTTAGCGTAAATTTCATCATTTTTCTATAATCACCCTCTATCAAAACCATTGCAAAACATAACACATCTCTTATAAATTTAAAGTGTAGTTTGATACTTGAACTTTTGCTTTTCAAATATTAAGACTTAGTTGTATCATGGTTGAACTCTGCATTCAAACTCTAATAATAAACTAAGTATAGGAGGCGTAAGTTCTCTGAGGAGAGCGAAGTCATGCGTGCCTTCAAATCCTTCAATTTCTTATTTCACTAAGCTATATCATTCATTGTATTTTCCTAACATAATATATTCTGGAAATATTTTTATGTAATATATTTCTCTAGTGTAAGAAAGTTTTTTCCTATATGGTCATAAAACTTTACTTATTCTCTATTCTTGTGCTTATCTCATGTTAACGAAATTAAGGACGGGACATTACCTTGGAAATGGTATCAAAGCCAAATTAATCTTTTTTCTTTTACTTTTTATATTCTTTGGTATAACAATATATATATATATAAAGCTTTACTCCTTTTTCTTCCATAAAACCTTGCCTAGGAAAACTCTAACAAATCCATCACTATTACACAACATTGCTCCTTCCCCACTCCTTCTCTCTCTCTCTCTCTCTCTTTCTCTCTCTCCCTGTAGTATCACCCTCGTATTTCTTTAATGATGACTAGCCACTCCTACACACCATACCTTGCTTTATACTAACTCCCTTGCAATCATTCTTAACTCTATCCTTAGCTAGATACCATTGTTTCTGTTGGTCCTAATTAGTAATCAACAGGAGGGTGATTTGGTTGCTTAAGAATTTAAAAACTTTTCAAAATACTTAATTTGAAATCCTCTTAGATTACTTAGTGGTACATTTTAAATTCAAGCTTAAGTCAAATTGACAACAGAATTTGCACTTCTATAGCAAATAAATAAATTATAAATAAAAGAGTACAAATTAAGAGAATTAGGTAGCAATTTATAGTGGCTTTACTTTCTACATCAGTTCACTCTTTCAATCTCCATTTCTAGGATCCTGATTGACTTTACTGGTTCATTCTACTATATTAAAAAATAAAATCTTAGGAGTGTTATAATAGTCAACCACATTATAATCACTTTGATATAGTTTTTAGTCACTTCCTCTACCTTATATCACTTAGCTTCTACACATAAGCTAAATAATAGAAATTATAGAAAAACAAAAAACAAAAACAACCAACTTCAGAATGAAGTTTGGATTTAACAAGTATTAATTCTCTACAAAATTAAGTCAAACACAAAATATTCCTATGATAAGAATTTGAATTGCACTTATATGCATTTCTCATTCATCTTTGTATTATTACTCTTGTTCTTTTTCTCATCTTATTTCAACTTTTTATTTATAAATGATGTAGCAACATCCAAATCTTGATTATCTCATTTATCATAGTTATCTTCAATATTTTGTCTTTCATTCCATCAATAAACTTTCCTGCAACTTCAAATCTAGGTAATCATTTGTAATAAATGTTGTCCATCTTTTGTTAATGTTTCAAATCCTTCCTTTCTGATCGTTGAGTCAATAATTCGCTTTCCATGTAAAACTATTTTTCTAACCGATAAAAAATATCCCATGATATTAAATCCAACATTAGTGAAATGTATCAAATATATTCTACTTGTAGAGGTAGGTCTTGACTTATAATAAACTCCTTTTAATTATATTCCCATAAATCTATATTCTTCTTGAAATTAGAATTATGTTGAATGTCTTAACTTTTCTTTTCTTTAAAATCTTCCCATCTTGTCATTGCATATCAAAATGGGATTTTTAGCTGTTTATCTCAACTGTATATTCACTCCCCACCACACTACTATTCCCGATCATCACCATTGTCACTTCAATCTCCAAAGCCACCATGCCAGTAATCCTTCTCTCCCTCCTTTCCACTTCTCCCCTTAATTCACCACCACCTTAGATAACAACCAATATGGTGTTACCTACTTCCATACCCTTATCTCTCTCACATTAAAAAAACTATTACTATATCTATGTGCTTCCTTTTGCCTTTATGAACCCTTATCATTCCATTACCTATCCCCTCTAACCTCATAACTACTCTTCACTTCTTCACTATTGAATTGACCACCAAAATCTACTAATATATATATATATATATATATATATATTAGCAATTTTCTCCATTGTGACCATATAGGAGAATAATCTCACATGTGAATCCCAATTTGGAATCACTTTCTTATATGTCACATTCCTAATGGAGGAAATTGCAAAAGATAGGAGTTTCATCGAGTAATTATCTTTTACTATTTGTGTGTGTGTATGTGTAAATATAAATAAAAAAAAACCTCAAATCAAGGAGTGAATTTAAAAAGTAATAGAAAGGAATTTATGTAATTAAGATAAGAAGGGAATTTGCATAGTTGATAAATATGACTTTTGAAGATTAAAACATAGGTAAGTTAATTGACAATTACCAAATTTAACTTTGGAATATATAAATAATTTATGATTAAGTATAGCTAAGTGATAATTTCAAGCTTAACAAAATTGATGAATTAAAACAATTAAAGCAGGTCTCTTATTAGAAGATTTCAATGATATATAGGCTAAGGATGGAATTATTATTATATACATAGTAATAGAGTAGTAATTATTATTATTCTTATTTATTATTGTTACGGTTTATTAACTATTATATCTTTATAATTATTTAGTAATATGATTTCTCTCTTGCCTTTCTCTCGAATCCATTTTTCACAGTGTCTCACTTATGGAAATGGATTTCTTTCTCTCATTTGTTTTTATTTACCCTTAGCTTCTAACCCTCATATTCCTCTCAAAACAAAATCACAAACCCACATATGCTCTCAATTTCGGTCTCTGTTTCTACTTCGACAATGATTTGTTGTACATTACAGCCGAACAAAAGGAGTTTCAAAGAATCTTCCATCAACTTCTTCGATTATCGAGTCACAAATATCCAACGAATGTTCTAGCGCTTCAATCCTTGATTCAAATTAGTTTATTGTATGAATTGAATCAAATGGTGATGTTCTAGCTTTCTAGTTATGTCCAAACTACGGTTCCAATGAAGGAGTGTTACGGCTAGAAGGATTCGACCAGGAAAAGTACCAGTGGCATAGAGACTACGTTGTAGGATGATTTTGTAATATCCATAAGAGATATGTTCACGTGCAGTAAATACAAATGATAATAATTGTATACACAGTTAGAGATTATACTTTGAGCAGGAAAAATAGTTAGTGCTGTAACTACTTCTTGTAAAACATATAAATAGCAAGAGAGAGAAGGGGTAAGAAGTTACAACCCCAGAATTAGTTCTGGAGAGTGACTCTCTCAAATCCAACTGTTATCATCTTCTACCTACACAAATTACATATATACAGTAAGAGAGGGAAAGATGGAAAGAGCAGAGAGGAAGATTTTGACCAGAGTTGGGGTCTGTAAGTTGCTGTTGAGAATTCTCAAGAATGAGTTCCTTTTGTTTGTCATAGTTGGCTAGGCCTAACAAATTGGTGCTCCCGTTTGTCTCCAAAATTGCTTTCAAATACTCATACGAATGACTTTGAGGTAATCAAAAACATGTTTTTATCATTACAGCAATCCCAACAATGGTTAGAATAGCATGTTAATGATTCTTTAGAAGATTTTACTCGTCGAACGGAACAATTAGTGATTTAGGATTGAATCAAACTCTGCATGATCATGATAGTAGTAATATCGAGTCATCACATTCACAATTACAAGTGGTGCCTAAAAAATTAGAGAACATTCTTAAAGGCACTAAACCTGAAATTCCTAAATATTGTGGTGTGGATCCACTTGGATGGATATTGAAAGTTGACCAATTTTTTTTTTTTTTATTTTCATCATATTTCTAAGAATCAAAGACTTACCATCATTGGTTTTGCTGTGGAGGATCAAGCCTTGCAATGGACGTACCATGATAATCACCTTGGTAACTGAATATTTTATTAGTGCATTAGCAATATGCTTTGGACCATCTGAATATGAAGAAGTAGAAAGTACACTTCCTAAATTTTGACAATCTCATTCAGTGGTTGAGCACCAATCAAAATTTAAAGCCCTTTCTAGTCACATTGAGAATCTTTTAGAGAAAACCTATAAAAGTTGTTTTCTATTCGGCTTAAAACCTACAAGTAGGTGTAAAGTTCAAATTGTGAAGATAACTTCTTTAATGCAAGCAATTTGGCTTGCTAAAATGTACGAGGCTAAACTCAATGAACAATTTTCCTTTAAACAATCTATTCCTTCTTTACAACCAATTTCTAAACCTTCTCCTTTATAGCTCAATAAACCAACTCCTATTTCCAAACCCACTTCTTTTCCTACCACTTGTACTAATACCAAATTCACTCCTACTTTACTAGTGGAATGCCTAACATAAGTTGAGATGAATGCTCATCACAAACAAGGGTTATGTTTTAACTATGATGAGAAATACAATACATTTCAAAATTATAAGGCCAAATTTTTGTTGATTATTTCTGATGAAGAAGAGTTAGAGGAGCTACCACAAGATACTACTATTAATGAATCAGACATGGTAGAGAATATGGATGACACTTGTGCTATTGACTGTCACACATTGTCTAGTTTGTTGATGCCTTGCACTATGCACTTTCATTGGACAATGAATCCCTATCCAATTTCTATATTGGTGGACTATGGTAGTATGCACAATTTTGTGCAAAGTAGACTTGTCAAACACTTGGGTTTAACAATTGTACCAACTTCAAAACTTAAGTTTTAATTGGAAATGGAAGCAAGTTGGAGTGTGAAGGAAAATGCATAAATATTCTCGTGATAGTTCAAGGCATTACATTCATTAAGACTTTCAATGTCTTACTCATTCATGAAGCTTAAATGGTATTGGGTGTTTAGTGAATTCAAAGTTTAAGGCCAGAGATGATAGATTTTGGTTGTTTTATTATGGATTTTGTAGGGGAGGATGTTTGTGTAACATTGATAGGTGATTCATAGCCTTATTTAGGATATATCTCTCATCAATATTTGAGATGCCTAGTGGCCTCTAATTCTATGTTGTTTTACTTTTACTATTGACTTAAGAAGTAAATAATAACACATGTGAGAATACTTCCAGCAACACTTCCATAGAGCAAGTATTGGGTAGATTTTCTCAAGTGTTTGAGGTACCTTCATTATTGTTAGCTATAAGGGACATACAACACCAAATTTACCTTAAGGAGGGCACTTCTCCTATTGATGTGCAACCTCATAGATATTCTCGCTTTCAAAAGAGTGAGATAGAAAAAAGGTCATAGAAATGCTACAACACAATACTAGTCCCTTCATTTCACTAGTGCTATTGATTAAAAAGAAGGATGGTAGTCAGTGCTTCTATAGAGATTATAAGGTGTTATATCAAGTGACAATAAAAGACATGTTCCCTATTCCAAATATAGATGAATTATTGGATGAATAATATACTGCCTCAGTTTTATCCAAATTAGATTTATGATCTGGTTAACACCAGATTCGTATGAGTGCGAGTGATGTGCAGAAAGCTGCTTTTTGAACTCATAAAGGCCACTAGGAGTTTTTGGTTATGTCCTTTAGGCTAAGTGATGCACCTATAACTAGGGGTGGGAATTGCGGGGCGGGCAAAAAAAATTTGACCCGTAGAGGTGCGGCCCATTTTAGCCCTCGCCCGCTTGACCCGCTAGGCAGGGCGGGCAATCCCCACGGGCGGCAGGCCAACCCGCCATAAAACTTGATCTGCAGCTACAGTTCTGCACTGTGGACAACACGACACGACCGTGGACTGCTGCCTGCTGGTCGACGGTCGCTGAGTACGATGAACAGGTCATTGAGGACTAAGCTGGTCGCATCGACCAGCGACCACCGAGTGACAGTGACCCCCAAAGGCCGCGACCGCGACCGCGACTGAGGACTAAGGACTTCTGTGCAGCACGACCGCGACCGGGACCGCAACCCACGAGGACCGCGATTGAGGACTGAGGACCCGCGACCGTGACCGTGACTGCGACTGAGGACTGAAGATTACTGTGCAGCACGACCGCGACCCGCGAGGACCGTGACTGAGGACTGAGGACCCACGACCGTGACTGCGACCACGACTGACGACGCCGACATCGACTAAAGTGACGATGACGAGACGAGGAGTTGAGGATGACGTCGACTGAAGTGACGGCACTACCGTCCATCGCACCACCACCGCCAGCTACCTGTTTTACATAATACACAAAAAAAAAATTTATTGCGGGTCGTCGCGGGCCAGCTCGCATGGCCTACGGGGCGGGCAGACTTTCCTAACCCGCCAGACTTGCAGGCCACTGCGGGCCAACCCACGACGACCCGCGGGCTGGTGCGGGTCGGGGCGGGCCGGCCCATTTGGCCCGCATTACCGGCCCTACCTACAACATTCCAATCTATTATGAATAAACTTTCTAGCCTTTTCTTAGGAAGTTCATCATAGTATTTTTGACGACATCCTAGTTTATAGCAAGAGCATTAAAGCGCATGTTGAGCAATTATCTAAAGTGTAGCAAATATTAGTTACAAACACTTTTTATTCAAAAGCTAATAGATGCACTTTTGCTATAAATTGAGTATTTAAGGCCTATAATTTCAATAAAAGGGATATCTTCTGAGCCTTCGAGGTTGGCTGCAATTAAAGATTGGCAATTGCCCACTAAAGTTAAATAGATGCATGATTTTTTAGGACTTACAAGTTATTATAGATGCTTTGTGAAAGGATATGCTCTATAGAATCTCCTTTTACTGATACCCTTTAAAGGGACCACTTTAAATAGAATGATTCCACCCACAAAGCTTTTGAATTACTCAAATCAAAGTCGATCAATGCACCTATGTTGGCTCTACTCAATTACGTAAAGTAGTTTATTGTAGAAATCGATGCTTTTGGTATGGTTATAGGGGCCAAATTGTTATAAGATTCTAATTTTATAGCATATTTTAGTAAAAAATTACTAGTACATATGAGAAAGGCTTTAGCTTATATTTGAGAGCTTTATGCTATAGTGAAAGTAGTTAAAAACGGCATTAATACTTCTTAGGTAGTCATTTTCTTATATGTACTAATCATCAAAGCCTTAAGAAAACATGGAATGAAGTTATTCAAACACCAAAACCACATAAATATTTGGCTAAGTTGATTGGGTATAATTATTCCACAGTTTACAAAGCGAGAAGTGGGAATCAAGTGGCCCACTGACTGTTTAGACAATTTAAGGGTTCTACTCTTTTAGGCATGCTTATGCCTCTATATGCTTTTATTGGTGATTTACCAATAGAGTATACACAATTGCTAGAGTTTATCTACGTTATTGTAGCATTAGAAAAAAGTGAGGAACTTAATTGACACCTTATGTGGAAGAATGGTCTATTATACTATAATAATAGGCTATTTTTGGCACTTCAATCTTTGTTGATTCCTCAATTATTATTTGAGTTTCACTACACCCTTATTATTGGAAATTTTAGATGGATTAAGACTTCTAAACGATTGGTAGCAATTTTTTTTTTTATGAGGAAATGTAGAAACATGTAAAGAATTTTGTGTGCAACTATCAAGTCTACCAATAGGTTAAGTATTCTTTTAGATCTCCAACTAGTTTGTTATCACCTCTTCTTGTTCTAAATTGAATTTGGGAAGACATTAGCTTAGAGCTTCGATTTTGTGATATGCTTAACCAAGTCATAAGGTTATATGTCATTATGCTTATGATGGATAGACTTTCCTAGTATTAACATTTGGGACCTTTAGATACTCATTTCATAGCTTGCAAAGTTGCTCAATTGTTCTCAAACATGGTGGTTCAATTGCACGTTTTTTTCTAAGATCATTATGTTTGATTGAGACTTAGTTTTCAAGAGCAAATTTTGGCAAGAGCTATTCTAGATGAGTGGTACTCAATTAGCTATGAGTAATTGAATCAACACATCATTGGGTCAAATTTCTTCCATTAGTTGAAGTTGCCTACAACACTTCTTTTCATTAAGGGGCCAAAACACCTCCTTTTGGAATTATTTGTGATAAACCACCACCACCACCCATCCTTGCTTATACTAGAGGTGCCTCTAAGTTAGATGATATAGATATGGAGTTGGTTGCTAGAGATATTCTTTATGCACTTTATGTGCTAATTTGGAAAGAGCCAAAGCTAGGATGAAGAGGAATGCGAATAAGCATAGGACTAATGCTGAGTTTATGCTTAGAGATTTGGTGTTTATTTGGCTGCAACCATACAAGCAAGTCTCGGTTTCTCAATAGTTTACCTATAAACTTTAAAAGATTTCATGGGCCATTTCAGGTTATTCATAAAGTGGATGCTGTTGTTTATGTGTTATAACTGCTTCCCGATGCTAAGATTCTTAATGTCTTTCATATTTCTTGTCTAAAGAAAGCTTATGGGTCAGATTTATCATCCTTGGCTCTTCCTCCTATCGCTATTGATAGTCATCCACTTTTGACTCCTTTGAATATACTCGATACTGATGTTATATAGAGGAACAATCAACAAATTAGAAAAGTCTTAATTCAGTGGCAAGGATTGCCATTGGAAGATACTAGCAAGGAGGATTGGAATCACTTTCATAAGACCTATCCTCCCTACAACCTTGAGGACAAGGTTGTTCAAGGTTGTTTTTGATGGAGAGGAGGAACATGCTACAGCCAGAAGGATTGCAGTGGTATAGAGACTATTTTGTAGGGTCATTTTGTAATATCTATAGGAGATATGTACACATTCGGTAAATATAGATGATAATAATTGAATACAGAGTTAAAGATTGTACTTTGGCAGGAAAAATAGTTAAATCTGTAACCACTTCATGTAATACATATAATAATAAAGAAAAAGAGAAAAGGGGCATGAAGTTACAACCCAAAATTATTTCCGAAGATTGCCTCTATCAAATCCAGCCATTATCATATTCTACCTGCACAGGTCACACACACACGGCTAAACAGTAAGAGAGGACATAAAAGAGGAAAAGACGGAAATAATAGAGAAGAAGAAAATGATCGAAGTTAAGGTTTGTAAGTCTGCTGAAAATTCTTGGGAATAGGAATCCTTTAGTTTGTTGTAGTGGGCTGGGCCTAACAAGAAGTTGCGATGGAGGTCTCTCATGAGTTCAATTGGTTTCAATTGTCTTCTACTCCAATCTCCTATTCCAACGAGTATTCCACCAGCTGCCCCGCCATGGTCCTTCGTCAGAGAGTTGCAGTGACGGTGTCTGTTTATTATGGATTCGAACTCCCCGGATTTCATGTTTACGATCTTTGATATTGGATATCTAGTGAATTTCAGTTGCTTCATTGAATCAAGTCTTTCTTTATTTCATACTATTATCTTTAAATCTTTGTTACATTTGTTGCTTTGGTGTTCGTATTGACAAGGCTGCGATGGAGTATCCAAGCTTGAATCGATGGCGGAGAATGTATGGAAATGTCGAAGGAGTATTATTCGGAGTCTAGCGGTGTATCTCGACGTTGACGGTGGTGAACGTGCATCCGACAAAGACGCAAGACTTGGGCTCACTTTTAAATAAATTGTTGTTTAGTCCAAATTAAAAGTATGAAGAATCTAATAAATAATAGCATTACTAATACTGTATGACATTAATTTATCAATGTGCTATGAGTTTGATCTTGATTAACTATATATATATATATATTTCTAATGTTCAGTTGTTTTTTAAGTCCTTGTATTGGGAAGATGACCTACAGTTTAAATTCTTTCGACCACAAGATAATGAAACAGATCCTTGTTGGTTATATTCCCTTTATATAAACAACATTATGACAATAAGTATTACATAAAAATTAATGAAAAGTTAAGTTATGTTAATAAGCAATATGCTAAAATATTATAATATCTTTAAAAAAAAATGTCAAAGATGTTGACATGTAAATTGATTTTTCCATTATGGTGTGATGGAGAAGATGACTGGTAGCTTTAACGTGTTTCAAATTTGGTTTTGGCAAAATAATATCATACTGACAATATTATGATATTTATCGCAATTAAAGGAATGGAAGTCTATTAGTAAAGTATGATTGGTGCATATTGATTTGTCAATTAAGTTACTTTGATAGTAAAAGCATTATATTATAATGTTTACTATTAAAGTAATGGCATGGTTATAGTATTTGCTATTACTAACAAATAAACTCATCAATTTGAGTTTGGCCATTTGTTCATGATTTTGTTCCTTTCTCATTAGTAGACAATATGCTCATTAAAATTACAAAATTTGTTAATAAAATGATTGTGATGCACACTTGATTTGTGCGATGAGTTACTTAGTTAACCCAATAGTTATTTTGTTAAACTTGCTAGACTTATATAAACTTTGGCAGTGTAAGTGCAATATAATTATGGATCTTCATAAACACATTATAGCTTTTAGAAATGGATTGTAAATATTTTATTTAAAATTTATTATGATATATTAATAACTAATAATATGATTAATAATTAGTGGTAAGTGTAATTGAACTTAATGTTTGTAATAATGAAATGTCTATGATATATGACTAAATTTGATGACAATTAAATGAAGAATTAGGATTAGTGGTTAGGACCCCATGCGGAGACTCAACCGGTCCAAATTGTTTCACAATGAACTAAGTTGATTTGTCTCAATCGATTCACCTAAAACCAATTTCCAACTCAGATTGAATTAATTAAATTAATAAAATATTTTAATTAATTAGTTTGGGTCCTAATCTCCCTAAAGCTAAACCAAATCCAAAATTTATTCTCAATCGATTCAATCTTTTCTTTAATCGTTCACTTATTGAATTGGTTCAATTAATTAAGTCATGATACTAGTTAATTAAGAATACTAAGTGGAAATAAATTACTTAATTAATATAAACCTAAGTTTAATTCAATTGATTATTGTATACTGATATTAATCAATAATAATTTGTGTTCTTAACTCTATACGAATCATTAATTCAAGTTGGAGAATCAACTAATTGAAGTTCATTTTTAGCGATGACTTTTAGGTATAGGATAGACTGCTTGTTGTGTGTTAAAATTAGGAAACTGATCAGTATTGAAAAACACTTATAATTAATTGATTTTTATACGGTTTCTATCTATTTTATAAGCACATTTGAATAGATATTACACTTAATTAGTTTATATTTTGATTTCAAGTCTTTAAAAGCAACTTTGGATGCAATGAAGCAAATTCTCATAAATTTTACATGAATCTTAATTAAAATGATCAAGTTGCAAAAGTTGAATGGACAATATGATCACCAATGTGACCATGATGGGAGCCATGTCTAGCTTACAGAGTAAGACAAGTTAAAAGGCTTAATGTATGATCGTGCCTAGAGTTGTGCAGAAGTGCATGAGCATGGACATGCTTGTTTGAAGGCCATGTCAAAGATAATTTGTAATTTTTCAAGAAAATTCATTGTCAAGAGATACGCAAGCATTTACACAATCGTGTTAATGCTATGTTACATAGGAATGCCACTTTCCTATTTAATCACAACTACTAAAGATTACTTTTCCGAAGTTAAATTTCCTAGTTTATGAAGACTCGATTTACATTCTGGGAAACTACAAATTTCCTAGTTAAGCAATAGTTGATCATTGTAAAAGGAGGGGCATAGTCCAAGCAAGAGATACAAGACTTTAGTAGTATTAGAGATAGGACTATAATTCATTACTTTTATTAAATTGTTCTTAATTGTTATTCGGATTAATATTGCTAGTGTGTTAATTCGATATTTGATTTCATACATAAAGATCAAGAGATCGTGTATTTGCATGAATCTAACATAATCAGAAGGAGTTGCAACACTTGCATGTAATTGTAGAGATAGGACAACATAAATCTTCTAGATTGGGATCAAATCTAATAATAGAATTCATATATTGAAAAAAAAAATGTAATTTTAGGAGTTTTTTATTAGGAAGAGATTTTAGTTAATCAACCTAGAGTTAGGAATTAGTGCAATCAAGAAACCTATTAGTTCAATTTAAGAATTCTCACAGCTCAAGAATACAATAATAAAATTGAATAATAATTAGTTTATTGCATTAGTAGTTTTAGCGAGATTCGATATCTAGGTATATATTTTCATTAGTAATTTTCTTATTTACTTTAATTAGTTTAATGATTTAGTTATACAAATTAGATAATAGGAAAAACGCTAATACTAATACCCGTAATTCCTATGGGATTGACAATTGATAGTAAAATACATTATACTATAGAATCGATAAATGTACTTGCCTATAGGTTTTAAGGATAGAAGGATAGAATAATATTAGAAACTAGAATAAATTAATACATAAACTTGGCCTAATGTATTCATGTGTTGTTTTATGCATAGTCTCCCGATCCAAAAGGTGACAAAAGTAGACATAGGCACCTAAGCCACAAAGATGGCACGGTAAGTAGTAGATCAGGTTAATACTTGCACAAAGTAGCCATAGAAGTGGAGAGAAGTTGACTGAAAGTTGTATGGGATATAGATTTCGTACGAAATGGTAGGAATGGACTACAATTATGTTGGAAGATTAGTATTTGGAGTAAACACCTAAAAGACACTACTAATATTGGAAAAGGATAAGGTATCGATTTGGTTTCAACCATAGTAGTTGGATATGTCACGATAGTCCCTTAATGCTTATTAAGTAGCGTCAAACCCCCTTGTTCCTAGGAATGTGTCCAAATTCATGAGTTCTTCTATGCTATTTGCTATGCTTAAATTATATATTTTAGTGAATCTTCGCTAGGTATGCATGACATGCAGTTTGAAACTTTTTAGGAATCCAATAAATTATTAAAGTGTTTATTATATATTTATGAAAATTGATTGATACATACCATATAAAATATAAACGCACCGTCTGTTAAGTTCTCATGTTCGTTCATTCCTTTGTTACATCACGATGACAGCGAGCGAGCTTAGCTTACAACCGCTCTCCCTTCACTATTATATATACCACATGGTACCGTTCCCCCCATCTCACTCTCTCTCAATACAAATTCAGAGCGGAAAATGGACACCTTCGGCAGCAACATCATCGGTGAGCATGAGTTTCTCTCTATGTCCCCAAATTTTAGATCATCTTACTAGTTGATTTTTTGGCATTGCAGTGCTTCGCTGTTCTCTGTTTGGGAGCTTTCTCTCGTATGGGTAATTCAGCAAATTATATCTATATTGATGGATGGATTGTAATGTACTAAATAATGAAAATAGATACGGCTCTTAAATTATGATTGTACAGGCCCTCGATCATGGATTTATCAGGATCATCGCTCATAGAGCAGGCATTGATAGCTGGATTGGAATTCTCCACTACAATTTGCTGGATTTTATACGCTCTGCATCATTACCCTGTGTCTTGGTTTCAAATGGGTGCTAACTTCCCTCCACTCATCCTTCAGCTGCTTTTTTTCATTAAATTCATATATTACCGCTTTCAAGGCTCTCAATATCGTTGCCTCTCGTATGTATCCTAAATTCATATACTCAGAGTGGACTATGTGTCTTATATTTGCGCACTCTAGGTCTAAGCTAGTTTAGTCGACTTTTCTGCTCAAAAAATGATTATGCAGTTCAGTGGATTGTGCCGAGGTGTGCATTTATAATACTAGCAAACTTGTTTATAGCTCTAACAATCATCAAGCATATGGTTCTATCTTGTTTTTGTTTGATCGCTGAGATCTCCACATATACACTGATTGCCTTGTATAATATACTACTAGGTTCAATGAAGTCTTAACTTTTTGGTAGCTATTAGATTTTTTCTCATAGCAGATAAGTAAAGAAAGAAGTTATTGGTATTACATGGTGCTTTGAAAATGGATTCAGCTTGACAAGCTGACCATTTAGCCAACCAAACTATTTTGGTTATAAACTCTTTAGGATTATTATTATTTTAGTGGCAAGTATGCTTTCTTATATTTACTTAGAATATACTCAAAATGTGTCTAAACACTTTTTTTTGGGTAGGACAACAACTTTACTATTAATATATCAGATGGCCTAAGAGAATGAAATAAAATCCCACGAGTATATGAAACTATTAAAAATTGCTAAAAGAAATATCTCATACTACAAAGTAGAATGGATCTGGGAATAATTGGATTACCTTATTTCATTTGGGCTAAGCAGAACAACATCATTTGGATGGACGAAAACGTCAGAACATTTTACTCTCTTACTTGTTTTGACCTGTGCACGTTGCAGTGGCATCATCCTAATCCTGGTGACTGGAAGATCATACCGCTAAGTATATTGGGACTGTTCAGTGGATCAATTGAACTGTCCATGGGCATACTTCAACATGACCTATTTTCTATGGTATGTATTAATCAAATTTTACCTTTTCCAATAATTGACGCTCAGTAACAAAGAACGAAAAATGATAGTTTGAAACTTTGAAAATTATATAGATCCCTCTACTCTTTTATTTAATTGCACATCTACTTTTCCTTTTATATCTTATTGGGACTCCTAAAAAGTTTCAAAATAAAATATATACCTGTAGATAAGTTTTCATAAATAAATAGACACTCTAATAGTTTTCGTATATTATAAGCTCAATGCATATTAGGAGGTAAATATATAATTAAAAAATACAAATATTAATATAATTTTAAAATTTAAAGAGAAGATTCACAGGATTTATTCCAATATGTTTTCTTTTTCTTTTTCTTTTTTAACATTGACGTGCAGTGATGGTGCAGAAGTTATGAGATGCAACATACATGATCGAAGTTAGTATAACTAGTTAATATTGAGATTCGTTGGAATGAGAAAGCTGGTTTCAAAGTAGGAGTGTTTTTCTTGTTTATTTTGAAATATTTTTTATTATTTGAATATATCTATCTATAAATATATAGGATGGTAAAAATTAACAACTAAAATGAACCAAACCACAAGCCTATCAAATCAAACCGAACCATTGATATGATTTTTTTTATCTTCTTTTTTCTTCTAATTTAGATTGAAAATTCCTAATAAACCTAAACTAAAAATTTATAATAAGTTTGGAGAGGAAAATGGAATCAAACCAAATTATTTTATGAAGTAAAATAATATTTTACTTGCGATTAAAAAAATTAGTGTAACATAGTTTTTAAAGATTATTAAGTTCATATATTATTAAAATGCATTATGTATTTGACCTTTATAACAACAGGTTACTAGAATTAATCTATAGGTATATTTAGAATTTATATCATATACTTTGATTTTATAAATAAAATTACTTATCAAGAAACTTTTGTAATTCTTTTAGTTGTAGAGTTATTGATTTCATCAACCTCGTGTATAGTGCTAATACATATGCTTATAAAAAAAATTTAGTGCTTATAGTACAAATTACACTCAATCTATGTAATTTTTTTTAGATTATGAATTATAACTCAATCTACAAGCCAAACTAAATCAAACCAAAGTCATATAGTTTGAGGAAAGTCCCCGTACCAAACCATGTGGTTTTGTCCAAAATGGTAATAAAATAGTTATTGATGATTTGATTTTATTTGACAAAAAAAATAAAAAGAAAAAGAAAAAAGTTGAACAAAATGAACTATGCCATTTTCATCCTATGCCTATATCCATATATACTATTTAAGAAAAAAAGGGGAAGATGTAATATATATATTAGCTTAATTTAAGTTTTTTCTCCTAAAAGGGAGGAAGTATTGCATGAATAGTCATCCTTCGTAATTTTAATTTAAAGAAAAAGAAATAATGAAAATTTAGTAATTTCATAATTAAAAAACGTTGGAAATTGATTAAAAAAAAACTTAATCTATTTTTACACAATTATTTATATTTTTAAGCTATCACAATAGGTGTATTACCTCCAATACCCTTTTACTATTAAAGTGCAAGACACTTTTGATGTCATATGCATCTATAAAGAGAACATGACTTTAAAAAATCGAAAAAAAAAATGGAGTAAGTTATAGATTTACATAGTTTAGAAACATATGTTCTTGTAGATAGATGGTGTATAATTTTCTTCTCTTTAAACAATTCCACAAATAATTTAACCCTTGATACATGTGCATTATATGTGTGTGTGAATGGATCGTTAAATTTTTATTATGGTGATCAATCATATTTGTTAATCATCATTTGTAAAATCAACTCTCTTTACTGGTATTCAGTTTGTCCATTTACAATAATTTGAGCATTCACAATTACATCACAATCAAAATTATTAGTTTTGATAGTTATTTCTCATAATTTTTCCATTTTATAGGTAAACTCAACTGTTGTCCTCATATTTGGGCTTCTTCAACCAGGAATTGCCTTCTTTGCACTAAAAGCCGCAATGTACCATGGTTTGCCTACAACTGGGGTTGATAATACTTGAATACTCAAACTAAATCATATATCATTATGTAAAACTATACTTCTAAGAATTTTGAGTCTTATTTGTTTGGGTGTATTTATCCTCTATTATGGTTTAGATATTCTATTGTCTTGCATTAATATATATTGTATAAGCATTGCAAGAATATTTAAATTTTATATACATTGTAGATATATATATCTATATAATATTGAAATAGATTGCCAATTATGTGTCCTGACCCAAGTTTAAGGGATGAGCTCTCCCAAAATTTTGGTAGTCTAATAGGTGGAAGAAACCCTATGAACTTAAGTATCACACTTAGTTTATGCTATTATCCCATGTGGGAATTGTAATATTTCACTCCTTTTCTAAGTCGCCCCTTCTGTGGATTTTGTTCACAATGAGAATACCAAATGTTATGACCCAAGCCTAAAGGAAGAACCCATCCCAAAATTAGCCTAATAGGTTAGAGGATTGCTTGAACTCAAGTAACACGCTTATTCCATCCTAATATCCAATATGAGACTATAACATTATGTGTTTTGAAGTATAAATTATGTATTTTGAAAGCTTAATGATTAACTAAAGTGGTACCCAGGTTAAACATAAGTGAAAGATAGAGATTTGTGATGTTTATTAGAAAGCTCCAAACCATTTCTTGCTAAAGCTAAAAAAAAAAAGAGTTTACTAGAGAAAAAAGGACCAAAGCATTTGACTATAAAACAAAAAGGTTCAAATCTTTTTCAAATTCTACGAACCTTTTTTTCTGCAAAATTTTACAGAACGTTATATATGAAAGATTTTCAATTTTTAATCTAATGTTTAAGGATTTTAAGTGTTTGAATCATATCCATACATGATTAAGTATCTTAGTCAATTATAAATTAAATCTATTGGATAAGATTCAAATCTTGATGATGTAAAGATTAGGGTTTGAGAGGAATAGAAGATGAGGGATATTGGTTGTAATTCTCAGAGATGTGAAAGGCAAATATATAGATATTTATAACAAAGGTTACAAGCTAAATAAGGTAATTAACAAGAAACGGAAAATAAAGATATGACTAAATATACACCTAAGATACTCGGTATGTATTAAACAATAAGATAGAATTTTACATTCCCTTACATGCCCCCTCAAGCTAAAGCTAGAGTAGGATAAAGGTGAAGCTTGTCTCGAAAACGGTGAAATAGCCGGGTGCCTAGTGGTTTGGTAAGACCATCAACTAGTTAATCTACACTAGAGATGAATTTGACCATGAGACGACCCAGCTTGACTTGTTTATGTGCAAAATGATAATCTAACTCCACATGTTTCGTTTACCTGTGAAAAATAGGATTCGCTATCAAATAGAGAGTACTAATGTTTTCTTACTAGAGTTGCACGGAAAAAGCGCTAGGAAAACCAATTTCATGAAGTAGTGAACCCAACCAAATAATTTCTGCCACGGCATTACAAATAGCCTTGTATTCTGATTTAGTAGATGAATGGGCACCTATGTAGACTAGATACCCACTAGTGGACTGGCGATCATCCAGACATCCTGTCCAATCACGGTCAGAGAAGGCCTAAAGCTAAATACTAGACTTTGGTGTAAAGTGAGACGCAAGAGAAGGTTCAAATCCACTATAAGTAAAATAAAAAAAAAAAAAAAAATAGTAAAAAAGAAGAGTTGTAAGAAAAAGATAGCGAAGGAGACTTAACCCACGCTTGACTTGCTTGCCAGTGAATTCAGTGGATTATACATATATTGAGCTAACTTGTTGATAATGCAATGTTAGGCTTTAACTAGTTCGTGAATGTAGATTAGGTGGGGGGGGGGGGGGGGGGTATTTTGTTAGTGAGGTATTGAGGTGGTGTTATTGTTTTAAATGAGGTAGATTGTGTGAGTATGGGTGTGTAGGGTTTGTATGTGGGAGATATTTTTGAAAGAGTTTGTGGGGTAGTAGTTTATTTGGAAGGGAGTTATTTTAGGGTTGAAGTTTTTGTTGATTTGAATGTGAGTGGGGTTTATAGGGGATTGTGTAGGATTTTATTGATTAGGTGTTATGATTGTTGTTAGTTTTGTGATGAGAATATGTATAGTTATTGTTTTGGGGTATTATGAAATTGGGGTTTTGTTTTGTGTGAATATATGTAGGTTAATAATTGGTTGTGTTGTTTAAAAATAAATTTAAAATAAATTAAAATTAAAAAAAAAAATAAAAAAAAAGTGCGTTGTTGAACACCCCTATCCTACTTAAGCTATTAATGATCTTCGTAAACGCTAATTATATCAGATTGGGGGGTTAATAAAGGTCGAGGTAAGAGAAGATGTTTAAGATGCATTTGATGTTTTTTAAGGTTGAGAATTAATTGGTAGTGCTGCTCCACAACAACTCCACTAACTACATACTTCAACTTGGCTTTACAGACGCTTACCAAGGCTGCACCTCTCTCTTCCATTTACAATGGGATGTTAAAATTTTATGTCCTAAGTGTACTGTGACTGATATTTTATTAACTTATTCTGAGGTTACAACTTATTATTCTTCATGCTATTAGAACAAGTTTGTTTTTCCTATCAAGGATGATGGGCCCTTTGCATTATTTCTTAGCATTCAATGTCCTATTGTTAGCCCTTACAGGATTAAGTCCATTCATTCGTAAAATATTTAGATGGATCCTTGCTCTTTGTGAGACGACAATGAATCATCAATATGCTTACTTAATTCCAAACCGTATACTACACCAATGCCTTACGACTCCTCCACCTTGAGTAAAGAATGGGTTCATCTCTCATCTGTATAATCCTTAAAAAGGCAAATAAGTCATCAAGTTCTTGGATTCGTCATCAGTATCGAACTTTCACCAAGCCTAACATTGCCTTATCAACAAGTAGCATCAATTTATGTATAATCCACCTGATATTCACTGGTACAAGGCAGTCCAAGCGTCTCCTTCGGCAGTATCTTCGTGGATTTGCCTTCTTTTTCTCTTGTATGCACTTTCATCCAAAAACGTGTCTATTTGCTGTTTGATTAGGGATGGTTGTGGTGGGGTTTGGATTTTGGTATTAAATGGTGATGGGGGTGTGCTTAGGCCTTCTCTGAACATGATTTGGACAGATGTCCGATGATCCCCAAGTCCACTAGTGGTATCTAGTCTACATAGTGCCGGCGTTTTGCATTCATCTACTAAATCATGAATACAAGGTTGAAATAACAAATTTGTAATCCGGTTGGCGAGAAATTATTTGGTAGGGGATTCACTAACTTCAATGAAATTGTTGTCCGTAGGCGCGCTGGGGATCAACTCTTTTCAGATAACATTAGTACTCTCTATTTGATAGCGAACCTATGGTGCACAGGTTTGTTATTAATTGGAGTTAATTATTCATTTTCACATAAACAAGTCAAGAGCTGGGTCGTCTTCATGTTCAAATTCATCTCTAGTGTATAGATAACTAGTTGATGGTCTTAACCAAACTAACTAGGCACCCGCTATTTCTCCGTTTTCTCGAGAGCAAGGCTTCTCACTCTTTATCCTACTCTAGCGGGGTAGGGTGCATGTAAGGGAATGTAAAATTCCTAGTCTTATTGTTTAGATAGCATACCGAGTAATCTTATAGGTGTATATTTTGTCATATCTTTTTTTTCGTTTCTTGTTAATTACCTATTTTAGCTTGTAACCTTTGTTATAAATATCTATATATTTGCCTTCACATCTAAATCTGAGAATTACAACCCAATATCCTCATCTTCTATTCCTCTCAACACCTTAATCTTTACATGCATGCAAGATTTGAATCTTTATCCCAATAGATTTTAATTTATAATTGACTAAGTATACTTAAAATCATTGTATGCGATAATGATTCATAACACTTAAAATATCCTATAAACATTAGATATGAAAAATTGAAAATCTTTTCATTATATAACGTTCTGTAAAATTTGGGGCCAGAAAAAAAGTGCGTAGGAATAGAAAAAGATTGAACCTTTTTGTTTATAGTCAAATGCTTGGTCTTTTTGTGCGTCTAGTAAACTGCTTTTTTTATTATAGCAGTTTAGCAAGAAATGGTTTGGAGGCTTTCCTAATACATCACAAATCTCTATCTTTCACTGTATGTTTAATGCTCTGGGTACGCGACTTTAGTAGATGCATAAGGCTTTCAAAATATCATAATTTATACTTCAAAACGTACAGTATATGTTATAGTCCTTTCATATTTGGATTATTAGGGATGGGAAAGATATAACGCGTGTTACTGAGTTCAAGCAAAGCAATCCTCATACTAACCTTTAGGCTAATTGTGGATGGGTTCTTAAATGCTTGGTCATAATTCAGTTGGGGGATGTCTCATTGTGAACAAAATCCACAAAGGGGCGACTTAAGAAAAGAGTGAATGTGGTATTGGTCCATCATGGATACATAAGCATAAACTAAGTGTGATGACTTAAGTTGCATAGGTTCGTCACTATTAGACTACGCAATTTGTGGGGGAGGTGGAGGGGGAGAGGGGAGGGGGGAAGGAGGAGAGGAGGAGGGGGAGAGCTCATCCCTGTATAACTTGGTCATGACACAAAAAAATATTGGCTTGAGTGGCTTGTGTATAGATATGTACTATATCTACATATGTATATAAAATTTAAATATTCTTGCAAATGCTTATACATTATATATTAATGCAAGACATAGAATAGTCTAAAACCATAATATAGATAAATACATCCAAGCGAAATAAGACTCAAAATTCTTAATGAAGTATAGTTTTAGGGCATAATGATTAGTAATGATTAGTCTGAGTATTCAAGTATTATTCAACGGCGCGGGGCAGTTGTAGGACAAACCATGGTAAGGCATTTGCGCTTTTATGTGGGCAAAGAAGGTCAATTCCTGTAGTTGAAAGAAGCCCAAATATGAGAGACAAAATTTGAGTTTACAACTATAGAAGGGAAAAATTATGAGAGTAATAACTATCAAAAACTAATATTTTGAATGTGATGTAATTGTGAATGCTCATTATTATTGTAAATGGACTTTGGAAATACCAGTAATAGAGAGTGATTTGTAAGCTAATGATAGGTTATTGTGTGGTGCACCATAAAAAATTTAACGATACCTATTCAGGGCGACACACATATAATGCACATGTATCAAGGGTTAAATTATGGGTGGAATTTTTAAAGAGGAAGAGAAGAAAATTATACACTACTCATGCTATCTACAAGAATCATAGTGTTTCTAAACTAAGTATACTCTAATCTTACTATACGTCCATTTTTTTTTTCGATTTTTTTAAAGTCATGATGCTCTTTATAGTAATGCATTATGACATCAAAAGTGTCTTGGGCATCTTGAATAAGTAGACGGGATATTTGGAGGTAATACACCTATTTGATAACTTAAAAATATAAATAATTGTGTAAAATCTAGATTAAAGTTTTTTTTTAATGCAATGTTCCAACGTTTTTTAATTATGAAATTACTAAATTTGCAGGTTGGGAGGGGAGTTAAATTTAGAAAATTACTAAAAGAGTATGACTCATTTCATGCAGATACTTCGCTTCCTCTTTTAGAGAAAAAACCTTAAATTAAGCTAGATATATAGATATTACATCTCCCCGTTTTTTTTCATAAATATATACTATGGATATTAGGCATTAGGAAAAATGGCATAGTTTCATTTTGTTCACTTTTTTCTTTTTTCTTTTATTTTTTATGTCAAATAAAATGCAAATCATCAAGTAACTATTTTAATTACGCATTTTGGACATAAACGGCACACATGGTTTGGTAGGCTGAGGGGGACTTTCCTCAACTATATGACTTTGGTTTGATTAGTTTGGCCTTGTAGATTGAGTTTATGTAATTCATAATCTAAAAAAAATTACATAGATTGAGTGAAATTTGTACACATATAAAGCACAAAAGATAAATTTTTTTTTAAGCATATTAGTTAGCACTATAAGGCACGAGGTTGATGAAATCAATAATATACCTCTAGCAACTAAAAGGAATTAACAAAAGTTTCTTGATCAAGTAATTTTATTTATAAAAAAATCTAGTATATGATATAAAAAAATTCTGGAGAATATAGCTATAAGATTAATTCTAGTAAGCCTGTTGTTATAAATCTAATACATAATGCATTTTATAGATAACTGAACTTAAATAATCTTTTAAAACTAGTATACACTGAATATTTTTTAATCGGGCAAGTAAAATATTATTTTTAGCTTCATAAAAAATTTGTTTGATTCGCATTTTACCCTCGCCTTTCGATGGTTAGAAGGGTTGTGTTTGGTTTATTTAGGAATATTTCAATCAAAATTAGAAGAAAAAGAAAGTATAAAAAAATCATATCAATGGTTCGGAATTTGATTTGATAGGCTTGTGGTTGGTCATTTTGAGGTGGTATTTGTTAAGCCATCCTGTATGATATTTATAGATAGAATATATTCAAATAATAAAATATTATTTCAAAATAAACAAGAAAAACGACTCCGTATCTTTTAATCCAAGGGAATGCTCGCAATACGAATCTCATTATTAGACTAGTTATAACTAACTTTCGATCAATGTATGTTCACTCTTCATAACTTTCCGCCCAACTCTATCACTTGTCACCAAGTGTTCAAAAAAGAAAAAGAAAAAGAAAACGATATTGGAATAAATCCTGTGAAATCTCTCTTAATTTTTAAAATTATATTAAGATTTGTATTTTTTAATTATATATTTTACCCTCCTAATATGCATTGAGCTTATAATATACGAAAACTAATTAGATGTGTCCTATTTATTTATGAAAACTTATCTACAGGGTATAGATATTGTATTTGGAACTTGGTGTGCCCAATATAAGATATAAAAGGTAAAAGTAGATGTGGCAATTAAATAAAAGAGTAGAGGGACTATAATATAGGGGATCTGTGTCATATCGAATCATGTTTCTTCTTTGTTACTGAGCGAGCAATTATTGAAAAGGTAAAATTTGATTAATAATACATAGAAAATAGGTCATGTTGAGAGTATGGCCGCATGGACTAAGTTCAATTGATTCGCCAGCTGAGTGTGAACTATGCCGGCAATATACTAGGCGGTATGATCTTCGCAGTGCACCAGGATTGAGGATGATGCCTACTGGCTAACGCGGCACAGAGGTCAAACAATGTAGTCGATGTAACAAAATTGTTCTGACGCTTTTCGGTCGGCTATCAAATGATTTGTTCTGTCTGCTTAGGTGGTGTGCCCAAATGAATATAAGGTAACTCCAATTATTTCCCAATCATTTCATAGTTTTGTGGGGGGGTTAATCTTTGTTAGTATGAGATATTTCTTTTAGGCATTTTTAATATTTGCATAAATACGCAGTGGATTTTATTTCATTCTCGTACCATCTGATATATTAATAGTAATAGTTTGTTGTCCTAACGCAAAAAAAAGTGTTAGACACATTTTGAGTATATTCTTAATAAATAATATAGAAAAGGTACATACTTGGCCACTTAAAATAATATATAATAGCTCCTAAAGATTTATGAAAACACCCAAAATAGGTTGGTTGGCTAAAATGGTCACTTGTCAAGGCTGAATCCATTTCAAGCTAACATGTAATACCAATAACTCTTTCTTACTTATCTGCTTATGAAGAAAAATCTAATATTTTCTACTGCCAAAAATAGTTAAACTGTCATTGAGACCTGAGTAGGTATATTATTTACAATGCAATCAGTGTGATATGTGGCAGTATCTGCGAGCGATACAACAAAAACGATGATAGAACCATATGCTTTATGATTGTTAGAGCTATGAGAACAAGTGCTAGTATTATAGAATGGCAGTCACTCTGCACAATCCAACTGATCGCATAATCATTTTTGTGAGCGAAGAAAAGTCGACTAAACTAGCTTAGACTTAGAGTGCCAAATATAATCTAAGCTAGGCACATAGTCCGACGTCTTGAGTATCTGAATTTAGGATACATACGAGAGGCATATAGCGATATTGAGTAACTCATGAATTTGGACACATTCCTAGGAACAAAGGGGTTTGACGCACTTAATTTAACTTAAGGGACTATCGTGACATTCCAACTACATGGTTTTAAAAAAAAATCATAAACCTTATCCTTTCCAATATTAGTATGTCTATTTAGGTGTTTACTCCAAATACTAACTTCCCAAAAAATGAGCCATTCCTACCATTTCGTAGGGGGAAATCTATATCGCCATACAACTTTCAAATCAACTTCTCTCCCACTTCTATGGCTACTATTGTGCAAGTATTAACCTGATCTACTACTTACCGGTTGCCTATCTTTGGGGGCTTAGGTGCAGCTACTTTTGTCACCCTTTTTTTGGGGGGGGGTTTTTTTTATGGGGGGGCTTAAACATAAAACAACACATGAATACATTAGGGCCCCAAATTTATTATTTAATTTTAAATTTTAGTTTTTTAAAAATTATTCTAATCCTTCATCCTTAAAACCTATAGGCAAGTACATTTTAATCGATTCTTTTAAATATAAAAGTAAATTTACTATCAATTGTCAAAACCCCTAGGAATTAAGCGTATTTATGGGTTAAACGTTTTTCCTTTTTATCTAATTTGAAAAAACTAAATCATTAAACTAATTAAAGTAAAAAGAAATTTACTATGAAAAATATATACGCTAGATATCGAATTTTCACCCAAAACTCATATGCAATAAACTAATTATTATTCATTTTTTTATGTATTCTTGAGCTGTGAGATTCCCTTAAATGAACTAATAGGGTTTCTTGATTGGGCTTAATTTCCTAAGCCAGTTATTAACTAAAAACTCTCCTAATAAAAAACCCCCTAAAATTACAAATTTTTTTTTCATATATGAATTCCTATTATTAGATTTTATCCCCCAAACTAGAAATTTATGTGTCCTAAACTCTACAAAATTTCATCAAGGTTGCAACTCCTTCTGATTATGTTAGATTCATGCAAAATACAAACGATCTCTTGATCTTTATGTATGAAATCAAATATCGAATTAACACATTGAAGGGAATATTAATCCCGATAACAATTAAGAAATTTAATAAAAGTAATGAATTATAGTCCAATCCTAATACTACTAAAGTCTTGTTCTCTTGCTTTTGGAAAATATCCCCTTCCTTTATAGTGATTCAACTACTTTCTTAACTAGGAAATTTGTAGTTTCCTGAGAAAGTAAATAAGTCTTCATAAACTAAAAAGGGAAAATTTAAAATTTTGAAAAGTAATCTTAGTAGTTGTGATTGAATAGGAAGTGGGGATTCCTATGTAACATAAACATTAAACCGACCGTGTAAATGCTTGGGATACTCTTGACATGAAATTTTTGAAAATTACAATTATTTGATATGCCTTCAAACGAAAATCATGGGCCATTTTGCCCGGGCATTTTTGGCAAGACTTTAGGCACAATCATACATTTTTAAACCTTTTTAAATTGTCTTAAAATCTATAACTGAACATGGCTCCCATCATGGTCACATTGGTGAACATATGTCCATGATCGACGGGGGGGGGTTATTCATTTTAAAAAGATTCATGTAAAAAAAAATGAGAATTTGCTTCATTGGGATTAAGTTGCTTTTAAAGACTTGAAATCCCAAAATTAAACTAATTAGTGTAATATCTTTCAAATGGCTTATTAAAAAAGATATAAACCGCATAAAAAATTTTATTAATTATAATGTTTTTCCCAAACTAATCCCGCTTAATTTTTAGCACAATAAACAATCTATCCTACACTAAATTATATATATATAAATATATATATCTGCAATGTATATAAAATTCAAATATTCTTGCAATGCTTATACAATATATTTAATGCAAGACCATAGAATTATCTAAACATAATAGAGGATAAATACACCAAGCAAATAAGACCGAAATTCTTAGAAGTATAGTTTTACATAATGATATATGATTTAGTTTGAGTATTCAAGTATTATCAACCTCGGCTATAGGCAAACCATGGTACATTGTGGCTTTATGTGCAAAGAAGGCAATTCCGGGTTGAAGAAGCCCAAATATGAGGACAACGATTGAGTTTACCTATAGAATGAAAAAATTATGAGAAATAACTATCAAAACTAATAATTTTGATTGTGATGTAATTGGCGAATGCTCAAATTAATGTAAATGGACAAACTTAATCCCGGGTTAAAGAGAGTTGATTTTATAAATGATGATTGACAAATATGATTGATCACCATAATAAAAATTTAACGATCCATTCACACACACA
This sequence comes from Laguncularia racemosa, assembly GCA_037954665.1. Classification (NCBI taxonomy): domain Eukaryota; kingdom Viridiplantae; phylum Streptophyta; class Magnoliopsida; order Myrtales; family Combretaceae; genus Laguncularia; species Laguncularia racemosa. The sequence goes on along the minus strand of JBBMOL010000534.1, from coordinate 22,616 downwards.
TATAATGCACATGTATCAAGGATTAAATTATTTGTGGAATTGTTAAAGAGAAGGAAATTAAACATCATCTATCAACAAGAACATATGTTTCTAAATTATGTAAATCTATAACTTACTCCTTCATTTTCAAATTTTTTAATTCATTTTCTCTTTATAGATGCATATGACATCAAAAGTGTCTTGCACTTTAAAAAGTAAGGATATTGGAGGTAATACACCTATTGTGAGAGCTTAAAAATATAAATAATTTTGTAAACAAAGATTTAAATTTTTTTTTAATCAATTTCCAACTTTTTTTAATTATGAAATTACTAAATTTTCATTATTGCTTTTTCTTTAAATTAAAATTACGAAGGACCGACTATTCGTGCAATACTTTCCTCTCTTTTAAGAGAAAAAACTTAAATTAAGTAATTTTATATATTACATCTTCCCCTTTTTTTCTTAAATAGTATAGATGGATTTTAGGTATAGGAAGAAAATGGCACGTTTCATTTTGTTCAACTTTTTTCTTTTTTTTCAAATGAAATCAAATTATCAATAACTATTTTACTATCATTTTGGACAAAACCACATGGTTTGGTATAGGGACTTCCTTCAAACTATATGACTTCGGTTTGATTTAGTTTGGCTTGTAGATTGATTATAATTCATAATCTGAAAAAAAATTCATAGATTATGTGTAATTTGTACATAATCTAAAAAAATTTACATAGATTATGTGTAATTTGTACTATAAGCACTAAAAACTTTTTATAAGCATATGTATTAGCACTATACACGAGGTTGATGAAATCAATAACTCTACAACTAAAAGAATTACAAAAGTGTCTTAATAAGTAATTTTATTCATAAAATCTAGTATATATATAAATTCTAAATATACCTATAGATTAATTCTAGTAACCTGTTGTTATAAAGGTGAAATACATAATGCATTTTAATAAACATATGAACTTAATAATCTTTTAAAAAACTATGTTTCACTAATTTTTTTAATCGCAAGTAAAATATTATTTTACTTCATAAAACAATTTGGTTTGATTCCATTTTTTTTCTCTAAACTTATTATAAATTTTTAGTTTAGTTTTATTAGGAATTTTCAAACTAAATTAGAAAAAAAAGAAGATAAAAAAACATAAACATTGGTTCGGTTTGATTTGATAGGCTTGTGGTTTGGTTCATTTTAGTTGTTGTTTTTTACAGTCCTATAATTTATAGATTGATATATTCAAATAATAAAAAAAAAATTTCAAAATAAACAAGAAAAATACTCATACTTTTAAATTAGCTTTCTCATTCCAATGAATCTCAATATTAAAATAGTTATACTATCGTCGATCATGTATGTTGCATCTCATAACTTCTGCCACCATCACCACACGTCAACACTAAAAAAAAAAAATAAAAAAGAAAACATATTTAAAAAAAATCCTGCGTATCTTCTCTTTAAATTTTTAAAATTATATTAATACTTGTATTTTTTAATTATATATTTACCTCCTAATATGCATTGAGCTTATATATACGAAAACTATTAGAGTGTATTTATTTACGAAAACTTCTCTACAGGTATAAATTTTATTCTGAAACTTTTTAGGAGTCCCAATAAGATAAAAAAGGAAGAGTCGATGTACAATTAAATAAAAGAGTAGAGGGGGGTATATAAATTTTTAAAGTTTTCAAACTATATTTTGCTTCTTTATTTCCATTCATTTTTCGTTCTTTGTTACTGAGCCTCAATTATTGGAAAGGGTAAAATTTGATTAAATACAAACCAAAGAAAATTTTAAAAGTTTGAAAGCCCATAGACATTCAATTGTTTCCCACGACCATCCCCAATATACTTAGCTGTATGATTTTCCCAGTCACCGGAAGGATGATGCCATCACAAAGGAACAAGGGCAAAACAGTAAAAAGAGTGAAATGTTCTTTTTTAAGCACCGAGATATTTCTTTTAGCAATTTTAAAATTTTCATATACCAAGGATTTTAAATTTCCTTTCCCTCTTCGGCCATCGATATTTTTTTTTAATTTAAAGCTGTTTTTTCTACCCAAAAAAAAATTTTTAGGACTGTTTGAGTAAAATTCTGAGTAAATAAAAGAAAGCAAACCGCCAATTAAAATAAAATAATCCTAAAGGGTTTATAACCAAAATATTTTTTGGGTTTCAATGGTCACTTGCCCCAAGCGAATCCTTTTTTTCAAAGCACCATTAAAAACCAATAACTTCTTTCTTTACTTTACGAAACCCCAGGCAGGTGGTGAAAATGGAGTTTTTAAAAATCCCTGTGACTTGCCAATATACAAAACGATTAAGGCTCCAATATAAAAAAATCCATAATAACTGAAAACATAAGTTTAAGAAACTGAGCCCCAAGTGCTATTCTCGTACCAATTCCTTGGAGGAGAGGAAAAGGAATAGGTAATTTCAAGTAACATATCTGCTATGAAGAAAAATCTAAAAAGCTACCAAAAAGTTAAGACTTCATTGAACCTAGTATATATTATACAAGGCAACATGTTTGGGAGATCTCAGGCGATCAAACAAAAACAAGATAAAAACCTATGTTTTGTTTATAGTTAGAGCATAAACATTTGCTATAGATCTGAGTTTATTTAACTTTTCACAAAGGAATTATTTTTTCTGATTTATAAATGAAACATCCCGGCACAATCAACTGAACGCAAATCATTTTTTTGAGCAAAAAGTCGACTAAACAGCTTAGAACCTAGAGGGGGCGCAAATATAAGACACAAGTCCCCTCTGAGTTAATGAATTTAGGATACAAACGAGGCAAAAAAGTTTGAGAGCCTTGAAAGCGGTAATAAATAAATTTTTAAATGAAAAAAAGCACTGAAGGGATGACGGAAGAAAGCACCCTTTTTGAAACCAAGACACAGGGTAATGATGCAAGCATAAAAACCCAAATTGGTTGGAGAATTCCAAGCCAGCAAAAAATGCCTCTCTCAGAGCGATGATCCTGAAAAATCCATGATCAAGGGCCGTACAATCATAATTAAAAAGCCGTTTAATTATCATTATTAGTACATAACAAACCCCTCCATCAATTAAATAAAATTGCTAATTTACCCATAGGAAGAAAAAGCCCAAACAGAGAACAGCAAATGCACTAGATGCCAAAAAAAAAACTAGTAAGATGCCTAAAATTTGGGGGCACAGAGAGAAACATCATCTCACCGATGACTTTTCGCTGAAGGTTTCCTTTTTCCGCTCAGAATTTGTATTGAGAGGAGTGAATGGGGGGTAGGTACCCATGTGGTTAAATAATAGAAAACCCCTCTCCCGAACAGGATCAGTCCAAATTTTCCCTTTTTCAATAATTGGGGCCCCCAAAAAAAGACCCAAAACCCTTTTCTTCATTATTTTTTTATGAAAAATAAAATAAAAAGGTCAATAGTAGAAAAATGGGTTAATATTGTTTTTCATTGGAAGAAAGGCTAGTTTCAAAGTAGGAGTATTTTTCTTTTTTTTTGAAAAAATTTTTCATTATTAGAATAATATATATATATAAAATATAAATATGAGGGAAAAAAAAAACAAAAGTGAACCTAACCACAAACCTATAAATCAAAAACCCAACCAAAATTTGTTTTTTTTTTAATCTTCTTTGTTTTTTTTTTTTTCTAATTTATTTGAAAATTTTCCCAAAAGAACTAACTTAAAAATTTATAATAAGTTTTGGAGAGGAAAACGAATCAAATCCAAATTTTTTTATAAATAAAATAATATTTTACTTGTGATTAAACAAAGGTGTAACATAGTTTTTTTAAAAAGGTTTATAAGTTCATATTTATTTTAAAAAGCATTATTACTTTTACCTTTATAACAATAGTTACTAGAAATTAATCTAAAAGGTATATTTAGAATTTATATCTTTACAGATTTTATTTAATAAAATTACTTATCAAGACACTTGGTAGAGTTTTGTTTTCATCAACCTCTTGTATTTGTGCTAATACATATATGCTTATTAAAAGAATTTAGTATTTTAATGTATGAAAGTGAGATGGGGTAACGGTGCAATGTGGTATATAAGAGAGAGTAGAGTCAAGTTAGAGCGGCTGTAAGCTAAGCTCCCCCCGCTGTCATCGTAATGTAACAAAGGAATGAACGTACAAGAGATCTTAGAGACGGTGGTGCTTTTATCTTATCCAATCCTCGTGGGATGTATCAATCAATTCGTCCCATATGCAGGTAGAATATGATAGTGACTGGATAGAGCCAGTCTTCGGAAATAATTTTAGGTTGAAAACTCATGCCTCCTTTCTATTTTTCTTTATTATTTATAATGTATTACAGATTTGACTATTTGTATTGTAAGCAAGCTCACCCGCTGTAAACCGTAATGAAAACAAAGGAATGAACATACATGAGAGCTTACAGACGGTGCGTTTATCTTTTTCCAAGCTCCATTCACTGAGCTGGTAAGGAAAATAACTTAAAAAAAGTTATTGGCACCACTTGTGATTTGAAAGGTCCTTTATTATTAAAATAAAGAGTAAAAGTTTTTTAAAAGATATTAAGTTCATATATTATTAAAATACATTATGTATTTGACCTTTATAATAATAGGTTACTAGAAATTAATTTTATAGGTATAATCAGAATTTATATCATATACTAGATTTTATGAATAAAATTACTTATCAAACACTTTTGTAATTCTTTATTGAGAGGTTATTGTATTCATCAACCTCTTGTATTGTATTAACACATATGCTTATTAAAAGAATTTATACTTATGTATGAATACACATAATCCTATGTAAATTTTTTTTTAGATTATGAATTATGACTTAATCTACAAACCAAACTAAATCAAACCGAAGTCATATAGCTTAGGGAAGTTCTTATACCAAATCGTGGGGTTTTGTTAAAATGGTGGTAAAACAGTTATGAATTTTATGATTTGATTTTTTTTGGACAAAAAAAAAAGTTGAACAAATTTACTTAAATTAAAGCTTTTTCTCCTAAAAGAGAGGAAGTATTGCATGGATAGTCATCCTTCGTAATTTAAATTTAAAAAATAATGAAAATTTAGTAATTTCATAATTAAAAAAGTTGGAATTGATTAAAGAAAAACTTAATCTTTGTTGCAAAATTATTTATATTTTTAAGCTCTCACAGTGGGTATTACCTCCAATATCCTTACTATTAAAGTGCAAGACACTTTTGTATGTCTTATACATCTATAAAGAGAGTATGAATTAAGAAAATTAAAAAAAGAAAAAATGAAGGAGTGAGTTATAGATTTCTAGACTTCAGAAACATATGTTATTGTCTGTTATTCTTAATAACTATAACCTAGGGATAGATGATTTATAATTTTCTTCTATTTAAAACAAATTCCACAAATAATTTAACCCTTGATACATGGCATATTATGTGTGTGTGAAATGGATCCTTAAATTTTTATTATGGTGATCAATCATATTTGTTAATCATCATTTATGAAATCAACTCTCTTTACTAGTGTTGAGTTGTTTGTTTACATTAGTTTAGGCATTCAACCAATTACATCACATTCAAAATTATTAGTTTTGATAATTATTTTTCATAATGTTTTTCATTCTATAGGTAAACTCAATAGTTGTCCTCATATTTGGGCTTCTTCAACTAGGAATTGCTTTCTTTGCACTTAAAAGCCATAATGTACCATGGTTTGCCTGCAACTAGGAGTGATAATACTTGGATACTTAAACTAAATTCATATATCATTATGTAATAGTTATAACTTTTAAGAATTTTATTCTTATTTTCTTAGTGTATTATCCTCTTATTAAGGATTGGATAATTCCTAAAATTTGTGGTGGATTCACTTGAATGGATATTGAAAGCTGAACAAATTTTTTTTTTCAATCATATTCTTGAGAATTAAAGACTTACCATCATTGGTTTTGCTATGAAGGATCGAGCCTTACAATGGATGTACCATAAAAAATAGCTCATTATTTAAAGATTTCAAAAGTTCATTAGAAATACACTTTGGACCATTTAAATATGAAGATGTAGAAGTTACACTTCCTAAATTTTCACAATCTTATTGTGTGATTGAGTGCTAATCAGAATTAAAAACCTTTTCTAATCGCATTGTGGGTCTTTTAGAGAAAACCCATAAAAGTTGTTTCATGTCATGCTTGAAACCTATGAGTAATCATAAAGTTCAAATCGCTAAGCCAACTTTTTTAATGCAGGCAATTTGGCTTGCTAAAATACACAAGGCTAAATTTTATGAACAATTTTCCTTTAAACCATTTGTTCCTTTGATAAGGGTTATAAAAACATTATTTATAACAACTATAATAACCTTTTATTTAATTCTTTTATATTTTGTATGGATATTGCATTTAATCAATCTATATTTTAATTTTAGAGCCTTGAAATATAATTTATGATTTAATAGAAGAATTATATGAAAGTTGAAGAAAAAAGCATCAATTTTACAAGATTGGAAGATCGACAAAATGTATCAATCACGAATTCCTGGAAGCTCAGAAACATATATGGCCGGATACACGGCAGAAGGCACAACCGTATATTGTGGTCAGATAGCTCCCAGAAACATACACGGTTGGATACACGGTCAGAAGGTACAGCCGTGTATTGTGTCAGGTAGCTCCCAGAAACATACATGGTCGAATACACGGACAAAAGGCACGGGCGTGTATTGTGTCAGGTAGTTATCAGAAACATACACGGCCTGAAACACGACTAAAGGCATGGTCGTGTAACACAGCAGTGAATATTTAGATATTTTTTTCTTGATTTATTTTGTAAATATGGCATGTATATTTTGTATTTTATATTTTGGTAGAGGAAGATTTGTTTTCCTAGTTTGTAAGATATAGTTACTTGGAAAAGATATTCTCCTAATGTATATATATACTTGAACATGAATTATGAAGAGGCATTCAGCCAAAGTTTCTCAAAAGTTGTTATGGTATTAGAGCCACACAACTGAGTATTTGTGTCGAATCTATAGTTTTTCTTTTATTCTTGGAATTGCTGGTTTGTTCTTGGTTTTCTTTGGCTTTAGGTTGATTAATTCCAATAAAAAAATTTCTTGATAATTAAGTTGTGAGTGACAATTCTGTTTAGAATGTCTTTTGAGAAAACACATGAAATGTTAGCTATTAGATTTACGGGAAAGAATTATGCAGCATGGGAATTTCAGGTCAAGATGTTTTTTAAAAGGAAAGGAGCTTTGGAGTCATATTAATAGGTCTTCTCCAGCTCCTATAGGTCAAAAGATCGTGGTCAATGGGAGGCAAAGGATGCTCGAATTGTTTCTTGGATTTTGGGATCTATTGAGGCTCATATGGTGAACAATTTATGATCCTTTGGCATAGCAAAAGAAATGTGGGAATACTTGAAGCGCATCTACAATCAAGATAATATTGCAAGACGTTTTCAATTGGAACTTGATATGAATAATTATAGTCAAAAATAATCTCTCAATTGAACAATTTATTCTGGCTTTCTAAATTTATGGAGCGAATATTTTAGTATTATCTATGCTAAGGTGTCAAAGGAGAATTTGGCTAGTCTTCAGGCTGTTCATGAAGTGAGTTGTTGTGATCAGTTTTTTATGAAGCTTAGACCTGAATTTGAAACCGCTCGGGCTGGGTTGCTGAATAGAGATCCAGTTCCTTGTTTGGATGTATATTTTGGTGAATTGTTGTGCGAGGAACAAAGATTGGCAACATAAGCCGCTATTGGTGCAACTGGTGGATCATCTGGAATAGTTAATGTTGCATATGCTGCTCAGACCCGAGGGAAGAGAACAATGCAGTGTTACAACTGCAAAGAATTTGGTCATATTGCCAGTCATTGTAGTAAGAAGTTCTGTAATTATTGCAAGCAAAAAGGACATATTATTAAGGAGTGTCCTATAAGGCCTCAAAACAGAAGGCCACAAGCTCTTCATGCTGCGTTATCTGATTCTCGCAATCTTGGTTCGACATCCACAATTGCTGGCAATAATCAATCTGTTCTCACACCAGATATGGTCCAACAAATGATTCTCTCTGCCTTCTCTGCTCTTGGTCTTCAAGGGAAAGGTAAGACTATTAATTCAACTCCTTGGTTTGTTGATTCCGGCGCCACAAATCATATGACTGGCACATCTGCTTTATTACATAATCAACGTCCATATACTGGTACTCAACACATTTAGGTTGCTAATGGAAATAATATTCCAATTACGACAGTTGGTGATATTAGCTCCTCCTTTCGACATGTCTTGGTTTCTCCTAAATTATCTACTAATTTACTTTCTATTGGTCAAATGGTGGATAATAACTGTGATATCCACTTTTCTCATGATGGTTGTACTGTGCAGGATCAGGTTCGGGGAAGGTGATAGCGAAGGGGCTTAAAGTGGGCAGGTTATTTCCATTACAATTTACCGTTCCCCAGACTTTGTCATTAGCTTCTTCAGTTGTTGAAAATAAGGCTGGCATCTGGCATAGACGCTTAGGTCATCTAAATAATGTTGTTTTGACTCATTTGTTGCAAAGTGTATTCTCGGTTCCATAGATAAGAGTTTATTAGTTGATTGTTCTCCTTGTAAACTGGGCAAAAGTAAGACATTGCCTTTTCCTGTTTTGGGTAGTCGTGCTAATAAATGTTTTGACATTATTCATAGTGATGTTTGGGGAATTACACCGATTATTTCACATGCTCAGTATAAATATTTTGTGACATTTATTGACGATTACAATCAATTCACATGGATTTATTTTTTGCATTCCAAAGTAGACGTGTTTACTGTGTTTCAAACTTTTGTAACATATCTTGAAACTCAGTTTTCCACTTGTATTAAAATCTTACAGTTTGATAATGGTGGTGAATATATTTCTCATGAGTTTCAAGCATTTCTTCATAACAAGGGTATTGTTTCACAATGTTCAAAGTCCTTATACACCTCAGTAGAATGGAGTTGCCGAACGAAAAAATCGACATTTGTTAGATGTGGTGCACACATTGTTGTTAGAATCTTCTATTCCAGCTAAGTTTTGGACCAAAGCTTTATCTACTGCAGTTTATCTAATTAATCGCTTACCATCTCAACAATTGAAGTTTGATTCTCCCTATCAATGAGTGTTTGGTAAACATCCTAATTATTATATGCTACATACTTTCAGATGTGTTTGTTTCGTTCATTTACCTGCCCATGAACGTCATAAGTTGTCAGCCCAGTCTGTTTGATGTGCCTTTATGGGTTACAGTCCTAATCATAAAGGTTTTGTATGTTATGATTCGATTAATAATCAATGGCGTATCTTTCGGATGTGATTTTCTTTGAACATGAATATTATTTTCAGCAACATCTTTCGACATTTGATACTGTTGTCTTTCCTCACTTTGATGATTCTTCTTTTGATAAACGGTTCAAGCCTGGACTTGTCCTTCCCGACCCTACTCCTAAAAATGCTTCAATGATTCTTCAATGATCAACTTGGCACACTTGTCCTCCAGATAGATATGCTATTTTGCAATTGTAACTAATACTACAATTCCTACCTCTTATTCTCAGGCTGCTAAACAGACTCACTGGATAAAAGCCATGCAAGAGGAACTTTAAGCACTTCAAGACAATCACACTTGGGATATTGATTCATGTTCTGCTGGTGTTAAACCCATTGGTTGTAAATGGGTTTGTTCTCTTAAGATCCGATCTGATGGTTCCCTTGAAAAATATAAGGCAAGGTTGGTAGCTCTTGGCAATCGACAGGAATATGGAATTGATTATGAAGAGACTTTTGCACCTGTGGCTAAGATGACAATTATCCGGCTTATTCTATCTATTGCTGCATCTAAAGAATGGTTTTTTTACGACAGATGGATGTTAAGAATGCATTTTTGCATGGGGACCTCAAGGAAGATATCTATATGACTCCTCCTCCAGGATTGTTTTCTACACCCTCACATGATGTTTGTAAGCTCAAACGGTCTCTATACGGTTTAAAACAGGCTCTACGGGCCTAGTTTGAGAAGTTTCATGATACTCTTCTTAGCTTCTCTTTTATTTAAAGTCAGTATGATTCTTCATTATTCCTTTACAAGACTGACAAGGGCATTGTTTTGTTGTTAGTCTATGTTGATGATATTGTCATCACAGGATCTGATCCTCAATTGATGTCTCAGTTACAGGAGCGTTTTTAAGGTTCTTTTCATATGAAGGATTTGGGGTCGTTAACTTATTTCTTAGGTCTTGAGGTTCACTTTTCTTCTACTGGTATTTTTCTTCATCAACATAAATATACTAAGGAACTTATTACTTTAGCTGGTTTCCAAGAGGGTCGTCCTGTTGATACTCCTTTAGAAGTGAATGTTAAATATCAACGAAATGATGGTGACTTTCTATCTAATCCATCTCTATATAGACAACTTGTTGGAAGTCTCAATTATCTGACTATTACACGTCTTGATATTTCATTTGCTGTGCAACAAGTTAGTCAATTTATGCAAGCACCTACACATCTTCATTTAGCAGCAGTTCGCCGTATTGTTAGGTATTTAAAAGGGACTTCTCATTGTGGTTTGTTCTTTTCTGCGGAGTCTCCTATTCACTTAACAACCTATAGTGATGCTGATTGGGCTGGTTGTTTTGATACACGTCGATCTATTACTGGTTGGTGTATGTTTCTTGGTAATTCTTTAATTTCTCGGAAGAGTAAGAAACAAGATCGCGTGTCTAAGTCTTCTACTGATTCCGAATATCATGCTATGCCTTCTGCTTGTTCTGAGATCATTTGGCTTCGAGGTTTGTTGACTGAGATTGGTTTTCCTCAACTTGGGTCTACCTCTCTTTATGTAGATAATACTAATGCTGTCCAGATTACTGCTAATCCCGTCTTTCATGAGCGTACGAAACATATTGAAGTGGACTGTCATTCTATTTGAGAAGCTTATGATAATGGTGTTATTTCTCTTCCTCATATCTCTTATGATCTTCAAACGGCTGATATATTTACTAAAGCTCTTTCTCGGCAGCATCATCAGTTTCTTGTTGGCAAATTGATGCTTTTTGATCAGTCAGCATCAATTTGAGGGGGGATATCAATCACGAATGTCTGGAAGCTCAGAAACATACACGGCCGGATACACGGTCAGAAGGCATTGCCATGTATTGTGTCAGATAGCTCCCAGAAACATACACGGTCGGATATACGGTCAGAAGGCACGGCCGTGTATTGTGTCAGGTAGCTCCTAGAAACATACACGGCCGGATACACGGACAGAAGGCACGGCATGTAATTGTGTCAGGTAGTTATCAGAAACATATACGGCCTAATACACGGCTAGAAGGCACGACTGTGAATATTTAGATATTTGTTTCGTGATTTTTTTGTAAATATGGCATGTATATTTTGTATTTTATATTTTGGTAGAGGATGATTTGTTTTCCTAGTTTGTAAGATATAGTTACTTGGAAAAAAATATTCTCTTAATGTATATATATACTTGAACATGAATTATGAAGAGGCATTTAGCCAAAGTTTCTCAAAAGTTGTTAACATGGAATAATGCGGATGTGAAACCATGCAAAGAAACTATGTCCAAATAGAGCAAAATATATCTTGCAAAGAGGTATGTTAATTAGCCGTGTAGCTTGGCATGAGCACAAACACTCTCGTGCTTATGGGCATGCTAAAGAAAAATTTAGATATAATAGAGCACGTGCTTCTAAACGCCCGTACTATGACTGTGCTGAGCCTAATGTCTATATAAAGTGACAAATTTACAGCAAAGATTAGAAAGATGAGGACATTAGAGTAAAGATTAGAAAAAGGATTAGAATAGAGTATTAAATATTTTTAGTTTTAATGCTTTTCTTTATGCACTCTTTTTATTATTACTACTTTTAGATTTAATATGTTGCTAGCTTATTGTTTTCTTAGTATTTAGGTATGATGAACCTTAGAATGAATATCCATTTTTTTTTTCAGAAAAGCCAATATGGCTATTGTATTTATTTAATGAGGTCAATAGTCCTTACAGAGAGCAGTATTTGAGAATACTGTACAAAAAAGCATTTTCCAGATGGAAGATGTATACAAAAACTGTCAGTAAGATGAAAAAAGAGACTATCGACTTCTAATGTATGGACACCCAGATAAATCAAAGAGGTAGATGCCTCTGAGTCTTCCGGGGAGATCTTGCCAGCGCACAATATTGGTATGTTGAGGTGGATTTGCATAATGAGAAAGACCTTTCGCTAAAGCATTTGCTTCACGATGCACATAAACAACGGACACCGATAGTAATTGTATCAGATTTCTTGCCTCAGTTATTTTGGGGGACAGTTGCCATGGACACTCTATTTTTCCTTGAAGGTAAGACACTAGTAACATATTGCTGATTTGAATCTGTATTGTGGAGATATTACTGGTAGCACATGAGCGTAGGCCAAAGAGAATAGCCTCCAAATCCATGGATAATGCCGTTGATGTTTCCATTATACAATGCATTTCTGAATGTATAAACGAACCATCATTTCGTCGCAATATGTATGCCTAAGCCGCTCTATCTGAAGTTAATGAACCAGCTGAATTGATGACATAACCTTATGTAGGCCTTAGCCATTTGATAATTAGTCGGCTTCTCACCTTCACCTCTAGAGTGGTTGCAAATTGATGTTTGATAGCCTCAGCTTCCTGTATGGAACTCACTTTGGGAGAGTAAGATCTAAGAGTTAAGACTAGCTGGTCCTTAACCAGATGGAAAAGGGTTCCAATGGAAGTTGTTTGCCCTTCAAAAAACATTCTGTTTCTAGCTTTCCATAATTCCCAGCAGATAAAGGACGGTGTTAACTGGCATATTAAGCTAAACACCGAGCCCTTTGGATGCATTTGAAACCAACTTTGTATCATATTCCATAAACCAGCAATCGGGGAAATATGGATATCCAACCAGCTAGCCATAAGAAACCATAAATTCGTAGCTACCTTGCATTTGAGGAAAAGGTGCTGTATGGATTCCATTTCACTCAAACACAAAGGGCACCTAGAGGGATTCAGGTGGAAACCAAAGCCACAAAGGACCTCCGGAAACGCATATAACTTATTAAATAAACGCCACATGAATATGCGAATTCGAAGAGGCAAAAAATGGTGCTTTAGCTTATCGAAAAATTGAATGGATTGTTGCCTTGGTCTAACCAATTCATATGCAGTTTTATAGCTAAAATCACCAGTAACAGATGACATCTATATTCGATGGTTACCTTGGAAACATATATTCCGTTCTGCGATGTCTTGTACAGCCTAGATACGCCGCTAAGAAGTACGTTTCCTTGATGATTCAGATAAAGAGCCAATGAATTTTTCCCAAAGGCTCTTGCCATGGTCAAGTTTCCACCATAGCTTCAATGAGGCAGCTGTGATCATTGAGGAAAAGTCCCGGATTCCAAGACCATTTTCATTTAATGGAAAGGTGATTCTATGCCAAGCTCTCCAATGTTTATTTTTTCCGTATTCCGAAGATCCCCATAAAAATTCTTGGCATATATTTTCAAGCTTCTTGATCACTGATTTAGGAAGTTGAATGGCAGTGAGCGTGTGAAATGGAATAGCTTGCAAAACATGACGAATGAGAATTAGTCTACCTCCAGGCAATAAGATCTTGTTGGACCAATGGCCAAGTTTCCGTTCGTAGCTATCGATCAAGTGTGAGAAGTAACATTCCCGTGCTCTACCCCTGTACAGTTGGCATCTTAAATATAGGAAGGGAAATGCACCACTAGGAATGCCAAGAGAAGTCGAGACTTGTTGGGTGTATATTAGGGGACGATTTTTTAGAGGAATGAAGAAGCTCTTTTCCTTGTTAATTTTTTGTCCAGAGCCCAATTCATAATCAGAAAGGAATCTAATTAGGTGCTGCAAGGATCTTTTATCTCCACGAGTGAACACCAAGATGTCAGCTGCAAAGCTTAGGTGAGTTACTTTAACTGAATTAAATGCCGGAGTATGAAACGGAAGTATTTGCCCTGTCACTTCTAGATTTTTAAGTCTGCGAGATAAGGCCTCCGAAGCTAATAAGAATAGATATGGAGACGGTGGATCCCCCTGTTTGATACCCCTAGATACTTGGAAGAAACCAACTGGACCTCCGTTCAATATAATCGAAAACCAGGTAGCTCTTAGATTTCCAAGGATGAGTGAGACGAAGTGATGTGCAAAGCCAAATTTTAGCATTAAATTCTGAAGGAATGACCATGAGACCCGATCAAAAGCTTTCATCATATCCATCTTGATTATTATATTTCCGCCTCTTGAAGGATGTTCCAAGAATTGTGCAAGATCCTTAGCAAGGAGAATGTTCTCTGTGATATCGCGGCCACTCAAAAAGGCCGACTGTTCCGATGAGATTATCGATGGTAAAACTGATTTCAACCTTTCTGTTAGGACCTTGGTAAAAATTTTGTTCAAGAAATTGTAGAGACTTATCGGTCTATAATCTGCGAATGATGTTGTCGAGTGCTTTTTAGGTAGTAGCGCAATTAGGGTGCTTGCAACAGCCCTTGGAATTGGGGTACCGGCCATAAAATCTCGAGTAGCAGCTAGGAGATCTTGCTCTATTATGTCCCAACAAGAGCGATAGAAAAAGCCCCCGTAGCCATCAACTCCAGGCGAGCTGTCCGCGTCGAATCCAAAAACAGCTAGTTTAAGCTCCGGACCCTCAATAGGACGCAACAATGATCTGTTGTATTCGATGGTAATTAAATTTGAGATGTTAACAAGCAGCCTATTTGCGGCACCAGCATCATCATCAACTTGCTTTTGCCGTAGAAGATTGGTAAAAAATTGAATAGCTTTTGCTTCCAACTCAGTCGGGGATGAGATCCAATCACCATTTCCATTTTTGATCTTATGTATCCCCATTTTGGAACGACGGTCTACAACAAAAGTATGGAATAATGTGGAATTTTCGTCGCCATCCCAGAACCATTTTATCTTTGATTTATGCTGCATATAGTCTATGTGCTCCCTAAGACATGAGAAAAGATTTGATTTCGACCGCTCCAAATTAATTCTATCTTCCACTGCTCCCGTATCTTCATACAACTGTTCTAGAATGGAAACCTGAGCTTCAGCGTCTTTCAGATTGTGGAAAACATCACCAAAATGTTGTTTATTCCAATCCTTGAGTCTAGTCTTGAGTCGTCTAAGTTTAAGTGAGAAAGCTAGCATGCCATATGAATTCGTAGGTTAAGACCAATTGTCTTTTATTATATCAAATAGCTCCTGTCTTCGCAGCCACATCTTTTGGAACAGAAACAAACTTGGCTTGGATAATGCCTCCTTCTGATATTGAAATAGGATAGGACAGTGGTCTGAAGAAGACCTATTCAAATGTTGTATAGAGTTGACCTGAATCATGGAGATCCAATCCCTTGAGAACAGCAAGCGATCAAGCTTCTTGAATACTGTACCATTTGATCAAACTCCTTGCCAAGTAAAATCATTCCCCACAGTTGGAAGCTCTATAAGGTTGCACGCAGTTATACAATTATTGAAGTCGGAGATCGCCCCTTGATTAGGAGTGGAGTTACCCCTATACTCATCCACCGAACGGATGACATTAAAATCACCACCTATTAGCCATGGCATACCGTGGGAAGAGCTGGAGATATTCTGCATCGATGACCACAAACCCAACCGGCCTTGTGTAGTGGAAGAAGCATAAACTACAGATAGCAAAATTGGAATGGGAAGATGATGATGGGTTACCTCCAAGCATAGGACCTGCTCGTGGTCAGTTATAGACAACACAGAAAATTCTTTGGAAACGAAAATCCAAATTTTATTGTTAACAGAAGAAAATGTTGCAGCAAATTGAAATTTATTTCTCAATGCATGGAGAACAGCAACATTTGCCATCGGCTCTAGGAGAGCTACTAATGATAATTTATGAGATTGGATTAGAAACTTTAGACGACGCTGAGATTCCTTTGAAGCAATCCCACGCACATTCTAGAAAAGCATACTAATCATTTAGAAAGAGGGGGGTTAAGGGTCACTAGATATCCTCGCTGAGCGACGAGGATTTTCTTGACAGGAAGTTGTCTTCTTTTTTTAGCCAGGAGGTCGTCCAAGTTTTTTAACTGTGGTGGCTTCATCATCTGACTGTGTCAAGCGAGGGGGCATTCAAGGCAACAAGGCGTCTTTAGATACTTCAGAAGGTTCCTTTAGTGTCCGATCGCAAACTATTTCCTCGTCCACTTGATCATTGTTATCAGCAAGCACATCAAACCGGGAGGATGTTGTCACCAAAGGAGCAACAGAGGTATTCGGTAATTACACATACAGGGATGCAATAGTAGTAGTAGTATTTTCCGATGAGAAAAAAGGTTCAATTTGCGAAGGAGCTGTTACCTGAGAGGATGGTGAAGCAGCAGGTACCATATTCACGGTGTTAATTGCTGTGGCTTTTGTAATAGGGCCATTATGCTTAATTCCTAAATTAGAGTTCACGGCTGCTACTTTATCTGATCTTCTTTTTGCAGAATCCTCTGCAACAGGGGACTTGGTGGTAGTGTTCTCTTGAGATGTGTGTTCATGAATTGGCATCTCCGCAATCTCAGCTGATTCCGACGCTTTATCAGTGGACTTTTCCGTGGATTGATTTGCAGATACTAGCATTCCATCAGAAAGCTTATCTCCAGGCGCATGCAATTTGTAGTCTTGTTTATCAAAGGCTTCAATGGAGGTGATGATTGCTTGGTCGGAGGTTTGTAACCCAGATGAGGAGGGGGGGTGCTTCCGACACAGGGTTTGATTTCCAGGAATTAGCTGGACGGCTTGGTTTAACCTCAGCTTCCTTGGTACGCTTAACTATAGTGATAGCTGCTTTCGGTCCCCGATTGCGACAAGAATCAGCCGAATGACCAACAGTGTTACACAATCGGCAATAGGAAGGAAGATCTTCATAGATCACCTTCTGAAACTAGATCTCATCGCCTTCCCCCAAGCGAAGACGTGTTGGAAGTTCTGTTAGAAGATCAACTTCAATACAAATTCGGGCTACAGAAGGCCGAGTTTTCCTCTTAGTTGCTTCATCAATTTTGAGAGGCGTACCTATCATCAAGGCCATACGACGCAGGTATCGTTCTTCAAAGAAGTGAATCGGAAGTTTTTCCAAAGATACCCAAACTGGAACGAGTGATGATTCCTTGTCTGGACGAAAGGAGGGTGTCCATTTGAGGACTCTCATCACATATGAATCCATGGTCCATACGGCTCTAATCCAACACCGCTGGTAGTCTTCGTCTAAATCGAAGTTGATGAGGATGTGTCAAAAATCAATTGCCCCAATGGAGAAACCCCCTTTGAAACCAATTCTATCTAATTCCTTCTTAAGATAGGCCATCTTCGGTCTTCCCTTTGAAAATTTTCCGATTAAAGCTAAGCGGAATGGTTTTGCTAGTTGCTCACTTTCCACCTTGGTGATGATGAAGGTAGGCTCTCCTTTGTAGACGGTGGGCATGGATGTCATATTAAATTCTGGGGGTAGTGTTGCAAAGGGAACAGGAGTTGAGGGTCGGCCACGAAGGGCGTTGGCATATGACGGAGCCACAGTAGGCGGAACCGGCTGCGGCGGCGGGATGCCGCCTATCATAAATACGGTGATTTGGGCAGAGGGCAAGAAACCCTAGGAGAGAGGACCGGAGAGTAAAAACAAAAATATCCATTTTTTTTTATTATTCAATAAGTTATATATTATTCTTATGATCTAATTATGTGTTTTTAATTGCTTTCAATTTAATATTGTTAACATATTAGTTGAAATCCAATTTCTTATATAGAGATTGAAAGATTTTATATTAGAATAGATCTAGCATAATTGGAAGGAGTTACACGTAATCTTAGAAATAGGATGATGTAAATCTTCTAGATTAGTGTCAAGCCTAATAGTGGATTTCATAGAATAAATGTAATGTAATTTTAAGGGTTTTAATTAGGAAGTGGTTACAATTAATCAACCTAGAATTAAAAATTAGGAGACTCAAGAGAGCTATTAGTTCAATTTAGAAATTCCAATGGTCTAAGAATACAATAAGAAAATTGAATAGTAATTAGTTAATTACATTGGTAATTTTAAGAGGATTCAATTTCTAGGTATACTTTTAATGATTATTGCTTTCCTTAGTTTATTCATTGTTGATTTTATTTACTTGCTTAATTTTTCAAATTAGATAATAAGAAAAAGGGTCATCACTAGTGTTGGTCCCAATTAGATTAATCAAAAGGGGGGGGGGGTGAATTGATTAATTACTTAAAATTTCACTTTTTCGCAAATCAACCAAAACTCTTGACTAATGAAATCAAGTGAATAACAATAACGAAGAACAATAATGTACAGTAAGTAAAAGTAGGGAAGAATAGAATGCTCAGATATTTATAGAGGTTCCGCCTCGAGCGTCAGTCCTCTCTTCCAGCTCCACGCCGGGGTCCCGGTTGTCTATACCGGTTGTGTTTCACTATATCAACAAATCGAAGATATACAACACAAGCCTCTTCAAGGCAAAGTCTCACTGTTGAGTCTTTCTAGCTTCTTCACTAAGCTAATCACTCAACTACAGTGATGAAACAACAAACAATTCCCTTTCTACGAAAGGAATCTCAACAACAACAACAACAACAATGATGAAGAATAACAAATTTCCTCTAGATCACATATATATGTAAAGATGTTTGCTTGAAGATGTATAAGTCTTTTCTTCTCGTGTGTATTTTTTTTCAACAATGTTCTTGCTTCTGGTTTTTCAACATTCTCCACTCTCCTTTTTTTTTATTTGAATTAAACACCTTATGTATGGAGAAAACATAACGGCTACTTTCCACGTGATAATCTTGAATTTATTTTTGAATTTTCAATTCAAAAA
This sequence comes from Laguncularia racemosa, assembly GCA_037954665.1. Lineage (NCBI taxonomy): Eukaryota > Viridiplantae > Streptophyta > Magnoliopsida > Myrtales > Combretaceae > Laguncularia > Laguncularia racemosa. The sequence goes on along the minus strand of JBBMOL010000534.1, from coordinate 3,699 downwards.
TAAGTTGAATCTGTTGAGGAAGATCTGCATTCGTGATATTCTTGATGAGGATAAGCTTGGATAATTTGTTTGACCGAGATCTTCTTTGGATATATCTCTTGGATCAAGTTTGTTGAAGATATCCCTCACATTGTGGAACAATATCTTGATATAACAACCATATCTCTTATCCTTATCTTTGTAACTGCTGGATCTCCCAAAATATAGTACAAATATCTAATTTTAAATCTAGATAAAACTTGTACAAATTATATGATCTCACTTTATTATAAAATGAAATCTTTGAATAAAATCTTGTAAAACTTGATGTAAATTAAAACACCCATGATATATAATCCATCTTTAGTAAAACACATCAAGTATGTTACCCAAAAATACTTGGCACGTGGAGCTAGGCCTTGAAATTTATCAAAACTATCGATCTAAAATTTAGAACGTAATCTGGAAAAATTCGTAACAGACATGAAAGGTTCTGAAAGTGCTTCTAAAGCAAACCTGTTAACTGTCCTGAAGGTTCTGAAAGTGCTTCTGAAGCAAACCTGTTAACTGTCCTGAAGGTTCTGAAAGTGCTTCTGAAACAAACCCGTCAACTGTTCTCCTGTTATGAAGGTTCTGAAAGTGCTTCTGAAAGGTTACCACGATAACTACGGATATATTACACAACTTCTTAAACACCTTCTGTTAGAACGAAAATAGCTTATATAACACTTTTGAAGGTTTTGAACAAGCTTCTGTCTCATTGTTTAACTTTAGAAAAAAATACATACTATCTTAAACATTCATTACACTCATTCCTCTTTTGTTAATCATCAAAACTAAATTAGAGAACTTATCATTCTCCCCTTAACATCAACATTGTCCCCCTTAACATCAACATTCTCTCCCTTTTTGATGATAACAAAACACCATTAGATAATCAAAATATACATAACCTTCATGTTTAAGCATATATTCCTATAACACATTAATCATAAGCACTCATATGCAATATAAAATCATTATAAGTAGCAAACAAAGTAGCAATCAGTATTAATCAACAAAGCAGCAATCAGTATTGATCATTCTTCAACATTTACCATTCTCCCCCTTTTTGTTAACAACAAAAGGGATATCTCCCCCTTAAACAATGCATAAAAGATAACAAAAGTCTTTCACAACTTGATACGAAAACAGAATTTAAAAGAACTAAGATCTTCTGGATCTTGTTACTCAAGAGGTAGAGGGAGTGGTGGAATGTTTGGTTGACGAAGGTTTCTCTGGTGAAGTATCCAAGTCGATGATGTGAGCGCCAGAGCGAACATAATTTGGAAATTTTTTGGATAAGAAGAGCTTGATTTCAGCATGAAGACTTGTGACAGATTGGGAGGTTTTATCTGTCTTGGAGTCCAAAATCTTGAAGGAGTTAGTAACTGAGTCTCCAATCTTCCTCATTTGAGAGACAAATTTATCAAATGCAATCACATTATTAGATAGATCTTGTTTGACTCTCGCATTAAATTCATCATAAAGAATCCTATAGTGATGGAGATCGGTAATCATCTTCTCAGAATTCTTCTTGATACCAGAAAGAATATCAGAAGTTTGTTTAACTTATAACTCCATTGATTCAAGTCTCCTCAGATCAGATCGTTGTAGAACTTCATCTGTTAAAGTTTTCTTAACCAAATCTGATAGTTCATGTTTCAAACTGTCTTGAACAACAATCTTTATTTGTTCCAGATCAACATTGGATATAACTTCTTTTGTTCCACTCTTCCTAGCCTCTTCATCATATGATTTCTTCCCATGATCTGTTTCAACCTCCGTTCTAGGTTCTGAACTAGGTTCTGAACCTCCTTCGTGAACAGATATTCCAAAAGGAACTATTCTTTTCATATGCTTTTGATGGACAAAATGTGCACCATCATTCGCATACCACAAACAATCCTTAACAAAGATGGACATATGATGAAAAAATTCTTTACCTATCCTCTTTAATTTAATAGGTTCAGATGAGCTGGTAGGTAAAACTATCCCTTTAAATACAAACAATCTCATCAGTATATTCCCAAACACTAAACTTTCTTTATTCCTCCAAATTTGATCAATGACTTTAGAAGCCATGTCCACATTCCTTTTGTTAATCATTGCATAGATAATTTGAGCATGTTCTATGGACATTGAAGTAGAACCGCCCTTCCTTGGACATAGACACTCAACAATTATCTTATGAATGATCCGAGGAAACTACTCAAAATCAATGACCATTGCTTCTTTACCATAATCCATTTGCAATCCTCCATTTATAGCAGCAAACAGATCATTCCTAGGCATGTTCGTGATTTCTACATCATCATTTACATCATGTAGATGTAGACATTTAACCACATCTTCCCTAGAAATTAAAATGTCCTGATCACATACTCTGGAAATTAAGACATTCCCTTCCGCAAGACTTAAATTTCCATAAAATTCTTTGACACATTCCCCATAAACTAGAACTTGAGTAGAGCAAAGTTCCATGCATCCTATGGGTTCTAACAGTTCATTCCAGTAGAATCCATTACTAGTAAAGAAATTGAAATCCACAAAACAACAAGAACACACCTCATTTTTCTTCTTTCGGAGAGGTTTTGAATTTGAGGGTTTCAGAGTTAGTACATTTTCTTGTTTCGTTTGCTTCTTGGACGCTTTCTTAAGCGGAGAGATTTCTTGAATAGCTTTTCCTTTTCCTTTTGAAGATGATGCAGCTCGTTTTCTTTTGATAATCTTCTTGGAAACTATGATAGATTCGGAATCAGTGGAACTTGGATTCTCCCCTATGGAAGGTTCTTGATATTTTTCCGAAGAGCTTGAAGATTCACCATGAATCACTAAAGGTTTGTTTGATGATTTGGTTTTGAATGATTTTTGTTTGAGGCGTTCTGATGTTTTAGGCGCCATTAGAGTTGCAGTGAGAGAGAATGAAAATAGAGAGAGAGAGAAAAAGAACAGATTTCGAAGGAAGAGAAAAAGAAAGAAAACGAAGGAAAAGAAAAAGATATTCTAAGTGAATAAAGATTTTTTAATATTTTTCGGGGGGAAAAACATTAAAAGGGATTACAAATTCCTAATTCATTTCTAATAAATTCAAATTTTACCTTTTCAAGAGGTTTAGTAAAAATATCTGCAAATTGATTATCGGTTAACACAAATTCAACATTTATATCTCCATTATGCACATGATCTCTAATAAAATGATGTCTAATTTCTATATGTTTTGACCTAGAATGATGTACTGGATTCTTTGTCAAATTTATTGCACTCGTGTTGTCACATTTAATTGGCACAGTTTTAAAATTTATTCCATAATTATTCAATTGTTGTTTTATCTATAAGACTTGTGCACAGCAATTACCAATAGAAACATATTCAGCTTCAGCTGTGGATAGAGCAACAGAATTTTGTTTTTTAGAAGACCAAGAAATTAATTTATCACCTAGGAATTGACAAGTACCAGATGTGTTTTTTCTATCAATTTTACATCCAGCATAATCTGCATCAGAATATCCTATTAGATCAAAATTCTGATTTTTAGGATACCATATGCCTAAATTAGAAGTATTAACTAGGTATTTGAAAATTCTCTTTACAGCTGATAAATGAATTTCTGTTGGTGCAGCTTGAAATCTAGCACACAAACACACACTGAACAAAATATCAGGTCTAGATGCAGTCAAA
>JBBMOL010000533.1:19019-188999 GCA_037954665.1 Laguncularia racemosa | reverse complement strand
TGGCATGAAGCATGTACATCAAAATATGAGAAAAAAATTGTTTAATTGATAATAATGATTGATAATGATCTATCTATTACATTACTCATAAAGTATTTATAAACTAAAAACTCTAGAATTATTAGGGAAACTATATCAATAGAAAATAGGACACTAAAAATAACTTTCTTAAACCTAATAAGAAAACAAAATAAAATTGAAACATAGCTCTTTAAACATAATAAGGAAATTGAATAGAATGGAAAAGGAAATAGAATATTAGCTTTCCTAAATAATCTAAGATTCCTTGCCACTTTAGCACATGCTAAAATGAGCTAATTTGACATATAAACAAGTTTCAAAAATAGTTTCTAAAATCAAGCTAATTTGAATTATAAAATCGTGTGTCTTCTTTTGAATCACTTCAAACTAACTACTTCCAACTGAACATTAGAATTTTCAATTTTTGATCCAATATTGCTTTCGATCAGCCTCTCAAAATTTCGATTCTAACTAAGCTTACAAATATGCTAGACCATTTTCTAATGGCTTAACTTTTGATTTTGATTGTTTCTTTCTCTATTTTGGAATCTTGTTTTCTAATAATCTCGATGATCTAAGTATTCCATCTTTATCTTGCCCGCATCACAAATCCCTGAAATTAAACATCTTTATATGGCTAAGTATGAAGCCCAATAATGAGAAATTTGTATAACACATATACATATGACATTCCAAATGCATACTTAAGCAGACGTACCAATGCAAAAGTAATAGCAGTCAATATACAACCCATTTAATTATTTTGTTTTAGGGAGGTGTAGTAAACACAAGAAAACCTAGCATCCCAAGAAATACTAGAGTCCAAACTCATAATTTAAATCCTTAGATCCCTAGAGTTTAATAGTTAAATAGTCTCACATTAAGCCCATCACTTATATTAGTCCACAATCAACTAGTTCACTACTATTGTCCACATTAATGTCCTGTAATGTGACCTATTAACAACCTCTAAGTAAAAGTGCTAACCCATATCCAAGCAGTTTTACCATATCAACCATCTATTTATTCACATGCGGTGGTTTTGCACCTAACCTACCGGCTATTCATTATGTCCAACCCTTAATAGGTAACAAACACCTAGTATATAACCTACATATTCGATAGATCACAATCTCAATATAAGTACAAACAACAAACACAATTAATAATAGAATAGTTATTCACTTGATTTAGTAATCCCCCATATCCCCCCCCCCCCCCCCCCCCCCCCCCCAAAAAAAAAAAAACCATAGTTATCCATGTACCTTGAATCAACTCATTAACTTATAAATAATATTATATTTGAAGAGAATACTATAATTATTTATAAATTAATGGGAAAATTACAAATAAACCCTGTTATATTTGTTTCATGTACACTTAATCCCCTATATTTGAAATTGAGTATTTACAATTTCCAAAATATTTCCTTCATTCTAGGAAACTTAGTATCTTCACAATAGTTGATCTTTGAAATATGATTTTGTTGACATTCCAAAGCACTTCATCAAATCTTATTTGTGTATTGTAATAGAAAAATGTTTTCATATGATTCAATTAAATGAATATGATTAGACATATTTCCTAGATATATCTAATTTGTGATGCTAGGCCTTTAAATCAAAGTTTCCTAATTTGTTGTGAATATCCTTTTACATATGCTTTTTTGGTCTTTCGCTTCTAACTTTTGTTAATAGGCTTCTAGTGCTTCTGCTTTTGCTTCTTACTTCACTTCTTCTTGTATTTTCCTTTAATAGCACTTCCAATACAATGTTTTTGCTTTGTACTACTATTTTTAATCTAATTACTTCCATTTAGCTTCCAGCGTGATATTTTTTCCTTTTGAAGCTTTTGAATTTTATTAATTATTGCACTACGAAGTTACTGACTTATATTAGTTGCTGCACCATTGAGTTTTGTTGTTATGTAATTCTTGCTCCCCGTAGATAGTGGGTCTAGCTTGCTTGTGGTTATGGGGTTCTCAAAGAAATGGGCTTGTAAAATAAACACACATAGGTTAACAAAGGGTGCTAGAGGTTATTTCGACATGACTACTCTAACGCTTAAGTCAACAAATAGTTGAGGAGATGAATGTGGCCTAGAGAAGTCACATTGACAACATTAATAATGAGGGTTAAATCATTGGAATTGATTGAGTCCATCTATATTAAAAGCCCATGAGGATTTATGGAGGATTAAAGAGGTTTCATCTCATTTGTTAAGTGTCAAGGGTGATCTAACGTATGTCATCACTAGCTCATCTCATCCATTGATCTCTAGATTCATTTAACTGTCGAGATTATGAATTGAGACCTATAAATAAAGTCCTCCTTGTCATTTTATTGATTCAAAGCATTATGGTGCTTTCAACAAACCTTAGCACTCTATTGATTCAGATTTAAGGGACTTAAATCACTCAATTAACACATGGAGGACCTAATTGAGTTTTTTCTCCAAATATCTAAGGACTTCTAATGTACTTTTCTCTATATGTACTTATATTATAAGTCCATCACAATCTAGGTCTAGCACGGCAAAATCTAATTTATTTCATTATCATTTTCTTGCAGCCTATTGGAGCATGCATTCCATCCTTTGCACTTGCCTTAGTTAGAGCCACCAATCCAATATTAGGGATATATTAAGACCATTTTTTTTAATGGTAAGAAAATAAATATTATCTTTTTATTTACTTTTAATTTGTGTATTTTAAGATATATGACCAAACATATTAATATCTTTTATTTAGAAAAAATAAAGATTGATTATAACATCAATAAACAATCAAGAAAATTATACACTAATTAGTTTAGCGCAATTTTTGACAAGGTCAACAATCCACGTCATGGTAATCGTCCTATTATGAGCATAAAACTCAATCACTAATATAAAAGTTTGAATAATAATATTATTACCTGTTGTCATCACTCAGGCAGGAAAAAAAAGATTCATTTTTGCTAATGTGTTACACGTTTTGATTAACTGTGGGTAAATTTTGATAAAATTTAAGTATATAATGATGATAATAGGTATTTTTTAAATAATTATCATTTACACTATTATATATTAAAGTTTTATCAATATTTATATATCACTAACCTATCTATATGCTTCGCAAGGGAAAAAGCTTTGATTGCCTCCAGTAAGGAATTCTAAGCCTAGTATTTTACTTATTCCGAGTAAATCGATCAACGACTAATAGGAATGTGAATAAGTGAATTCCTACTTGTAGAACTATGTTCACGTTCTCATGGCTGAGCACATGGGCTATATGCATAACAAGGAAACAGAGCATTTGCATGTATACTTTCTTTGGGAATGTAAACACATTAAAAAGGTGGAAGACAGAAGCGATAGAAATGGCAGGTGAGATAAAACCTTCTGTTCACTGCCATGGTTGAAGGGCCTGATTGGCATTAAATAATTGCTACCAGCTAATGCAAAACACCCCCACCATATGATATGACCTGATTGGAAATTCTTTATTTATTTATTTTTTCAATCCTTTTCATCATTGACTAATTCTAAGATCCTGCTTAACTAATCGAATAGTTGGCGTTTGGCGAGTCGTCTATTCGGAGTCTGCAACCTGTAAACCTAAGAGGGTCTTACTGTACTTCGACTCTTTAGAACAAGACAAACTAGCGTTTGGTGGAAAAACGAATAAATATCCAAACAGCATTTGAAGTTCACTATAGCCTTCTGTGTACTTTTTCAACCATAGTGTGAAAGCGAATTGATTATACAAATGCACTGTATGCATATTACTATTATCAATTATAATAAAGTTGATTTTTAAAGTAGTATTTGAAATAATTCATTAAAAAGTTGAACTGTTATTAAGATTTTTTAATCGAACCATTTCTAATGCGATTCACTTCAATTTGGTTCAATCCCTAACCGAGGCAAATCAAACCATAAACACTACAGACATCCCTAAAATTAATATACTCAACTATTATTGTGGACCTTAGGTAGGTATGCTTGATGAAATTCTGCCATATTTTCTTATTTATGTGCATCTTGTTTATTAAGAAGCTGATCTTTTTTTTAGAGCCGAATAAATGGTTGGCATCGACTAAATGCCACTTGCAATCAATGCCAAACAACTCCACCTCATCAGGATTCCATGGTATGACCAAATAAATAATGAAAATCTTTTGGTTATACAAGCCTTTTCATCATTGACTTATTCCAAGATCTTACTCTATTAATCAAATAGGCCGGTCCCCTTTAGTTAGTTGTCTATTCATAGTTTCTAACCTGTAAACCAGAGAGGTTTAGTCTTACTTAAACTCATTAGAACAAGACAAAGCACTGTCTGGTGGAAAAAAAAATAAATATCCAAACAAACCGAAAAGGTTCTGAAGATCACTATAGCCTTCTAAATAGCTCTTCAACCATGCTGTGAAGGTGAATTGATAATACAAACTCACAAGCAACCATCCCATTTTAACAATTAGGGAATTGTGAATACAAATTCACGTGTAAATATTCTTGTTTTAATAATCTGGATGGCGGTAAATGGTTTCTCCATTATTTTGTCCAACTTTGACTAGTAGCCCCCACAATCACTTTCTTTTGCTATCCTATACTAATGTATATTTAAATATCAAACTTATATATATATTTATGTCCGGTAAGTATCAAAATTATACTGCAAGTTGCAATGTCGATTGCATATCTTAAGAGTAGTTTAAAGTGTACAAGTTCATTATGATAAAATATGAGCATATAAATATAAATATAAATTATGCTCTCTTTGGCAAACCTTAATCGCTTTTTATATAAATATAAGTAATGAGTAGATCTATTATGGGCTCATAACAGTGTTAAGTCCGAGCCATTCATCATGGGTTGATTCATTCCATGAACGATCCACTACATTCCTTCAACAATATGCAGAAGGTTAGGTGGAGTGAAAGCAAAATGAGTGAAGCAACAGCCAAGAAAGAGAGAGATGGCAAAAGGGGGAAATCCAGCTGCGTAAGTAGAGGAGATGAGCTGCCTGGTGTTTGAATTTCCATCTAGCGTCTCTAGCAAAGGTAAGCTCCCAGATTAGATAGCAAGCGCCAAAGGTTAATAGAAAATCTCAATCAGTTAACCCAGATCTTACCAACCCAAATGCAAGTTGATATGGTGTAATACTCCAAAACCTAAAGTATCACAGCCTGCCACGTATCACTATTACCAAATAACAGGCTAAGGCTCTAAAACTTTATCATGCATAAAAAACCTAGGCATTTACATAATCCATTATACAACTATAACTTTAATCAAATAAATGAATCATATGAGTCATTCCAAATTCTCATTATTTAATAACAACCAAATCTCGAAATAACAATTATGTCTATCATTTTAATTTGGCTAATAAAACTTCAAATTATAAGAACTTTTCCTCTACATAATAGTAATGTTTTCTTCCCATTTCATCCATGTAATGCCTCACGAAATATCCGTTTTCATCATATTCCATTTGCTCATCATTCTCGCCTGCAGCTAAAAAAATATAGGAAGGGGGGAGCCTAAGCTCAGTACATGAGTTCCACACCCTCATGCGCATGACACACCACATGAATATTACATGCATATGTGCAACATTTATCCTCAACACATTCACAATTCAGTTCACACATCAACACCAAAATAAATTATAACACATAAGGGTACTCATTACTTCGGTACATGCAATTTTTGTCCTAGTGGGAACTGCCATTGTGGGCCCTATCTAATCCTAATGAGAACTACCACTACAGGCCCCATCTAACCCTAATCTACTTTAGATCATTTCGATACATGGCTCCATTAGGGACAACGCGGTATACCGATCATCGAGGTACCCCTTAGGGATTTACCACTACGGGCCCTTAAGCTGAGCCAAGCACAAGCAACATGTCCCATTCAATTCATATAACACTATATTACTTCATGATACCACTTAATTCACATAATACCTTAACATTTCATTATTTCACATACAACTCATTAGATGGCTACCTATCAATTACATACAACAAACAAAGTAAGCAGGTACCTTGAATCTTAGCCTTAAGCACTTCTTGTCCACAACTTAAGATACGATAATAGCTATATAATCACCAACACTTCATTTTTAGTACTAATCTATGGTTTTACTAATTGTCTCGATTGGGTGAAACTTGGTTAAATAAAAAGGTAATTTGATGTATATTGATAATGTCCATCACCCAACATGGCCATGTTGGAGGTAGTGTTGCCCAACATAGGCTAGTATACAACTGTGTTAAGGGTCGTGTATCTCTCAATGAGATTTAGCTTTAACATGGTTGGAACACGACCGTATTGGGAGGCCGTGTTTCTGTTGATTCAACACAGCCGAAGCATGACCGTGTTGGGAGGTCGTGTTCTTCTTAATTTAACATGGTCGAAACAAGACTTTGTTAGGAGGCAATGTATCTCTCAACTTGTCTTAGTAAATTAGCATGAAAGCAACCTGACCGTGTTAGATGGTTGTATATCTCTCGTTTCGTTTTTCAAACCCTATTTTTTCTATAATAATTCATCTAAACTCCTAATTAATATGTTTCTTAATCTAACTTATCGTTACATTATCCAAATATAACATAAAGTCAGGTTCTAGTATAGTCACTTAGCTTGGATTCACACTTGGAACTTGAATTAGGTTGATTCCTCGTTGGTTCAACCCATCCTTTGATTCGATCCCTATGAACACTCAAGGCAATTCGAGATTTTCGATTTAATTTGTTAGAATAGACCCTTGTTTAACTAAGCGCAGTCCTTACCTGTTTAATTAGCTACTTGATTCCTCTTTAATCGCCTTAAGTTTTCTTGTAGGGTTATTTTACCTTTTATCCCTCCATACAGTTATAAATTGTCCTAGTGTGAAAAAGGAGAAACTCGAGGTTAGTTTGCTTGTATAATCCTAACCAGGAAAAGACACTTTTACCCCTCATCGCACTTCCTTATTTACAACATTACCTCATATTATTTTTATTATATTAGTTGCTTATTCTATAATATTATTTTTATGACATTTATTTGAATGAAAATATCTGTGTATGACATATGGGCTTAGTAAAAAATCCAGTTACAGATGACATTTGTATTAGAAGAGGTTAAGGAATCGCCAGATAGAGCCCTCTAATTCCATAAACGCTTTGGACTTTTTTTGAACTACCGAGATAGTTTTTGAATTGACTGTTTATGATTATTTATCAATATTGTGGAACCACCTAGTTTATAATGCTTACTTTCCTTAAGAGATAACTATAAATCTAACAATATCTCTTAGTATGCATAAATGAATCTGAAATAACAAGATCGTATTTATTTCCCCCCTACAAAAAGATATCTTGCAGACCCTTGAGTTGGTCAATAGACAACCTTCAGAGTAATAACCTCAATTATTAGTTACGCATCTTTGGTAGGGATGCAAACAGATAAGCTATCCTGGGCTGCCTTACCCATCCGAACTTGATAGGGTAATATCCTATACGGTAAGGGACGAATTTTGGATACAAAGTTAAAACCTATAGTGTTTATTGTATAAGCTTTTGGCAGTTATATTTCCTTTTTGGTCGATTTAAGAATCATTAAATTGAATTCCAAAGTATTTTAATAACGTTTTATTAATTAATAATGAGAATTTGGTGTGGTTACAGATTTCTCGTTAGCATAATAGGTGGACTTCAAGCATATTGTATGAGACCTTAAAGGTATGGAATGAGTTTTAAAATACCTAAGAGGGCATATAGGATGGGCTTGGATTCTATGGAATTTATTCCAAATCTGTCTCGATTCCATCCCTAATCTTCAATAGGAATTTCAAATAAAATGCTGCCCCTATGCTATCACCGTGCATCTTGTATATTGAGGGCCTAATGTTTTCCTTCTTCCAGCCAAGGACCGGATGGTAGTAACTAATTGCTAACGGTCAATGCAAAACTAATTGCTAACAGTCAATGCAAAACAGCCCCACCTCATGATCAGAACATCCAGGTATGACCTGATAAATAATGAAAAGCTTTTGCTTTTTATGTCTTTAATCATTGACTAACTCAAAGATCTAACCGACTAATCAAACAGGTGGCCTTTGATGAGTCGTCTATTCGGTCTTTGAAACCTGTAAACCTAAGGGATTTTTTCCTACTTGGACTCATTAGAACAAGATAAACTAGCGTTTGGTGGAAAAACAAATCAATATCCAAATAAAGCCAATGGCTTCTGAAGTTCGCATGACACAAAATATTTAGTCACTGGTCACGTGTCCACAACGTTAACCAATTGTTCTTGGCTACATTTATAAATTTACTGGAGGTTGACGTTGCATGAAAGGCTTTGATAAATGGCACAAGCATTTCTTTTGGCTTGACCTGTTTGTTTTCATTGCAAACTTGCTTGACCTGTTTGTTTTCATTGCAAACTTATGAGAAAGCAGTAAGGAAGGATGAATTTAAAGATTGGCTGTGATGAGCAACTTCCTCTGTATGTTTGCATAGAAGCATAAAGTTGATTCAAATATAGAAAAAGGCAAAGGTACTTTCTCCTATTTCCCTTCCCATCTCCAGAAGGTCACTCTGCTTTTGTGCTGCAATAATCTAAGCTTCAGACAAAATCCTACAGTTTCACTTTATCCTTCTACGCATGATAGCTTTTCCAATCTGTTTTGTATTGAAATATTCTGTTTATAGATTTTATTCTCACAGTAACGTTGAGCATATTGTGTAGCTCTGTTAGTTTCACTATTGTTACCTCAGTCACTTCAGTTTCAGCCACTTATCAAGTTCCTGCTTAAGTTTTTTATAGAATTGCGTTCATACACCATAGAGTTTCCTAATTTGGCATTCAAGGAACCAATACCATGTAGTGTAACATGTCATTTAACGTTCATATGCTTTCCGTAGCAAAATCAATACACAATGAACAAATATGAATTCCATACCTCTGTGCAAGTAAAAAACACAACAAATAATTTAATGCAGCCAACTTACCTCAAGCAATTTGTGCTATTATTAACTTATGGTTGTTCTGCTTCAAGGCTCTTCACAAGAAACTCCTACGCCTTTTTCACTTCCAAAAAAATAGCCTCTAAATGTCCAAATTTACAATTAAAGCTCATTTTCAGTTCTCTATTATCATATATGCATATATTCAGGACTTTTTTGGACAATCTTTGGGTCAAATGAAGCCATTGGATTCTTAAAATTTGTAATCCCTTCTTGACCTGAGAATGCATCTCTACTTCTCATGTCAAACTTCCGATATGCCTCACTCAATCAATTCAGGGTTCTGTTTGCACATGCAAACCCCACCGACCAGAATTGGGGATAGGAAATTCTACATTAATACTTTTGAAAATTTATCCACAGTCATCAATTCTTTCACCCACTTCTCGAGGAACCATCTAAATATCCCTCCCACCAAGTTTGAATTCCTACATTCATACCCAAGAATTAGTAAGCCTTACCATGGATCATAGGATGATTTTCCTTACCATGTATTCTTATCAGGAGCGGAAGAAGTCTGTAGATTAACAGAGAAAGACCATTTTACTAGAGTATAAGGGAATGGCATCTTTACTGCTGAATTTGCAGTCGCTTTTTGTAATTGTCACATTCAAGAATCGGGACTTTGACCTGGTTGTTTTTGCTGCAAATTTTCAAGACCTGACACAAACAGATGATATTGATGATTCACATGACGAATGACATTCTCTTTATATTTGGAATAGGCTTAGAGGTCTTTCAATCATAGCAAAAGGCACAGGTATCTTATCTTAGTTTCTGCCCCCAAACATATCCCACAAGGTGACTATACTACTAAGTTGCAACACTGTTCGCTTTAAACAGAAAATCCGACAGGCTCCCATGAAACTTCCTTTCTACAACTGATCTGTTATCCATCTGCTTTTATAAGTTATTCTTGAATTTTCTTTTTGACCTCCTCTCTAATTTCATTGCATAGAAATGGTTCGGGTTTAAATGAAAACATAGGAGGAGGAACAAATGTAAGTATGTTGAATGTGCAACATCCGCCCTAGGAATTATGACACAATATGTGGTTTCATTGCCTTCTACTGTCGCAATAATGTATCTTTTGTATTGAAATTGAAGACGTGGATCTCTGACATTGCAGCAAAGGTCAATCAAGGAGATGAAGAGAAATAGCTTACCAGGGCCAGAACGAAAAAGAAATGACCACGTTTCTATTGACATCGACAGCCATAGAGCTAAAAAAGGCGGTGATTCCCGGGGAAGAAGCGAGAACAACGATGATTCTCTGGAAATATCCATCAGAAAGAAGTTGGATGGGTTGCCTCGTCTTTACCCTGAGTGCTGCATATATAGAGTTCCAGATAAGCTTCGCAGGAATTCCGAAGAAGCATACACGCCAAGAGTAGTCTCGATTGGACCTTATCACCGTAAGACAAAGAACCTATCAGCTATGGAAGATCAGAAGTTGAGGTATGTGCGAAATTTCATTAAGTATAATACGAAGGCAAGCTTACAGGAATATCTTAAAGCTATAGAGAAGTGGGGAGATCAAGTCCGTCGCTACTATGATGAACAAATCGTTATGGAACCGGAAGCCTTCAATGAAATGATCCTTGTGGATAGCATTTTCATCATTCAACTTTTTATGCTCCACCGTACTCCAAGTTGGAGAGAGCCAACTGATCCTATATTTAAAAAACCGTGGATGATCAATGATGTGCGCCTTGACATGACATTACTAGAAAATCAACTCCCGTTCTTTGTGATTGAAGGCCTTTATAATCTAGCCTTTGGATCCCATCAGAAACACACCCCAAGCCTGTTAGAGCTCGCGCTGCGATTCTTCAGGCCGGATAGGAAAATCGATGAATATCCAGAAATGGTACATGACGCAGAAGTGCAGCATTTTCTTGATGTTATTCGATTGTCCCATTTACCTTCCGTGAGAAAGGAACCAAACGAAGATCAAGCAGAAATCGTGTTCATTCCCACTGCGACTGAGCTGGTTGCAGCTGGGGTGAAGTTGAGAAGGGGTAAAAGCAAGTGCTTGCTGGACATAACGTTCAAAAACGGAATCCTGGAAATCCCACGCTTAAGTTTATACCCCACCTCGGAGTCCAAATTCAAAAATTTGATCGCCTTTGAGCAGCTTTATTATCGAGATGACAGTTACCTCATCGATTACTTCAATTTCTTCGATCACCTCATCAATACTCCAGCTGATGCAAAGTTGTTGATCGAAGAGGGGATAGTCGAAAACTGGCTAGGAAATGATGAGGCAGCATCCGATCTACTTAATCGCTACTGCAAAGATACATACATGTATATAAGGAACGCCTATTTCTTCCATCTTCGGCAAGATCTGGTTGCCCACTGCGGAAGGCGTCCGAATAGATGGAAGGCGTCGTTGAAACGTGAATACTTTACCAACCCATGGGCAGCCATTTCACTGTTTGCAGCGATAATCCTCTTGATGTTGACAATTATCCAAACGGTTTGTTCTATCATACAGACAAAGTAGAGTGTTTTGAAGTGTACGCCACGTTATCATCTTGTCTTCTTGGTTGGAACTTGAATCAGGCTATCGCTATCTTGTTCTCTTTTAAAGAATTACGATCATGCTTTATGGATTTTTTTTTTCTCTTTTTACCTTCTGGAAATTTCATCTTTATTTGTCTACTTCTTTTGTATCCATTTGACATCTACTTTTAGAAAATATATGTATATATATATTTTAATTACAAAGATACATCTTCAATTTGGTATAGAACGCTATCCGCATACTAGTTGAAATATAAAATAATTAAATAATAAAAGGGAATTTAAGTAGTTAAGTTAAGAAGTTTGGCTTAAAAATTTTATGAGTTATAAGTTTTAAAGGCTAAAATTAAGTAAGATAATTAACACTTTACATAATTAACTTTAGTTTATACATATTTATATATGGTTGAATGGTGATAACTTTAAAACCTATTTAATGAGGTTGTCTTGAACAACCATAGTTTATACATATTTATATAGGCCTTCTTTGTATTAATAAAATACTAGTTGTTACTATTATGAAACAAATGAATGATCAAACTTAAAATAGGAAATTTTAAACATGAATAACTAAAGCAACGACATATTATTACATATATTAATAATAATGACCAATCCACTTGAATAATATTTAAAAAAAAAAAACGAGAAAAAGGGTATCTGGAGAATTTATTCTAAAACTAGGTGATAAATGTGCATATCTAAAATGTGTCTTCAATTGAACCAAATTTAATTTAATTGAAGGCGTTAATTGAGAATGCACATTCTGTACAAATTGTACTAAAGGTGTGTTCCCAAAATGCACTTCCAGTTCAATGTGTTGAAGGCATATTCTAGGAGCGAGCCTTTAATACAATTTCTATGGAAGGCACATACTCAGAATATGCCTTCAGTACAATACAACTAAAAGTGCACTCATGTGTGTCTTCAATTAAGCTAAATTTGGTTCAATTAAAGGTGTATTCCGAATATGTGCTTTTACAACCAATTTTTAGAATAAGTTTTTTAGATACCTCTTTTTGTGTTTAATTTTTAAAAATGCAATATTTAAGTGGATTCCTCTAATAATAATGATACAATATAATATATTTTACTTTAGGCTTAAAATTTCCTTATCTTACATGCTATCTATAATGCAACATTATTGTGATAATATTAACCATAATATAAAACTAACAACATACATATGCATTTATTTGAATATAAAGTGAATTACATTTATTATAAATTTTCTCATATCCAATTTCTTTTTTCTTCCAAAAGACTATTTTATTTAATTTCTTCTCTCTAACTTTATATTATATTTTCTCTTTCAAAATTTCTTTTCATTGTTGTTGTCACTCTCCTCGCACAAAATCTTTTATCTTGCATTTAGCTTTCTCTCTCTCTCAAATATATTTTTCCCTCTCTTGTGAATCACATTTCCTCTCTCTCTCTCCTTATATATATATAACTACATATGCTCTCTCTCTATTCATTCCCTTTTCTTTTGCATAATAATAAACTCTCTCTCTTGGATAATGTAGAGGATTAAAATTTTTATATTAATATGTTAAGTCAAACCTATAAATTATTTGGCATAACTCAGTAGACTAGGTGATAGGGCTTGATAAATTCAATCTATATTTAGGACAACTTAGGGAGAATTGGCATAGTGGACTCGAAATAGAAATTGTTAAACTGGTTCATTTGCATCCAACCTCTTTCACATTGGCTCATATACTTATAGAGAAGGTTATTGGCTTTGGCTCTATGCTTATTGCATGCTCACTAAGGTAATTCTAGAATAAGCATACTCCATCTCATCCATTGATCACTAAAGTGATCCGATGGATATTCTCATGCTTAGAATCTATAAATACTTGGCCATTTCTTCTCATTTCACATAATTCCAAATATTAGAGGAATCGTGTTTCCAACGTGAAATCTATGCTCTCAAATATCAAGCATACATTCAAGTGTAGAACAATCTTGATTGCTTAAGAATTATAAGGTTGATACTCAAGGTTCCCTTAGCTCTCTTGCCTGTCACTTCTATAGTAGAGACACTAAGATGCTTGATCTTCCTCACCATCGCATATTATCTCTGTATTACTTCTCCGAAGTCATGTGTAGTACGGTATTTGTGTGATACTCACATGACTACTCTAGTTAGAACCCCCCATTTACATTTTGGTGACTCTATTGGGAATAAATAAAAGTACTAAAAAGTATTGGCATCTCTTAGGAAGAAAATGATTGGACTATCTAATACTACCTCTCATGAGCAAGATCACAATGTTGAAGCAACAGAGTAGAACTAGCCCACTTTGTCTCAAAATACTTGTCATGATGATTCGCAACCTAAGTCTCCTCTAGATCTATACAAATAATGTAAATTATGCAAGAGAACATAGGAGCTCTTAATTAGTTGATGACTATGCTCACTCCCCTTTTGATGGGATTGGCTTCCACCACTACTGTGTAGTAATGTGTAGCTCTACTACATAGCAACGCATTGCCTATGGAACTCAATCAGTTAATCACTTGTTACTGAGGAAGACATTCCGGGGGTAGGGTTGTGCATAGCAAACCCCTTTACTAAACACTATAATTGAAAAACTTCTAATGTCTAAAGGGAAAAATGTATGAGTCTAACTTGTGGCTCTTCTTCTTTATGCATCCCCTTTACTACCACCCTTGCCAAATCTACCTATCATCTTATTCTTGCCCTTGCTTCTACAGTTTTTGCTCTAAGGGCTTCCTTTATAACAAGGAAGACTTGGACATATACATAACGAAAATATAAGCTAAGTGATGTGTGTAAACTAACTTTTTGCTTTAAACAAAGCATATTCTTATTTGCAGTGCACTAGGTAGTGTATGCAATATATTACTAGTGAGATCAAGTCGAACCTATAGAGTCAATTTAATTATTAGTCTTCCCTTCTTCCTTTTATTATCTAACCTTTAAATTAGGGTTGATAAAATAAAAATAATAAAATTAAGTTAAAACTAAATTAAACTAATTTTATTAAGTTAACTTAACAAACAAAAATAATTAAAACATAAAAGAATATAAACTACATATCCAAACATTGAATTCCCTAGGAAAACTATACAGATATCAAGAATAAGCTAGTTAGGCAATTACGTTATTTTGACTAGATTATTTTAGCCTAAGTTGGGTTTAAAGAATCTATGAGGTAGTTAATTAGTTTTATGATTAGGATCAACTACTAACTATCTAGGAGCCCACATATGCGGAACTTGCTTTCGAGTTCCTTAGTACCTTCAAACTAAATAGAGATCACATACCACATAGAGTGAGAAATACAATGTCTTTTAGGTAAATCGCTAGGTATACCAATTGTGTTTTGATAATTTTTTTTTTTTTTTGTCATGATGAGCTTGTATGGAGAAACTATGTCAAAATTAAGGGGTTGTTAGAGCTTTCGGCACAATTATCTAGGGGCTTAGAGGGGCTATTTAGAGGTAGATTAGCTATAATATAAGTTATAATCTAAAGTAGTTTAAGGCTTCTTCTTTAAGAGTCTCTACCTTTAAAGTGGTTCATTAGCTATTAGCTTAGAGTTTGTTGGGTAAGGGCAACAGTTTTGGTGTTGTCACTTTGGTTGATAAAATATATTTACATAGTATAGTTGAGGTTAAGCCCATTAATCTAGGAGTTTGGCTAGCATTTTACCTACGCCATCAAGCGAAAGATGCTTGAGTTAGCTATATATGTGTTGGACCCTACATCACTAGATTGGTAGAGATATTAGACATTTTTTATAGGTTACCTACCACCTAAAAGGTTAATGATATGGAGCCCATGCCATTGGATTCCCTTTGCACCATGAAAGTAGAAGGAGGCAATGGAGGGACGATTAGATACCACTAGCTCCATACCACTTGGATATTCCCTCCACGTCCACACAATAGGTGCATTATCTAAGATTTCAAGTATTTACAAATTGCTACACCACTTGTCGAGGGGATAGAGATGATTGATGGTAGGTTTAGAGTTACCTCTATAGGCCTAAGGACACCAAATGTTGCCACTACCTAAAGATTTGGAATTGGAGGAAAAAGAATAAAAGGAAGAGAGTGAAGAGGCAATGGTAGACAATGATGAGGATTTAGATGATTGGTTGTATTTTAATTGTTTTTAATCAATTTTGGTTATCATGAATTTTGATGAGCCTTCATCTGATTAATATTGCTAGGTTACTATTTACCACTTTAGCTACACTTATTGTAGGTTGTGTACATGAACTCATTCTCATTTTATTTTAGTTTTTTTTTTCTTTAATCTTTTTACTTTTTCTTTTTTTGCGGAAGTTGTAAGTTGAATTGGAAAAAATAGAATTCACAAAGATAAATTTTATTGGAAGTTTATAAAAAAAAAAAAACCAAGAAAGTTTTAGTTTTCCTTACCCATTGTCCTTTTTTATTTTTATTTTTTCTTTATTTTAGCTTGTATATTAGGGACTATATACATCTTTAAGTGTGTGGAAGGGGTAGAGAAATATATCTATATTTGATGTATGTTACTTATTTATTTATTTATTTATTTTCATAAGAGCATAAGTATTTAGAATACATCCTACATTTGAATTTTTGCAATTTTTTTTAAGTTTACATAGGATTAATTAACTATCATAGCACACTTGTAAATAAAAATGATTTGCATCAAAAATAAAACAACAACTTGTTGGGATCATTTCTCCAATTTTTGTGTGGCTTTTACTTGATTATCAAAGAACCTTACACTTTGCTAAAGTTGATCAATGAATCTATGCAAGGTTTAGTTTCCTGTTCTCTACGCTTAAATTTAGGACTTGAAATTAGGAGAAATATTAATGATTAGGAGTTAGATGTTTGTAGTTTTAAGTTTACTTTATTGTATACACATTCCTTAAAAATTTCTAGAACACAATAATCTTTAGTAAATGAACAAATGAGATTCGTCTCATGAAAATTTCTTGAAAGATCAATTGAGTTGGAGCTTAAATAATTGAAAAAAATAAATAGAATAGAAAAAAAAAATGAATGAAGTTTACTTGTAGGTCTCGTTGATTTAAGTAATTAAACTTAAGGGGTGCCTTTCAAGAGATAATGCCTATTAACTTGAGTAACGAGCTCGGAATCATTAACTAAAAACTCATTACATAGGTCAACTAAAGAGTTTGAGAAGGTAGAACTAAAAATAAATTAAATAAATTAAGGTGGTGGATGGTCATCTAGGCCTGAGTATTGTGTAGGTAAAGTTTTAATAGATTTTGGAACAAAGGATGAGAAGGAATATGCACAATCATGGGATTAAGTGATCTTGCGATTCCATCCGTAGATTGAAAAGATTAAGGGTTTGTATTTCACATAAAAGTGTAGAATTAATGATTCAATCAAAGTAATATGGTTTAGATCCACAAAACCTAGCATTAGAATACTGATTGGAGAAGAATAATAGGGAAATTTTTGAAATAGGAGGATATGTGACTAGTACACAGATGTGTACCTTCTCGTGTTGAGTTGGAGAGGGTTTTGTGTACTGATGGGGTATATAGCTAGGTACATGGGCATAGACCGATCTACGTTGAAGTACATGGTCAAATACATGACTCGTGTACTTGGGTTTATTGGGAAGACTTCATGCACAGTAAGGTACATGACCATTTACATAGTTGTGTTCCTCTCCATATTCTTCTACATGGCTACATACTTGGTCCTGTTGTTTTGGCACACTTTTTCTTTACTTTTATTTCGTTTTTCATCAATTTTATGCTTAATTCACCTATAATAACACAATGGGGGAAGGGAAATATTAAACTAGTATGCAATTAACAACTTAGCGAACTTAGGTTATGTCATAAGATAGTACTAAACTTTGTCTTTGATACTTAATGGGTTTTTATACCTTTAATTATTACACAAAAGCTAATTGTGGGACCATTTTTCTAGGTATATGTTTACCTTACTTGTTGGTTGTGTTTGATAGTATAATTAGCCAAATGAACTTAAATAATGTTGACATAAACATGTATGTTGCTTGTGCTTGTCTGGGCTTGGCCTAGGAACCTATAGTGACAAATCCCTAAAGGGGCACCCCGATGATCAGTATGTGACCTTGTCTGTAGTGGAGTCATGTACTAAAATTATTTGAGGTAAATTTAAAGATAGATGAGGTCTATAGTGGCAATTCCAAACCTAAGACTTACTATGTTATAATATATGCATATACGATATGGTAAGGTCATGAATACCTCTATGATGGTTGATGGCTTAATAAAAGAAAATAAATGGATTGTTTGTGATAGTGATGTTGCATCCCTACGTGTAGATGATGTGATTTGGTTGACACAAGCATGTGATTATGGTATTCACATATTAGGTTTATGCTTAACCTTTTTCTTTTTGAATTGTAGGTGGGTATAACGAATATGTTGAGTATAATGAGTATAGAAATGTTTACTACTATTATCAAGATGAGAATGAGGGAGACTATTATTATTACTACAGTGATGATGATTGAGAGAGTACCTAAAAGACTATTGAAAGACTTAGAGATGCTTGAGTTTAGGAGTTTAGAGTCTATATAGACATACTTAGTTTGACTACTTATGATTGTGATAACTAAAGTTTGAATGTGTAACTGAATCATAATTTGTTGTTTGCTTCTAATTAAATTTTTAGTTAAAATGATTTGCTTGTGAGTCATTTATTTTTATTTAATGGAGTTGTAAATGATAAGTTGAAATTGAAAGTTAGGCATGATTGAAGTTACAAGGGTGAAAGTGACTCTTAGTATGTTACTACCCAATAGAAACACATGATAAGTTGTAGCCTTCTAGGATCTGGGATGTCGCATATAAACCTTTTCATATGGATTTGTTTAGTGTTAGTTTGAAGTGTATTTTCAAGTTGTTAGGTAAAGACCCTTATTATTTTAGTTATGTTGGTTCTTTAGATAGCTATAAGTGGACTCATATAAGCTACACATGTTATGTTCTTAGGATGTGGTATGTTAGTGGGCTTGATGACCCTATTATTATGTGGTGATTAAATGTTGCATGTTGGTAGTTTAGATGCATTAAATAAATTCACAGTAGGTTTTAAGCCTTTGTGTGTCTTTACTAAGTGTAAACATAGGGTAGGTTATCACATCTTAGGTTCTAGGGTAGTATAAGGTAGGTCTATAGAAATTACCCCATAATCGTTCCCTAAATAGTCTCACCAATCTCTCTAAAGAAGAATAAGTCTCTTCAAGGAGAACACAAATAATTTTCCTCAACAATTTAACTTAATAGTCTCATAGAATGAAATTGCATAAAAGTTTTAGCACATAATATTTCTTTCATTTCCTTCATGTTTCGTAGGTTCTTTAGTCTTTTGTAGCTCTCTACATATAGCCTTCAAGTCCAACGTTCAATTTTGCTTTATAACAGAAATAACATTTATAAGGAATTAACCATTACTTGAGATTTCCCTCTATAAAAGAATGGCCACTGTAATAATTATTTCCTCATTCCCATAAAATCATTACATTTTAATTTATTTTCTTAGCCTCCAGAATATAGTCGTTATGACTTAAATTCCTTCTTTATTAACACAGTTTCTATGATGTCGTGGTCTCTTCCAAGAATATCTATATGATTTGATTATTGCTCTTTCCTTTAATTTGCTTCAATAAATGTTTCATTAATCTCATAACAATCATGGCATATCATTTCCAAAATATTTCCTTCATTCTAGGAAACTTAGTATCTTCACAATAGTTGATCTTTGAAATATGATTTTGTTGACTTTCCGAAGCACTTCACCAAATCTTATTTGTGTATTGTAATTGAAAAATGTTTTCATATGATTCAATTAAATGAATATGATTAGACATATTACCTAGATATATCTAATTTGTGATGCTAGGCCTTCAAATCAAAGTTTCCTAATTTGTTGTGAATATCCTTTTTTACATATGTTTTTTGGTCTTTCGCTTCTAACTTTTGTTAATAGGCTTTTAGTGCTTCTACTTTTGCTTCTTACTTCACTTCTTCTTGTATTTTCCATTTATAGCGCTTCTAATACAATGCTTTTGCTTTGTACTACTATTTTTCTTCTAATTACTTCCATTTAGCTTCCAGCATGATATTTTTTCCTTTTGAAGCTTTTGCATTTTATTAATTATTCCACTACGAAGTTACTGGCTTATATTAGTTGTTGCACCATTGAGTTTTGTTGTTATGTAATTCTCGCTCCCCATAAATAGTGGGTTTAGCCTGCTTGTGGTTATGGGGCTCTAAAAGAAATGGGCCTGTAAAATAAACACACATTGGTTAACAAAGGGTGCTAGAGGTTGTTTCGACATGACTACTCTAACGCTTAGGTCAACAAATAGTTGAGGAGATGAATGTGGCCTAGAGAAGTCACATTGACAACACTAATAATGAGGGTTAAATCATTGGAATTGATTGATTCCATCCATATTAAAAGCCCATGAGGATTTATGGAGGATTAAAGAGGTTTCATCTCATTTGTTAAGTGTCAAGGGTGATCTAATGTATGTCATCACTAGCTCATCTCATCCATTGATCTCTAGATTCATTTAACTGTTGAGATTATGAATTGAAACCTATAAATAAGGTCCTTCTTGTCATTTGATCGATTCAAAGAATTATGATTTTCATGGCATGACTAAATAAATAATGAAAATCTTTTGGTTATACAAGCCTTTTCATCATTGACTTATTCCAAGATCTTACTCAATTAATCAAATAGGTCGGTCCCCCTTTAGTTAGCCGTTTGTTCAAAGTTTCTAACCTGTAAGCTAGGGAGGTTTTGTCTTACTTAAACTCATTGGAACAAGACATACCATTGTTTGGTGGAAAAACAAATAAATATCCAAACAAACCGAAAAGGCTCTGAAGATCACTATAGCCTTCTAAATAGCTCTTCAACTATGGTATGAAGGCGAATTGATAATACAAACTCACAAGCAGCCATCCCATTTTAACAATTAGGGAAATGTGAATGCAAATTCACGTGTAAATATTCTTGTTTTAATAATCTGGATGGTGGTAAATAGTTTCTCCATTATTTTGTCCAACTTCGACTAGTAGCCCCATCAATCACTTTCTCTTGCTATCCTATACTAATATATATTTAAATTTCAAAATTCTATATATATTTATGGCCAGTAGGTATCAAACATATATTGCAAGTTGCAATGTCGATTGCATATCTTAAGAGTAGTTTAAAGTGTACAACTTTAGTATGATAAAATGTAAGCACATAAATATGAATATAAATATAAATTATGCTCTCTTCGGCGAACCTTCATCGCTTTTTATATAAATATAAGTAATGAGTAGACCTATTACAGGCTCATAATAGTGTTAAGTCCGAGCCATTCATCATGGGTTGATTCATTCCATGAACGATCAACTACATTCCTTTAACAATATGCAAAAGGTTTGGTGGATTAAAGCAAAATGAGAGAAGCAACAGCCAAGAAAGAGAGAGATGGTGGAAGGGAGAAATCCAGCTGCCAATCATGGATAATTAGGAATTACCATGGAGAATTATTTCCATCTAGCGTCTCTAGCAAAGGCAAGCTCCCATATTAGATAGCAAGTGCTAAAGGTTAGATAGCAACAGAACTACATTTGAAATAATTCATTAAAAAATTTGAACTGTTAAAAGAGGTTTGATTCATTAAGATTTTTTAATCGAACCATTTCTAATGTGATTCACTTCAATTTGGTTTAATCCCCAACCGAGTTAAACCAAACCATAATCACCCTACAGACAACCCTAAAATTATTATACTCAACTATTATTGTGCACCTTAGGTAGGTATGCTTGATGAAATTCTACCATATTTGCTTATTTATGTGCATCTTGTTTATTAAGAAGCTGATCTTTTTTTAGAGCCGAAGAAATGGTTGGCATCGACCAAATGCCACTTGCAATCAATGCTAAACAACTCCACCTCATCTGGATTTCCATGGTATGACCAAATAAATAATGAAAATCCATTGGTTATACAAGCCTCTTCATCATTGACTTATTCCAAGATCTTACTCTATTAATCAAATAGGTTGGTCCCCCTTTAGTTTGTCGTCTATTCAGAGTTTCTAGCAAGTAAACCGGAGAGGTTTAGTCTTACTTAAACACATTAGAACAAGACAAACCATTGTTTGGTGGAAAAACAAATAAATATCCAAACAAACCGAACAGGTTCTGAAGATCGCAATAGCCTTCCAAATAGCTCTTCAACCATGTTGTGAAGGCGAATTGATAATACAAACTCACAACAAACCATCCCATTTTAACAATTAGGGAATTGTGAATACAAATTCACATGTAAATATTCTTGTTTTAATAATCTGGATGGCGATAAATGGTTTCTCCATTATTTTGTCCAACATCGACTAGTAGCCCCCTTAATCACTTTCTTTTGCTATCCTATACTAATGTATATTTAAATATCAAACTTATATATATATTTATGGCCGGCAAGTATCAAAATTATACTGCAAGTTGCAATGTCGATTGCATATCTTAAGAGTAGTTTAAAGTGTACAAGTTCATTATGATAAAATATGAGCATATAAATATAGATATAAATTACGCTCTCTTTGGCGAACCTTAATCGCTTTTTATATAAATATATGTAATGAGTAGATCTATTATGGGCTCATAACAGTGTTAAGTCCGAGCCATTCATCATGGGTTGATTCATTCCATGAACGATCCACTACATTCCTTCAACAATATGCAGAAGGTTAGGTGGAGTGAAAGCAAAATGAGTGAAGCAACAGCCAAGAAAGAGAGAGATGGCGGAAGGGAGAAATCCAACTGCGTAAGTAGAGGAGATGAGCTGCCTGGTGTTTGAATTTCCATCTAGTGTCTCTAGCAAAGGCAAGCTCCCAAATTAGATAGCAAGCGCCAAAGGTTATTAGAAAATCTCAATCAGTTAACCCAAATCTTACCAACCCAAATGCAAGTTGATATGGTATAACACTCTAGAACCTGAAGTATCACAGCCTACCACGTATCACTATTACCAAATAACACGCTAAGGCTCTAAAACTTTATCATGCTTAAAAAACCTGGGAATTTACATAATCCATTATACTATTATAAATTTAATCAAATACATGAATCATATGAGTCATTCCAAATTCTCATTATTTAATAACAACCAAATCTCGAAATAACAATTATGTCTATGATTTCAATTTGGCTAATAAAACTTCAAATTATAAGAGCTCTTCCTCTACATAATTTGTGATGCTAGGCCTTCAAATCAAAGTTTCCTAATTTGTTGTGAATATCCTTTTACATATGCTTTTTGGTCTTTCGCTTCTAACTTTTGTTAATAGGCTTCTAGTGCTTCTACTTTTGCTTCTTACTTCACTTCTTCTTGTATTTTCCTTTAATAGAGCTTCTAATACAATGTTTTTTCTTTGTACTACTATTTTGCCTCTAATTACTTCCATTTAGCTTCCAGCATGATATTTTTTCCATTTGAAGCTTTTGAATTTTATTTATTATTGCACTACGAAGTTATTGACTTATATTAGTTGTTGCACCATTGAGTTTTGTTGTTATGTAATTCTTGCTCCCCGTTGATAGTGGGTTTAGCTTTCTTGTGGTTATGGGGCTCTAAAAGAAATGGGCCTGTAAAATAAACACACATAGGTTAACAAAGGGTGCTAGAGGTTATTTCGACATGATTACTCTAACACTTAAGTCAACAAATAGTTGAGGAGATGAATGTGGCCTAGAGAAGTCACATTGACAACATTAATAATGAGGGTTAAATCATTGGAATCGATTGAGTCCATCCATATTAAAAGCCCATGAGGATTTATGGAGGATTAAAGAGGTTTCATCTCATTTGTTAAGTGTGAAGGGTGATCTAACGTATGTCATCACTAGCTCATCTCATCCATTGATCTCTAGATTCATTTAACTATCGAGATTATGAATTGAAACCTATAAATAAGGTCCTCCTTGTCATTTGATCGATTCAAAGAATTATGATGCTTTCAACAAACCTTAGCACTCTATTGATTCAGATTTAAGGGACTTAAATCACTCAATTAACACATGGAGGACCTAATCGAGTTTTTTCTCCAAATATCTAAGGACTTCTAATGTACTCTTTTCTATATGTACTTATATTATAAGTCCATCACAATCTAGGTCTAGCTCGGCAAAATCTAATTTATTTCATCATCATTTTCTTGCAACCTATTGGAGCATGCATTCCATCCTTAGCACTTGCCCTAGTTAGAGCCACCAATCCAATATTAGGGGTATATTAAGACCATTTTTTTTAATGGTAAGAAAATAAATATTATCTTTTTATTTATTTTTAATTTGTGTATTTTAAGATATATGACCAAACATATTAATATTTTTGATTTAGGAAAAATAAAGATTGAGATACCTGCATAAGCAAGTAGTTATAACATCAATAAAAAATCAAGAAAATTATACACTAATTAGTTTAGAGCAATTTTTGACAAGGTCAACAATCCACGTCATGGTAATCGTCCTATTATGAGCATAAAACTCAATCTCTAATATAAAAGTTTGAATAATAATATTATTACCTATTGTCATCACACAGGCAGAAAAAAAGATTCATTTTTGCTAATGTGTTACACCTTTTGATTAACCGTGGGTAAATATTAATAAAATTTAGGTATATAATGATGATAATAGGTATTTTCTAAATAATTATCATTTAAACTTTTATATATTAAAGTTTTATCAATATTTATATATCACTAATCTATCTATATGCTTCGCAAGGAGAAAAAGCTTTGATTGCCTCCAGCAAGGAATTCTAAGCCTAGTATTTTACTTATTCCGAGTAAATCGATCAACGACTAATCGGAATGTGAATATGTGAATTTCTACTTGTAGAACTATGTTCACGTTCTCATGGCTGAGCACATGGGCGATATGCATAACAAGGAAACAGAGCATTTGCATGTATACTTTCTTTGGGAATGTAAACACATTACAAAGGTTGAAGACAGAGAAGCGATACAAATGGCAAGTGAGATAAAACCTTCTGTTCACTGCCATGGTTGAAGGGCCTGATTGGCATTAAATAATTGCTACCAGCTAAAGCAAAACACCCCCACCTTATGATATGACCTGATTTGAAATTCTTTATTTATTTATTTTTTCAATCCTTTTCATCATTGACTAATTCTAAGATCCTATTTAGCTAATCGAATAGTTGGCGTTTGGCGAGTCGTCTATTCGGAGTCTGCAACCTGTAAACCTAAGAGGGTCTTACGGTACTTCGACTCTTTAGAACAAGACAAACTAGCGTTTGGTGGAAAAACGAATAAATATCCAAACAGCATTTGAAGTTCGCTATAGCCTTCTGTGTACTTTTTCAACCATAGAGTGAAAGCGAATTGATTATACAAATGTACTGTATGTATATTAGCATTATCAACTATAATAAAGTTGATTTTCAAAGCAGTTCAAATTAAACCGAATTACATTTGAAATAATTCATTAAAAAATTTAAACCATTAAAAGAGGTTTGATTCATTAAAATTTTTTAATCGAACCATTTCTAATGTGATCCACTTCAATTTGGTTCAATCCCTAACCGAGTCAAACCAAACCATACACCCTACAGACAACCCTAAAATTATTATACTCAACTATTATTGTGCACCTTAGGTAGGTATGCTTGATGAAATTCTGCCATATTTGCTTATTTATGTGCATCTTGTTTATTAAGAAGCTGATCTTTTTTTAGAGCCGAATAAATGGTTGGCATCGACCAAATGCCACTTGCAATCAATGCCAAACAACTCCACCTCATCAGGATTTCCTTGGTATGACCAAATAAATAATGAAAATCTTTTAGTTATACAAGCCTCTTCATCATTGACTTATTCCAAGATCTTACTCTATTAATCAAATAGGTTGGTCCCCCTTTAGTTGGTCGTCTGTTCAGAGTTTCTAACCTGTAAACCGGAGAGGTTTAGTCTTACTTAAACTCATTAGAACAAGACAAACCATTGTTTGGTGGAAAAACAAATAAATATCCAAACAAACTGAAAAGGTTCTGAAGATCACTATAGCCTTCTAAATAGCTCTTCAACCATGGTGTGAAGGCGAATTGATAATACAAACTCACAAGCAACCATCCCATTTTAACAATTAGGGAATTGTGAATACAAATTCACATGTAAATATTCTTGTTTTAATAATCTGGATGGCGGTAAATGGTTTCTCCATTATTTTGTCTAACTTCGACTAGTAGCCCCCTCAATCACTTTCTTTTGCTATCCTATACTAATGTATATTTAAATATCAAACTTATATATATATTTATGGCCGGCAAGTATCAAAATTATACTGCAAGTTGCAATGTCGATTGCATATCTTAAGAGTAGTTTAAAGTGTACAAGTTCATTATGATAAAATATGAGCATATAAATATATATATAAATTATGCTCTCTTTGGCGAACCTTAATCGCTTTTTATATAAATATATGTAATGAATAGATCTATTATGTGTTCATAACAGTG
The DNA here is from genome assembly GCA_037954665.1 of Laguncularia racemosa. Lineage (NCBI taxonomy): Eukaryota > Viridiplantae > Streptophyta > Magnoliopsida > Myrtales > Combretaceae > Laguncularia > Laguncularia racemosa. The sequence continues at coordinate 162,884 of JBBMOL010000533.1, read as the reverse complement.
TTAAGTCCGAGCCATTCATCATGGGTTGATTCATTCCATGAATGATCCACTACATTCCTTCAACAATATGCAAAAGGCTAGGTGGAGTGAAAGCAAAATGAGTGAAGCAATAGCCAAGAAAGAGAGAGATGGCGGAAGGGAGAAATCCAGCTACGTAAGTAGAGGAGATGAGTTGCCTGGTGTTTGAATTTCCATCTAGCGTCTCTAGCAAAGGCAAGCTCCTAAATTAGATAGCAAGCGCCAAAGGTTATTAGAAAATCTCAATCAGTTAACCCAGATCTTACCAACCCAAATGCAAGTTGATATGGTGTAACACTCCAAAACCTGAAGTATCACAGCCTACCACATATCACTATTACCAAATAACACGCTTAAGGCTCTAAAACTTTATCATGCTTAAAAAACCTAGGAATTTACATAATCCATTATACTACTATAACTTCAATCAAATAAATGAATCATATGAGTCATTCCAAATTCTCATTATTTAATAACAACCAAATCTCGAAATAACAACCAAATCTCGAAATAACAATTATGTCTATGATTTCAATTTGGCTAATAAAACTTCAAATTATAAGAGCTCTTCCTTTATATAATAGTGATGTTTTCTTCTCGTTTCAACCATATAATGCCTCATGAAATATCCATTTTCATCATATTCCATTTGCTTATCGTTCTCGCCTGCAGCTAAAAAAATATAGGAAGGGGGGGAGCCTAAGCTCTGTACATGAGTTCCACACCCTCATGCGCATGACACGCCACATGAATATCACATGCATATGTGCAACATTTATCCTCAACACATTTACAATTCAGTTCACACATCAACACCAAAATAAATTATAACACATAGGAGTACTCATTACCTCGGTACATGCAATTTTTGTCTTAGTGGGAACTGCCATTGTAGGCCCTGTCTAATCCTAATGAGAACTACCACTACAGGCCCCATCTAACCCTAATCTACCTTAGACCATTTCGATACATGGCTCCATTAGGGACAACGCGGTATATCGATCATTGAGGTGCCCCTTAGGGATTTACCACTACGGGCCCCTAAATTGAGCCAAGCACAAGCAACATGTCTCATTCAATTCATATAACACTATATTACTTCATGAGACTACTTAATTCACATAATACCTTAACATTTCATTATTTCATATACAACTCATTAGATAGCTACCTATCAATTGCATACAACAAACAAAGTAAGCAAGTACCTAGAATCTTAGCCTTAAGCACTTCTTGTCCGCAACTTAAGATACGTTAATAGCTATATAATCGCCAACACTTCATTTTTCGTACTAATCTAAACATAATATAACTCTTCTAATTCCTCTTAATTTGTTACGTTATCTATGGTTATTCTAATTGTATTATAACTCTTCAAATTCCTCTTAATTTGTTACGTTATCTATGGTTATACTAATTGTCTCGATTGGGTGAAACTTGGTTAAATAAAAAGGTAATTTGATGTATATTGATAGTGTCCATCCCCCAACATGGCCATGTTGGAGGTATTGTTGCCCAACATAGGCTAGTACACAACCATGTTAAGGGTCATGTATCTCTCGATGAGATTTAGCTTCAATACAGTTGGAACACGACCGTATTGGGATGCCGTGTTTCTGTTGATTCAACATAGCCGAAGCATGACCGTATTGGGAGGCCGTGTTCTTCTTAATTCAACACGGTCGAAACACGACCTCGTTGGGAGGCCACGTATCTCTCAACTTGTCTTGTCTTAGTAATTCAACACGAAAACAACATGACCGTGTTAGATGGTCGTATATCTCTCGTTTTGTTTTTCAATCCCTATTTTTTCTATAATAATTCATCTAAACTCCTAATTGATATGTTTCTTAGTCTAACTTATCATTACATTATCTAAATATAACATAAAGTTAGGTTCTAGTATACTCACTTAGCTTGGATTCACACTTGGAACTTGAATTAGGTTGATTCCTCATTGGTTCAACCCTTCCTTTGATTCGTTCCCTATGAACACCTAAGGCAATTTGAGATTTTCAATTTAATTTGTTAGAATGGACCTTTGTTTAACTAAGTGCAATCTTTACCTATTCAATTAGCTACTTGATTCCTCTTTAATCGCCTCAAGTTTTCTTGTAGGGTTCTTTCGCCTTTTATCCCTCTATGCAGTTGTAAATTGTCCAAGTGTGAAAAAGGAGAAACACTATGTTATTTTGCTTTTATAATCCTAACCAGGAAAAGACACTTTTACCCCTCATCCCACTTCCTTATTTACAGCATTACCTCATACTATATTTATTATATTAGTTGCTTATTCTACAATATTATTTTTATGACATATATATAAATGAAAATATCAGTGTATGACATATGGGCTTAGTAAAAAATCTAGTTACAGATGACATTTGTATTAGAAGAGGTTAAGGACTCGCCAGATAGAGCCCTCTAATTCCATAAACGCTTTAGACTTTTTTTGAACTACCAAGATAGTTTCTGAAATGACTGTTTATGATTATTTATCAGTATTGTGGAACCACCTAGTTTATAATGCTTACTTTCCTTAAGTAATAGATAACTATAAATCTAACAATATCTCTTCATATGCATAAATGAATCTGAAATAACAAGATCGTATTTATTTTCCCGCTACAAAAAGATATCTTGCAGACCCTTGAGTTGGTCAACAGACAACCATCAGAATAATAACCTCAGTTATTAGTTACGTATCTTTGGTAGGTATGCAAGCAGATAAGCAATCCTAGGCTGCCTAACCCGTCCGAACTTGATAGGGTAATATCCTATACGGTAAGGGACGAATTTTGGATACAAAGTTAAAATCCTTTAGTGTTTATTGTATAAGCTTTTGGCAGTTATATTTCCTTTTTGGTCGATTTAAGAATCATTAAATTGAATTCCAAAGTATTTTAATAACGTTTTATTAATTAATAATGAGAATTTGGTGTGGTTGCAGATTTCTCGTTAGCTTAATAGGTGGACTTCGAGCATATTGTATGAGACCTTAAAGGTATGGAATGAGTTTTAAAATGCCTAAGAGGGCATATGGGATGGGCTTGGATTCTATGGAATTTATTCCAAACCTGTCTCGATTCCATCCCTAATCTTCAATAGGAATTTCAAATAAAATGCTGCCCTATGCTGTCACCGTGCATCTTGTATATTGAGGGCCTAATGTTTTCCTACTTCTTCCAGCCAAGGACCGGATTGGTAGTAACTAATTGCTAACAGTCAATGCAAAACAGCCCCACCTCATGATCAGAATATCCATGGTATGACCTGATAAATAATGAAAAGCTTTTGCTTTTTATGTCTTTAATCATTGACTAACTCAAAGATCTAACACGACTAATCAAATAGGTGGCCTTTGATGAGTCGTCTATTCGGTGTTTGAACCTGTAAACCCAAGGGATTTTTTCCTACTTGGAATCATTAGAACAAGATAAACTAGCATTTGGTGGAAAAACAAATCAATATCTAAATAAAGCCAATGGCTTCTGAAGTTCGCATGACACAAAATCTTTGAGTGTTCATGATTGTTTATCAATATTGCGGAACCGCTTAGTTTATAATGCTTACTTTCCTTAAGTGAGAGATAACTATAAATCTAACAATATCTCTTAATATGCATAAATGAATCCGAAATAAAAAGATGGTATTTATTTTCCCACTACAAAAAGATATCTTGCAGACCTTTTATTTGGTCAACAGAAAACCTTTAGAATAATTGATGGAGGTGTAGTGATAGGAATAAAAATCCGACAAGACCTATCATTAGGGCAAGAATTAAAGGATTTCAAATCTTGGTAATGAGAGCCCATTTTGAGGAGATCGACCTCGGAATTATTTATATATTAACCTCTTTTTTATTATTCTTGTATTGTGTTTTCCAACAGGCACACTTATCATATTTTATAGGGCAATGGACAAACTCCCGCAGACTCAGCTTGTGGGTTATCCATGGACCGACCTAAACCGACGATGAGCTAAGCCGATGGATCCTATAGAAGACCGGCACCTTGGAGACCATTTCTTTTATATATTTCTTCTTTTATAAACTATTTTTTGTTGTATTTGGTTTTGGGACACTTTTATTTTCTTGTAATTTTCATTTAGGACTAACTATCTTAAAAGTGGCAAATTTGTAATTTTAACCACTTTCTAACCCTAAGAGTAACAAGTATAAATACTTGCTTAAGAGAGGGTTTGAGGAGGCCATTTTTGCATATTAGAATCATACACTTTCACGTGTGGAATTAGGGTTCATCCTTAGTTCAAACCTCTTATCAATTTTAACCCAAGAATTGGAATTGTGGCAAGTGCGACAAAGGGGAATTGTGAGTCATATCGATTCCATCTTTGTTGTATGTTCATTTCATCTCTAGTGAGTCATATCTATGGTAGATTTGAATCTTTCTTGGACATATTTGTGGTTGTATTTCATGGATAATCATCTTGTAAGATTGATTGTTCATTGAGATTGAATTACTCTTTAGTGCATTGGCGTAAATTGGCATGGTTGGAAGGGTTTGAGTTCATGGTTTTAGAGCTTGTCTTTTTCACCCATTTCATGTGTGTTTATCTTGTTCTTATTGTTGATTAATGGAATTGAACGTGTTTTCTTGAGTCATTTGATTGTGCTTGGAAGTGGTTTTGAGCACATCATGTGGCTCATACTCCCCCATGATAGAAAAATACATGAGTCCCGTCTATATTTAAGTCTATATTTGTTCATTAAAAATTTGGGTTTTAGCTCATGATTATCTATTACTATATATTCTCTATTTCACTTGTAATTGTGTAATGAAACAAGAGACTGAAGTATTAATTATAGTGAAATCCTCTATTGGACGTTGCTCAAGTTAACGGATAAATCAAGATAAAATCTTGTACCTTTATTTTTCTTCCTCTTTTAACTTTATTTCATTATTTTTGTATATGCCGACGCTAACAATAATAACCTCAATTATTAGTTGCGCATCTTTGGTAGGATGCAAGCGGATGGGCTATCCTAGGCTGCCTAACCCATCAGAACCTGATAGGGCAATATCCTATACGGTAAGGGACGAATTTTGGATACAAAGTTAAAATCCTATAGTGTTTATCATATAAGCTTTTGGTAGTTATATTTCCTTTTTGGTCAATTTAAGAATCATTAAGTATGAATTCCAAAGTATTTTAATAACATCGTATTAATTAATCATGAGTTTCTAGCACGGCTGCAGATTTCTCGTTAGCTTAATAGGTGGACTTCGAGCATATTGTAAGAGACCTTAAAGGTATGGAACGAGTTTTGAAATACCTAAGAGGGTATATAGGATGGGCTTGGATTCTATAGAATCTGTTCCAAACCTGTCCTGATTGCATCCGTAATCTTCAGTAGGAATTTCAAATAAAATGCTGCCCCTGTGCTATCACTATGCATCTTGTATATTGAGGGCCTAATGTTTTCCTTCTTCTTCTTCCAGTCAAGGGCCTGATTGGCAGCAACTAATTGCTAACGGTCAATGCAAAACTAATTGCGTACAGTCAATGCAAAACAGCCCCACCTCATGATCAGAACATCCATGGTATGATCTGATAAATAATGAAAAGCTTTTGCTTTTCATGCCTTTCATCATTGACTAATTCCAAGACGTGACTCGACTAATCAAATAGGTGGCCTTTGGTGAGTCGTCTATTCGGAGTTTGAAACATGTGAACCTAAGGGATTTTTTCCTACTTGGACTCATTAGAACAAGACAAACTAGCATTTGGTGGAAAAACAAATAAATATGCAAATAAAGCCAATGGCTTCTGAAGTTCGTATGAAATAAAATATTTAGAGTCCCTGGTCATGTATACACAACGTTAACCAAGTGTTCTTGGCTACATTTATAAATTTACTGGAGGTTGACGTACATGAAGAGCTTTGATAAATGGTACAGGCATTTCTTATGGCTTGACCTGTTTGTTTTCATTGCAAACTTATGAGAAAGCAGAAAGGAAGGATGAATTTAAAGATTGGCTGTGATGAGCAACTTCCTCTGAATGTTTGCATAGAAGCATAAAGTTGTTTCAAATATAGAAAAAGGCAAAGGTCACCCCGCTGCTGTGCTGCAATAATCTAAGCTTCAGACAAAATCCTACAGGTTCACTTTATCCTTCTACGAATGATAGCTTTTCCAATCTATTTATAGATTTTGTATTGAAATACTCTGTTTGACCTCCTTTTGCATTTCATTAAGGGAAAAAAAAAAAAAAAAAGCAGATAAAGAATGCATATAACCATGCTCAATATATAACTATTTTAAAAAATCAGAAGTTGAAATACTAGTAACTCTCTAATTGATTTTGTCAAAAATAAGTACAATAACAGGTTTAGAATTTCACATTGAAAGTCTGTAGCCAAGCTGCAAGTCTTGGACTCGCTGTATGGTGGCCATATTTAATTAAAAATCACTACTTTGACATGATTGAAAGAATTTTTGAGACTATGACAAGACCTTCATTCCTGTACCATACATACATACCTAAATAGTGTCCCTTCACTACCAATGTGCATTTTGGGTACTCTATGTTGTGTATTAGCAGCTATAATTTCTTATTCTCACAGTAACATTGGTATTAAGGGTATTGTGTAGCTCTGTTAGTTTCACGATTTTTACCTCAGTCACTTAAGTTTAAGCCACTTCTCAAGTTCCCGCTTAAGTTCTTGATAGAATTGCATTTATACACCTTAGAGTTTCCTAATTTGGCATTCAAGGAGCCAATACCATGTAGTGTAACATGTCATTTAACAATCATATGCTTTCCGTAGCAAAATCAATACACAATGAACAAATATGAATTCCATACCTGTGTGCAAGGAAAAAACACAACAAATAATTTAATGCAGCAATCGCATCACCAACTTACCTCAAGCAATTTGTGCTATTATTAAGTTAAGGTTGTTCTGCTTTAAGGCTCTTCACAAGAAACTCCTAGGCTCTTTTCACTTCCAAAAAAATAGCCTCTAAATGTCCAAATTTACAAATAAAGCTCATTTTCAGTTCTCTATTATCATATATGCATGTATTCAGGACATTTTTGGACAATCTTTGGGTCAAATGAAGCCATTAGCTTCTTAAAATTTGTAATCCCTTCTTGACCTGAGAATGCATCTCTACTTCTCATGTCAAACTTCCAATATACCTCACTCAATCAATTCAGGGTTCTGTTTGCACATGCAAACCCCACCGACCAGAATTGGGGACAGGAAATTCTACATTAATACTTTTGAAAATTTATCCACAATCATCAATTCTTTCACCCACTTCTCGAGGAACCATCTGAACATCACTCCCACCAAGTTTGAAATCCTACATTAATACCCAAGAATTAGTAAGACTTACCGTGGATCTTAGGATGACTTTCCTTACCATGTATTGTTATCAGGAGTGGAAGAAGTCTGTAGATTAACAGAGAAAGGCCATTTTACTAGAGTATAAGGGAATGGCATCTGTACTGCTGAATTTGCAGTGGCTTTTTGTAATTGTCACATGCAAGAATCAGGACTTTGACCTGGTTGTTTTTGCTGCAAATTTTCAAGACTTTGATTCAAACAGATGATATTGATGATTGACATGACGAATGACATCCTCTTTATATTTGGGATAGGCTTAGAGGCCTTTCAAATATAGCAAAAGGCACACGTATCTTAGTTTCTGCCCCGATTATATCCCAGAAGGTGACTACACTACTAAGTTGCAACACTGTCAGCTTTAAACAGAAAATCCGACAGGTTCCCATGAAACTTCCTTTCTACAACTGATCAGTTATCCATCTGCTTATATAAGTTATTCTCGAATTTTCTTTTTGACCTCCTCTCTAATTTCATTGCATAGAAATGGTTCGGGTTTAAATGAAAACATAGGAGGAGGAACAAACGTAGGTATGTTGAATGTGCAACATCCGCCTTAGGAATTATGAAACAATATGCGGTTTCATTGCCTTCTACTGTCGCAATAATGTATCTTTTGTATTGAAGTTAAAGACATGGATCTCTGATGCTGCAGCAAAGGTCTATCAAGGAGATGAAGAGAAATAGCTTACAAGGGCCAGAACGAAAAAGAAATGACCACATTTCTATTGACATCGATAGCCATAGAGCTAAAAAAGGCGTTGATTCCTGGGGAGGAAGCGAGAACAACGATGATTCTCTGGAAATATCCATCCGAAAGAAGTTGGATGGGTTGCCTCGTCTTTACCCTGAGTGCTGCATATATAGAGTTCCAGATAAGCTTCGCAGGAATTCCGAAGAAGCATACACACCAAGAGTAGTCTCGATTGGACCTTATCACCATAAAACAAAGAACCTATCAGCCATGGAACATCAGAAGTTGAGGTATGTGCGAAATTTCATTAAGTACAATACGAAGCCAAGCTTACAAGAATATCTTAAAGCTATAGAGAAGTGGGGAGATCACAAATCGATATGGAACCAGACGCCTTCAATGAAATGATCCTTGTGGATAGTATTTTCATCATTCAACTTTTTCGGCTCTACCGTATCCCTAATTGGAGAGAGCCAACTGATCCTATATTTAAAAAACCTTGGATGATCAATGATGTACGCCTTGACATGACATTACTAGAAAATCAACTCCCGTTCTTTGTGATTGAAGGCCTATATAATCTGGCCTTTGGATCCCATCAGAAACACACCCCATGCCTGTTAGAGCTCGCGTTCCGATTCTTCAGGCCGGATAGGAAAATCGATGAATATCCAGAAATGGTACATGACGCAGAAGTGCAGCATTTTCTTGATGTTATTCGATTGTCCCATTTACCTTCCGTGAGAAAAGAGCCAAACGAAGATCAAGCAGAAATCGTGTTCATTCCCACTGCGACTGAGCTGGTTGCAGCTGGGGTGAAGTTGAGAAGGGGTAAAAGCAAGTGCTTGCTAGACATAACGTTCAAAAATGGAATCCTGGAAATCCCACGCTTACGTTTATACCCCAACTCGGAGTCCTACTTCAAAAATCTGATCGCCTTTGAGCAGCTTTATTATCGAGATGACAGTTACCTCATCGATTACTTCAATTTCTTCGATCACCTCATCAATACTCCAGCTGATGCAAAGTTGTTGATCGAAGAGGAGATAGTCGAAAACTGGCTAGGAAATGATGAGGCAGCAGCCGATCTACTTAATCGCTACTGCAAAGATACATACATGTATACAAGGAACGCCTATTTCTTCCATCTTCGGCAAGATCTGGTTGCCCACTGCAGAAGACGTAGGAATAGATGGAAGGCGTCTTTGAAACGTGAATACTTTACCAACCCATGGGCAGCCATTTCACTGTTTGCAGCAATATTCCTCTTGACGTTGACAATTATCCAAACTGTCTGTTCAATCATACAGACAAAGTAGAGTGTTTTGATATGTACACTATGTTTTCATCTTCTCTTCTTGGTTGGAACTTGAACCAGGCTATCGCTATCATGTTCTCTTTTGAAGAATTATGATAATGCTTTATGGATTCTTTGTTCCTTTTTTGTCTTGTGGAAATTTCATCTTTATCTGTCTACTTCTTTTGTATCCATTTGACGTCTACTTTTGGAAATCCATCTAACGTGTATTGTATCTGTTTCTGTTTTGTTAGTATGGTGAGAATAGTGATTAGAATATATATATATATATATTTTAATTAAAACCCAAAAGAGATGACTGATATTAAAAATTGAAAGTGAGTCAAATACATCAGTTTTCTTATCATAAACAAAATCATAATTAAAATGGAAAGAATAATTAAGAAAGGTAGATTTCAAAGAAGATGGGAGTTAAAAAGCACAATTACAAAGATACATCTTCAATTTGGTATAGAACGCTATCCGGTTAGCTGATTTGTTCACTTGGCGTCTTATTAAATTGAGTCTGGCTTTCTTCGAGTCAATATCGCTTTGGGATCTTGAAATTTGGGGTGCAATTTCCACGATACATCCATTGAAGAGCTCATAACCTTATACATAATTATCGAATCTAGTTCGAAAATTACCTCTTCCCATCCTTGTTTGGTGTTCTTAGCAGCTTTTAAGACTGCCAACACCTCGACAACATAAGGCGAGTCCGCCATGCATAACTTAGAGGCTTTCACATACTAGTTGAAATATCTCAAATTAAAGTTAAAAATAATTAAATCATAAAAGGGAATTTAACTAATTAAGTTAAGAAGTGTGGCTTAAAAATTTTATGAGTCATAAGTTTTAAAGGCTAAAAGTAAGTAAGATAATTAACACTTTATATAATTAATCTCACTTTATACATATTTATATGGTTGAATGGTGATAACTTTAAAATCTATTTTATAAGGTTATCTTCAACAACTATAGAATAATTCTTTTTTGTGTTAATAAAATACTAGTTGTTATTATTATGAAACAAATGAATGATCTAATTTAAAATAGGAAATTTTAAACATGAATAACTAAAGCAACAACATATTATTATGTATATTAATAATAATGAGCAATCCACTTAAATAATATATTTTTTTTTAAAATCACAAAAAGAGTATCTAGAGGATTTATTTTAAAAATAGTTGATAAAGGTGTATACCTAAAATGCGCCTTTAGTTGAGCCTAATTTAGTTTAACTAAAGGTGTTGACTAAGAATACACATTTAATATAACTTGCACTAAAAGTGCATTCCTAAAATGCACCTTTAGTTCAATGTATTGAAGGTGCATTTTAGGAGCAAGTCTTCAATACAATATCTATTAAAGGCGCATACTTAGAATATGTCTTCAGTGCAATATAAGAGAGGTGCATTCGTATGCGTCTTTAGTTAAGCTAAATTTGGATTCTTAACTCAACTAAGCCTTCCAAGAGGATGAATCTCCTTGTAAGCTCTTAACTCAGCATGGTATTCTTTCTCAATTTGTTATTTACTTCTCTATATTTAACATCTTTTTCCTTTGTAGATATGCAACTTAAGAAAATTACTCCTGCTGAAATACTTGCACGAAGGAAGTGGCTCAAGCTGCTAGGAAGGACAAGAAGGCACCGCCTAGCATGGCAAAACTATCAAGGGGTCATATTTCAAGCCCCCTTGAGTCCCTCTAACCATCAGGGACAAAGAAAACAAGCTCTACCTTCTTGACCCGTTGATAATCCCATTGCTCAAGAGAAGATGAAGGCAAAGGTTAGGGAAAGGGGCACTAACTAACTAAAAAGAGGTCGCATGCAGACGTACTCAGGAATAAGCCTCTAGCTACATAAGATGTAGTAGTCTACCTCAACATGGAATCTGACATTGTAGAGCGAATTGCTTGTTATTAAGGTACAAGACTCATGCTATTTACTCTTGAGGGGTAAAAGGAGTAAGCCTTATTGGTAGCTAGGCTTCCATCGCCTTTCCTAAGTAGTCGCATTTTCCTACCATAAGTGGGAGGTTTATAACTCCAATATATGCCTAGGGGACATAAGGTAGAGCAAGGAATTACTAAGAGGGTGCATTCTATTGAAGGATGCTGCTACCTTGGAGAGGACATTACAACGCATGCCTAAAGACAAACTTAAGGGGATGCTTTTCTCAAAGCTCTACAATGTAGGTGCTTTAATAAGCATAATTTGCCTATGGTCTTTGTATGTTATTTTAGTCAAGAGCTAACTTATGTGTTTGTCATTGTAGTTTTCATCCTACTTGAGTAGGTAGGAGAGTTGAAATCTAAGCATAAGCTCCTCATTTCAAAGCACCAAAGGTTGTATGGTAGATACCACAAACTTTCTAACAACATCAGTGTTTTGTCGCAGAAAGTTAAAGATGTGGAAGTTAAAGCTAAGAGGGTTGAGGAGGAGTCTTAGCACTGTGTAGTGAAGCAACAAGATTTAAAGATATCTACAGAGGCTAAGCTAAGAGGAAGCAAAGCAATCCAATAAGGGCCTTTTTGAAGAGAATAGAAAACTTATTGCCTAACTCAAGAATGCACATAAAGAGCTCTATAAAAGGGAGACAAGACAAGCTAAGTTTGAGTAAGGCCTTCAAGAGGAGATCCAATAACTTCATCTCAAGACTGAATAAGACTAGGTTTGTCTATTGAACTTAGAAGCTCATGCACTCGAGCAAGTTAATCGTGCCACTATAGAGAAGGAAGTATTTAAAAAGATAATAGGTAGTGAGGAGTAGGCTAGCCTCTAGGATTGTAAGTAGATCGAAGGCATCTAGATAGTTAGGTTAGAAATCTTAGAGGTGCACCTAGAGTACAATCTTTGCCACCTCTCTTTTTGTGATGAACCACTAAAACTTGAAGAGGGCATCGAATGAGAGACAAGTGAAAATGGCAACAAGGGTGATGAGAGGGGTGCCTAAAGATCTTCTTCAAGAGAAAACCCTTGAAGATGAGCAAGAACACGACCAAGATTAAACCCTAAATTAGGAGCATCCTAGGGACACTACCCCTCCTCCTCCTCCAAGTTCAGTTCCTCTATAAGACCCTTCGCCACCTTCTAAAATTCATCCCTTTAAGAAAATTGTTGTAGTTGAGGTAAATGAAATCATTAAGACACTAATTATCCTTCCTCTGAGACGTAAGAGGAACTTTTTCTTTTTCTTTTTCTCTAGATATTTTCAAGTCAGCATGTTGAATTTTAAGATTTAAATTTTGATGGACCTTTTTAAACTTAAGTTGTTCACACTTTACTACTTTCATTTTCTTCATTATTTAAAGGATTCTTCTATGATGATTTTATTGTGTGACTTTGTTTTCAATAACTACTTTTACTTAGCCTTTTTCTTTGATCCATTTGTCACTTTGTGCGTTGTGCTTATGAGGGGTCTTTAGACATCTAGACTCAAGTCTTGTCGACATGTCGTCCATTAGTGCTTTAAATGGACCTTGGGAGGTTAGATGCTTTGACCGTTCAGTGTTAGTCTAAAAAAAAAAAGGACCATTCACCCCGTAAGGGGTGAGGACAAGAGTTCATCAAGAGCATTTTCTTGTAGATATAGAAGCACAAAGTTGGTGTAATTAGTAATCCATTAACCGTAACAGGGTCTGGACATAATTAGTAGTTCATTAACCATAACATGGTTTAGACTAAGCAGAATCAAGAGTCCATTCACCTTAAACTCGTTAGGACTTAATAAGTTTAAGGAGTATATTTACCTTAGGCAGGCTAGGACTACAATAGTTTGATCAAACTCAAATAAATAAAGCAATCAAACTTTATAAAATACAACAATTCTATTCATTATCTAATGATTGAGTTTACAAATAGTTAAACAATAGTCTAATCAAAATATAGCCTAAGGTTATCGGAATTCTAAGTCTAAGGAATGCGTTATCTATCCAACATCTCAAGCTTGTATGCCCTATTGCCTTAATCCTTAACAATTCTTACCAAGTCTTCCTAATTTAGCATAAGCTTTCCTTGACCTTCACAAGAGATCCAATGGCTTCCAATCTTCTACAAACCAAGTTGCTAGGTTCGGAGACTTTATTCCTAACCTTTTTATCACAATAATGATTTGTAGTGTTAATGTGTGGCTACTCAAATGTGAGCATTGTCTTAAATCTCTTCTATTGTGTCTGCTTTAGCTTGTAGTTTAAGTTGATTAGCTGGTAAATCCATACTCTAAGTCTTGATGTTAGGGAGCTCTAATTTAACTAGGTGAACATCCTTAGAACCAAAGGCGAGAATTATTGGCATTTCCTCTATAGAGGTCTTATGAATAGTTAAGTACCCTTACAAGATGGTCAGGGAGCTCATCTACTCATTTACCTTTAGCTTGGTCCACTATCCTTTCTAGGCTATTAAACATGATCATGTTCATGGCCTTAACTTACCCATTCGACTAAGGATGTGCTATCGAGGTGTAGTGAACTTTGACATGATAGTCATTGCAAAACTTCTTGAATTGTTTATTGTCAAACTATGTGCCATTATCTATTATGAGTACACTCAAAACTTTGTATCTTCTAAGGATATTGTTAAGAATGAAGGATTTAACGTTTCTCTTAGTAATCTTAGCTATAGTTTCAGCCTTCACCCACTTAGTGAAATAATCCACAATGACAATAATGAATTGTCTATGCTTAGAAGTTCAAGGGAAAGGTTTCAAAATGTCCAATCCCTACTAGGCAAAGGGCTAAGGGCTAATGAGGGATTACAAATAATTGCTTGGCATGTGTTCTATTAGCACATGCTTTTGGCACTACATGCGCTTCCATATGAATTGCTTTGAGTCTTCCCTTGTGGTGGGCCAATAAGAACCAAGTCTGCATACTCTAACATATAAAGCCCCACTTTTGATGTGTTTGCTACATATCCCCACATGTAGCTCCTCCAACAACCTTTACCCTTCTTTTGGCTAAACACATTTGAGGAGTGGTGTGCTCAATTCTCTTTTATAGAGGAGGTCACTAATAATGGTGTGATTTGTGGCCTTGTACATGAGCTTCCTAGCCTCCTTTCTATCTTGCAAGAGAGTGCCATTCTTTAATTAGTCAATGACAAGATCCATCTAGCATAGTTCAACTAGCATAGAATGAAATTCCATGACTTAACCTGCTTTTTGTTGATGCTCCTGTTTGGAAGATACTTAATGAAGACCTTCTTTTCCTATATGTCTAGGTCAGGAATTCTTATGGATGTGAGCTTTGACAACTTATTGACCTTAGAGTTTTTAGCTTGAGGAATTTAGTGATGTTCTAAGAGGGAAACTTTAAGGTAAGATTCCAAATGACCTAAAGGTAACTCGTCATCACATCATCCTTGACTATATATTCTCCTTTTACTAGTTGGATGACAAGCTAGGAGTTTGAATATATTTTTAACTTCTCGACACCTATTTTCTTTGCCAACCTAAGACCTACAATAAGAGCTCCATACTTCACTTTGTTATTACCTTGCTGGGAATCTAAACTTGAGTGCATATGACACTTTTACCCCGTGAGATCCATGTAGAATGAGACTAGCTCCACTCTCCCCTCAATTGGATGAGCCATCAATGTGGAGTCTCCATAGCAATTTGTCATTATTATCTAACATTACATCATTTGCTATGTACTCTACTATAAAGTCTGCAAAGACTTGGGCCTTTATTACCTCTCATAGTCAGTATTGTACCTTGAATGCACTTAACTCTAGGACATACTTTATCATCTAACCCAATATATCTGACTTACGTAATATATTCCACAGTGGTTGATTGATCAAGACTATTACTTGGTGAGCTTTGAAGTAAAGTTGTAGTCTTCTAACTGAAATCACCATTACGAGTGCAAATTTTTCAACCTTCATGTACCTCATTTTGGGACCCTAAAGGACATGGTTAATGTAGTAAACTAGCTTATGGTCTCTCCCTTCAACTTATACTATCACAAAGGAGAGAGCCTGGTCACTAACTAAAAGATATAGTAATAAGTCCTCCCTTAAGACCAACTTTAAGAGTATGGTGGGCTTGACAAAAACTACTTCAACTTATTAAAGGTAGTTTAACATTACTTAGTCTATTGAAAATTGGTTGGGTTTTTTAGGTCCTTGAAGAACTTGGGGCATTTTTCCCTACTCTTAAACATGAGCCTATTCATCGTAGCAACACATCCTATGAGCCGTTGTACCTCTTTTATTGACTTAAGGGGTCGCATTTCAAGAATGAGTTATATCTTCTCAGGATCAACCTTAATGTAGCGTTAGGTGACCATATATTCAAGAAACTTGCCTAAGGCCACTCCAAACACACACTTTTGGGGATTAAACTTCATGTTATATTGCCTTAAGGTGTTAAATGTTCCCTACAACTCTTGGAAATAGTATTCAAGCTTTAAGCTCTTGACAATCATGTTGTTAATGTATACTTCAATATTTTGCTCAATTTGTTGCTCAAATATTATTGTCACCTACCTTTGGTGTGTAGCCCTAGTGTTTTTGAGGCCGAAAGGCATGACTATATAACAGTATATGGCGAGGTTGGTGACAAACGAAGTGTAAGCTTTGTCCTCTAACTCCCTCTTTATCTTGTTATACCTAGAAAAAGCATCCATGAAACTGAGTAAAGCATGGGTAAAGGTAGAATCAATGAGTTGGTCGATTCAAGGGAGGGGAAAGCAATCCTTTAGACAAGCCTTGTTGAGGTTGTATAGTCTATACACATCTACCATTTTCCATTAGATTTCCTAACTAACACATAATTAGTTAGCCAGGTTAGGTAATGTTCTTCCCTAATAAATGTAACTTTTAATAGCTATTATATCTCTTCTTTAACAATTGTTGTCACTTTAGAGAAAAATGTCTTTTCTTTTGTTTGATGACTTTGGCATTATTGTCAACGTTAAGGTGATGCATCATCACTATAAGGCAAATGACTAGCATATCTATGGGGATTGAGTAAACACTTTGTTATTTGACCTGATAAAGTTGACAAACTATTTTTTAAACATGATAGGCATTGATGTTCCTACTAGCTTGGTCTACTTAGAGCTACTACCAAGCTAAATTTCTTCAACCTCTTTAGCCGATTCTTTCCTAGAACCCAACTTCTCCTTAGGTCTAATCTTTACACTAAAGACCTCCTCCTACATCAGGGCCTTTAGATATAATGTACGTGTTAACTCTTGATCCCCTTGACACATTAACCCCCTCAAGTGTTGGGAATTTTACCTTAAGGTGTGGCATTGAGAAGATCATCTTGAAGGTATTCTAGCTTGGTCACCCCAATATTACATTATAGGGCGACCAATGGTCCACCACTAAGAACTTTATGTTTTGCTAGGCTATAATATCATCATCCCCAAGCTCCATGGGGAAGGTAACAATGCCTACAACCCCTATGGATTGGTTGATGAACCTATTATAGGGCTTTATCTTTATTTTAAGCTTGGGCTACATCTAGTTGTAGGCATGTTTAATGATAATATTTATAGAACTCCCTATGTTGACTAAGATCCTTCTAACATCAAACTTAGTGATCCTTATACTGATTATTAAGGTATCATCATGGGAGGTTTACACCCTTTAAGGTCTTTATTTGTTAAGGATACAGATGTATTCACTCTGTCTCTTAACATGTAGACTCATCACTTATCGGCTACTTAGGGCGTTAGTCGAGCATGAGGAGTTTGGCTAGCCTCCTGTTTGGGGTCTCCCAACAATGACATTAATTATATTATTGGGGGCTCTATTAAGGCATTTATTATTGTCATTCCCCAACTTATTGCAACCTTACTCTTCTTATCGTCTTTTAGTATGTCGTTCAATAAAGTTATTGGGGTTAGTATTGTACTCTCAAAGATACTCACATTTAATAAGATCTTCAAAGGCATTTTTAACTTGATAATACTCATTTATGTTATGAACCTTATCTCTATGGAAGCAAATGTATGTTAGAGTTCTTCCTATTCAAATTACCCCATAATTTTACTAGTTTAGGTAAGACACCCATGTTATAGGCTTCCATGAAAACATCCCCCATTGGTTGGTTTAATGGGGTATATGTTAGAAAGATCAAGATGGCGCACTTCTAATCTCTTGCAACATTGTCTTGATATAACCCCTTTCCTTTTTTTGGGCTTAAGCTCTATTGTCCATTTTCTTATCTAACCTACTATAGTCAAACTACCTCCTGGTGAGGATAAAGTCTTCTTATTAGATATACTTCCTAACTTTTCCCTTAAATTCCTCAAAAATAGTAGGTTTATTCTTTACTAGGGATTTGAAGAAGTCACCAACAAGCTTGACACCTTAAATCATCACGTTAAAGGTAACTCCCTCATCATTGCTAGGGATCTCTAACATTGTGGCATTAAATCAAGTAAGATAATCTCTAATCAATTCATCATGACCCTATTTAATCAAATTCAAAGTTGACAAGTCCTTTACAGGGAGCTTGCTGGCAAAAAAATGTTACTGGAATTGGCTAGCTAACTCATCGAATAAAAAGATGGAGTTAGTTAGTAAATTGTGATACCATGTTCAAGTAGCCTTATATAAGGTTCTCAGGAAAGCCTTCTAAGCAACCGCATCATTGAGGCTGTATAAGTTCGCTATCATTTGGAAGTGGCAAAGGTGATCATCCAAATCCATAGTTCCATCATATGTGTCAAGTTGTAAGAGGTAGAAATTTGAGGGTAGAACCTCATCTTGAATTGCTTAAGTGAATGGGGTCCTATAGATAAGAAACCAAGCCAAAGGGTCTACCTTCTTACTCTCCTTTAAGTTGGAGAGTCACTTGATGTAGTCATCAATTTGGTCAATGTCCATATCATCAACTTATTTGTTAACTTAACTGTGAGCGTTAGATTGCTCAGGTCTATTATCCTTTACAAGATCGCCATTATAGCTAAGTGACATAGTTGGTAAGGCTGAGTGGTAGTGAACTCTTCCCTATGATGCAACAAGCAGAATTAGATCAATGGTTGTGAGGTTACAATGTTCTGCAGACCGAGCTTACTGAGTTGCCTATTGAACATGTGCTGCCAATAGTGGAACATTGTTGTTGTAACTCTTGTGAAAAACATATATATCCCTCAATCCTTTAATATTTAGTTTGGAAGATTTTTAGCAAAGATAGCTTAAATAACATTTTGAAATGAGACAAATTAATTAAATTAACTAAGAAATTCACAACATCCTTACCTAAGCTTAAGAGATATTTTAACCTAATAAACTAAGGTAATTATCAAAGGGAAAGATTAGTAAAATTAAATTATCTAACAAAGGATAGGCTTATAGAACATGATTAAGAAATTCTTAATTCATCTAAGACAACTAAAACCTTTCATAATATAACTTCTAAACTCTTGAAAGACTTCAAGAATTTACCAATCTAACACCACTTGATTTAGCCTAAAGTTAAATGATTTCTAAATCCGTATGTTAGAATAACTAAAGTGGAATTAATTTAGTGAAAAACCAACTAAATAAACCTAACTAAAAGCATAAACATAATTAGTTAAAAAATGATAGAAGATGGTCAAATATTGCAACTCCTTTGCCATCTATTGAGCTCTTCATACACAAATCATTTTTAAGATTACTTAAGCCATTCAAACTCCTACAAGATGAGCCTTTCTCTCCAAAGAGTTCCACCCATACACTCAATGTTGAAAATGGCACCCCTAATACAAACACACATACCTGCAATTACGTAACCCAAATATATCATGACACCACTTCAATTATGGAGAAAAATATCATGACAAATTGAAAAGTCTTCAAACACATCAACACCCTAAATCTAGGCCTACATTTGGAGCAAGTCCTTCATCCCTCATATGTTCTAAAAATCAAGAAAAAGATACAGACACATGCATCAAATTTTCCTAAACACATACCCTTAATTTTAATCCCTAGACAATAACTTAATAATTGAAATCTTGACAAACTAAAGTGCAAAATTACAAAATAATAAATGAAGACCAACAACTCACAATCCTAGAAGCTAATAGGGTCGGTTCATACAAGAAAATGACACAAACACACATGCCACTTGAAGATTACATGCACATAAGAACATCATGGTGCAAAACTTCCAAATTGCATTTGTCTAAATTTATGAAATCAAAATGAAAATGAGACCAAATCTACAAGCAATATATGGGATCTATGCACCATCAATTACTAAAAGAAAAATGATTATAAAATTTACTAGGATGAACAGCTCACTAACCTAGATAATCTCAGCATAACCAGTGCCTTTCCTCTTCAACACACGTTTCCACTTCCCAATTAATGTGAAAAAGACACTTGCACTTAAAAATAAAAAATAAAAAAGGAAATTTACCTAGGTGAAAAACACATTTCACCCCTCAATCAAAACTTCTACTTTCTCTTAAGACTTGTCACTTCCTTCTACAATTTCTCCTACTAAACTAGTGCTAACCACCTTTCCCTAAATCCCTAGACAACTCTCATTGTAAAGAATCATTTCCCTTGACAACGTCCCCCACCAAAGCCATACATCATCCCTTTCACTTCTTATATCATTTCTTAACCACTTATCATATATTTGATAAGGGTAAGTACATATTTCTTAAGTTAAATTTCTTAAATTCTAGAAGATTAAGACAATAACTTTGATCCACTTTCATGGTTTAAGATTATCTTCTAGCATATTCTATTTATCTCATAAGTAAGATAACTTCTATTCAACTTCCTTTGACATTAATCATGGACTCTAATGATTGAAGCCTGATAAGATTAAGAGCAAACATGATAGATGATTCTTAAGGTAGCGTTTGGTTGGTATTGAAATTCGGTACTGGACTGGACAAAATTTTTTGTTCCTCGTTTGGTTGCCACACATGAAGGAAGTACTTGACTAAACACCAATTATGTACTGGACAAAATCAGAAATTTTAGTACCGCATGTAATTCGGTACTAAAAATTACGTACTGGACTAAATGTAATTTTTTTTGAAATTCCGAATTTGCCCTTCATACTTACCTTGAAAGAAAATAAAAATAATAAGTATAATAATAAATGATAAAAATGTAAAAATTCATAAAGAAAATAATAAAAAGATTAGAAAAATAAAAATAAAGATTTTGATTTTGAAATATAATAGATAAAAATCTAGGAGAAAATTTTCAATAAAAATTTAATAAAATTATAAAAATTTAATAAAAATTATGAAAATTAATAAAAATTATAAAAATTATAAAAATCATAATAAATTAAGTAAAAAATCAATAAAAATTTATAATAGTAGAAATGAGTTGAAAAATAAAAAAAATAAATTTTTATCACTTAGAAAAATCATTTTTTTAAAATAAATCCAAAATTGGTATTTTTCCTTAAAATTATCATTTTCAAAAAAATCAAATTATCGAGCCTAGGTTTAGATTTTTTAGAAAAAAATGGTAAAAACATAAATTAAAAGAAATTTCATAATTAAAATTCATAAACACACTAAAGTTTTTCAAGAAAAGCGAACTACAACTTGTTTGATCCCGAATAACAGGTACATAGACACCCATTTGGGGCAACCCTAAAAATAGAATAAAAATCATTTTCCTAGAATAATTCACTTAAAAACACAATAAAAGACGACAAAAATAAAATAAAAGACATTTCGAGATAAAGTAAATTTTAGGAGATTAGGTGGTAACCTTAGGGTTTTAATAGATTAGCCTTCGAACTTAGAAATTCCAGTTTTCCCCTTTCCCCTTTTCACAAAAAAAACGAGAAGAGGAAATCACGACGACTAGTGGTCCAAATTAGGACTAATCTGCTCCATTAGTCTTAATTCAACCTTTCCCAACAACAATTGGGTGGCGACTCAAAAAATAAAACGAAATTCCTAACTCAAGTCGAGGATCTATATTAGATGAGCATAGGGTCTAGTATAGATCGAATTAGGAATAGGAAAACAAAAAATTAGACTCGACAAGTATCTTGTATGGTTAAACCGGTTTTCATATTTTGTAGATGTTGTAACCTCATGAATCTTCTGCAATAGAGTTGGCAGGTTTTCTATCAGATATACTTGGTAGGTCATAATCATAAAAACTACTTTGACTATGGAAACGTATGATTATTATCTTATCTATGTCATTTATGCCTTGTCCTTATGAAATATAAAGTGATTGATGTTCTAATTTAATTGATCTAATTTATGGATGGATTTAGTAATTTTGTCGATCTAAATGACTTGTTCAAAGTGGTTGATGGATATGTGGATGTTTCAGTGTAAAAGTATTTCATGTCTTCAGTGACATATTCAAAATCATAAATAATGTATTATTTCATTAAATATAACATAATTCTTTTCCCTATAATATTTAATATAATATATTAAACCTTCAAATCATTTTTTTTATAATAATGTCAAATATATATAAATAACTATGATATAAATAAAAGGGCAAAATTATCAATTTTACTCTGTCTAGTCCAGTATTTTGTAATTTCAAACACTGCACAATACAAAAGCCTTATCCAATAATTAAAAAGGGCAAAACTGTCAAATTTACTATGTCCAGTCCAGTACTTTGCAATCCAAACACTAGACAGCACAAAAATCCTTGTCCAGTACTGAACAAACCAAACGTGGTACAAAAATATTTTTTGTCCAGTCCTTCTTTTTTAGTACTGTCCAGTACTCTTGTTCTGTCCAGTACCAATAACCAAACGGTACCTAAGTATAAAATACCTTAAATCAAAGCTTAAGACACAAAATAAGAAGGAATTATAAGAAACAACCTCAGATGTTCAAGATATTGTAGATTTCAAGATGAACCTTACCAAAGTATAATAAAACTCTAAGAGATTCATTTGAGAATAGGACTATCTAATCCTAAGCAAGGAGCATGGACTCTTAGACCCTAAAAGAAGAACTCAAGAGCCTAAAATTTAAAAGGACCTCCAAAGAATTTTCAAGTAGATTCTACTTATTCTTACATATATTCATATGTATTGATTTGATTAGGTGAAATAGATGAAGGTTCCTCTCTTTCAGAGGATTACTACAATACTTAAAGATAGCTAGGTGAGTACTATCAATGATTATCACCTTGTTTATGCTTATAGTTGTAGTTTCACTTAAATTAAAGAAATAAATCAATATGTGCACAATGTGTATGATTCTAATTGTTTGAAGTATACTTATGCACAATGTCAATGAATTGATGATATTTGATTTGTTTATGAGTTATGATGTGATTTACTGTAAATCTAGATGGTCACCTACTAAATCCATAATAAGAATATTGAAATTTCAAGAAAAATGAGACATCTATAGTATATTGCATCTCAATTTTTGCCATCACAGTCACAAAGATAATGGAGGGATGTCCTAAGTCAGGGTCCTATTTAATTAATACAAATTATTTTTACTTGAGGATCAACATGTATTGATTGTTCATTATTCTGTTTTAGGTTACATACATCTAGAGGTGCAAGTAGTTAAAGAGATTATTCTCTTGGGGCGCATTTTATTATCTTTAGGTTCTAATTGGTAACTTTAAAAGATTTGAGTAGCCAAAGATGTATGTTGAGTGAAATTTGTAGAGTTGAAACTTGAACTCTAATGGAACTACTAAAGATCCTCAACCTAAAGTCATAGGGGATGTAAAATATCGTTAGACTTCATGTGGGCTTTAGATAATCACATATCATGTTACATACAATTATTATTGCATATCACTTAATATTAACAACTTTTTTGTCTATTTTTGCTTGACCAATGATTTAAGATGCTTTGCTTACTAAGCTATTTTTAGCTTACACCCCCAATGTTCTCCATTTATGTAGGCACCTTATGGTTCTTTCTTAGAAGAACTGAACCATAGGTGAGCTTTTACAAGATAGCTAAAGTAGATGGGCCTGTGAGGAAAAATGGAGAAATTTGTAATAGATTAGTTTAAAAGTTTTTTTTTTTTTTGGATAATTGTAATACTTAAAGTTTATCATACTTCATTATAAAATGTAATATTTTAGAATATTTCATATTCAATAAAGTTACTTTCTAATACGTCTCTAAAACTGTCACTTTGTTAGTATTTGGAGGTTTCTAGTGCTATCAATACCTTATATACACTATTGAAGTTGTTTTGAGCCCATTTCTATTAATACTCAACAGACTTCAATTTTATACATGGTGAGCTATTACACTTGGTAACCTCAAGGCATGACAGTTGCATTATTATTGTAGATTGTTTCATTTTAGGACACTAGTGTTTTGCAAAGATTCTCCAAATCCAAGAAATGTTGGACATCAATTTGCTGTAGATTAGTATTTGTGGTTTGGGATTGAGGGAATTGCTGGGTCACTGTAGCTTGAACATGTTGGTCCTCTTGCAAGGCATCCATGGTTTCCTTAGATTTAATAGTTTTTTATTGAGGTGCCATGGACTTTGTTGTGAATAAGATCATGGAGACAACACCAAATGTTGTGCTAGGCTATTGGAGGTGGTTAAATCACCTACAAAAAGAAAGAAGTTAGGCTAAGGGGGTGTCAAAGGTTGCTTTGGTGTTATCAGTTTAATGCCTAAGTCAACATAAGTGATGGATAATAAATGTTTGAGAGTGTAGACTGTCAAAAGTTTTTTATCTGATAGCATTATCCTCTATTTATAGAAATTGTGAATGATCTTCTCCAAATAATATGAAGGGTGTATCTTTGATTAACCCCTTTTCCTTATCCATAGCATTTGCTCATAATTATCTATCCTAGGGATGTGCACGAGAGATCTGAGTTAGAAGTCAAGAAGTGCAGACTTAAATTTGGGTAGTTTTGTGTTAGAATAGTCTAAAATAGGTCGACATTAGCTAGTGGAGCTTAAACAGAAGACTAAGTAGGTTGAAATTGGCCTTGAGGATCTATGCCTAAACTGCTCTATCAACATATACGAATTAGCTAAATGTAACACAGACTTCTTCTTTATCATCAAGAATAAAGGTAATAACCTTCAATTCTAATAAAAAAAAAAGAAATTTACAAAATAATTGGAAAAAAAGGTCATCATGATTAAATTATATGGCCTTTCTTTAAGCTATAAAGTTCTCTCTAAATTAAAACAATTATGGAATTTTGGTCCAAATTTTACAATGACAGACTTAAAGGGTAGTTTTAGACTATAATGTTTAACTTAGATGAAGATTTGAAGAAAATAATTCAAAGAGGTCCATGGTTTATTAATGGTTTCTTTTTAACAAGAAGAAAATGGGAATTAAATTTTAAAGCATCATCTATGTCTTTTATTCAATTGTTGCATGGCTAAGAATCTCTAAGTTACCTTTAGAATATTATGCACCCAAGGTGTTAAAGAAAATTAAGGAAGTTATTGGACCGATTTTACATTTTGATGCTTATACCTTTAATGCAAAGAGATGAAGTTTTGCTAGATTTTGTGTTTAAGTGAATTTTAATGAACCTCTAGTTTATGCAATTCAAATAAAAAAACAATAAATATAAGGCTCAATATGAAGGCATTCGAATTTTGTGTTATAACTGTGGTCGAATTAAACATATGGCTAACATATGCCCTCATTCAATTGATAGTGATGGAAAACAACTTTCTTCTAATCATGAGCTATTAGTAGTTAGATAAATTACATGTAGTAATATATAGTTAAATATAGTAGTATACAATGAAAATAATAAAATTAATATTTTATGTTTTGTAGCATGAATGACAACACTGCCACCTAAAATAGACATATATAGTAATGATACTCAACTAAATTAACTAATTTTCATTTTCTAAATTTTCATAAAACAATACTTCTATTTCTAGAAAGTTACTTCAATAGATTACTGTTCCTAGTTCAAGCAATACTTTGTGTTTTCTTGCATATAAGCCTATAGCCTTTTGTTCTGATTCTTGTGATTAACAAGAAACCTATAAAATTTAAATTATTAACATGGTATTAGAGTAGAGAATTATGGAATCTTCAATAAATTCTTCATCAAAAGTATAATCAAGTTGAGTAGAATCAGATTTTCGAACAAAATCTTCATGTGTGAAAATGTCAAACCAATAAGGGGATTGTTCATACAATAATCCACTTTATTGATTAGGCTCAAATAACCCTAGATTAGTGATTGCAAGCATATTCTTTAATGGGGTAAATTTTTTGGGATGGAGTTGATCAATAAAGCTTGCACTAGGAGCTAAATCAAAACTTGGTTTTATCAAAGGAAAATGAGTAAAATCTATAGAAGAATCTGTTGATTCATAAGGTGGATCCGTTGTGACTATATGATCAAATGTTGGATTCTTAACTTAATGACCAAGGAGTCATCAGAAGGTTCATTTATACTTAAATTTCCAAAGAACTATGGGATGACATTTGTGAAAGGTTCGGATAAACAAATAGGCCTTTACTTTTCCAATTGCAACATGAAATCATAAATGTGAGGCAAGGAAATAATTCCATTACTACGTACTATAACAAATTAAAAAGATTATGAGATGAACTTAGCAATATAAATACATTTCCTTAATGCATTTGTGGTACCTTAAGCAATTGTTCATGTAGTGTTATGTTAAAGATCACAAACATGAAAAATAAGAACAAATTGTTTCAATTTCTAATGGGCTTGAATGAAGCATACAAAAATGTAAGGAGCTACATTTTATCTATGGAGCCTTTACCATCAGTAAGAAAAGCGTATTACTTGATCTTCAAGTGGAAATATAGAAGCAGATATTAGGAAGTTTAATACAAAATGATGAAGTTTCTGCATGTTTTGCAAAATCACAACAGAAATATAGACAAGGTGAAAGACTAAACCTAGAATTAAACTAGTATTATTGCAAAAAATCTAGAAATTTTCTTAATTCTTGCTTTAAGCTCGTTGGGTATCTAGATTGGTATAAAGGAGAAAAAGACAAGAAAGAAATTGGATCAAAATTTGCTTGAAATGCTAATGATGAACTAGATAATGCTCTAGAAGTTTCTATAGAATTATCCACATGGAAACCAGAAATTAAAGAAAATGAAATGATAACAAGGATATGTCATGAGGTACTATGAATGATGAAAGGTAACTGAATGAACTACAATTGGAAAAATTACCCAATGGCTTTATAAAGAAAGTAATTACAATTAAAAAATTCAACTAAATGAACTTATCATGCTTAATAATGTTCTTCTTGTTTCAAACTTCCATTGCAACTTATTATTAATAAGTAAATTGATATCTCGAATTGATATTATTATCTCATTCTATTCAAAATATTTCATATTTTAAGACCAGAAAACTAGGAAGATAGTTGCTCAAGCCAATGCTAGTTGAGGACTTTATGTTTTGAACATAGGTTCAATGTTAGATTCAGAAAATATGTCCTCAACATATAGTGTTTTGAATAATTTTTGTTTAGAAATCTCACACAGTGAGTTAGTACACATTTCTATATCAAAAATGAAACATATTATAAGTGATATTTCATCAATAGAAGATAATAATTTCTATTGTAATGTTTGCAAATTATCAAAGTCTCATAGATTACCCTTTTCCCTTAGTAAATTTGTATCTTATCATGCATTTGACCTTATTCATGTTGATCTTGAGGGACCATACATACACCATCAATCACTGAGGCAAAATATTTTCTTACATTTGTTGATGATATGAGTAGAACTACTTGGGCATATCTGTTATAGAACAAACATCAAACATTTTCTACTTTAGTTAACTTCATAGCTTATGTTAAAAACCATTTTAATGTTACTCCTCGATTTATAAGAAGTGATAATGGGAGTGAATTTCTTTCTAATGATTGTCAAAGCTTCCTTAAAGAAAATGGGATAATTCATCAAAGAATAACAATATACACTCCTCAACAAAATGGTATAGTAGAAAGAAAACATAAACACTTAGTCAAAGCTACTAGAACCATTAGATTACAAGCTAACCATCCAAAACATTTATGGGGAGAATGCATCCTAGTTGCAACATCCCTTATAAATAAAATGCCCACACAAAAACTTAATTGGAAGTCCCCATATCAAGTACTTTTAATAAAAGTACCTTCATATTCAAATCTTAGAAAAATTGGTTGCTCATGTTATGTAACCATTGTAAATAGAACATGAGACAAATTTGATGCAAAAGGAAAAAGACGTGTTTTTCTTGGATATCCACATAATCAAAAGGGATATAAATTGTATGATCTTACAAACAAAGTGCTGTTTGTAAGTAGGGAAGTTACCTTCATTGAACATGTTTTTCCATTTAAGGAGCATGTTACAAGTGAACATCTGGAACACTTAGATTCATTACTTCCATAAGCAAATTAGTCTGATGGAGTTAAATCAAAAACAATTACTGCACTAAATATGCATCCTATTTCTGCAAATTGGGACAGTAGAGTGTTCATGAATCAAGATAGTGAAGTAACATCTACTAACATTAGGAAATATTCTATAAATACATCACCTAAATATTCTATTTCCATGAATTGGGATATTTCTATTAGAAGTTTTTTTAGAGATAAGGAAACTCCAACATGGCTTCTAGATTTTGTACACAATGTAGAGCCAATAACTCCATCTACAAAATCACGAAATCTGTATCCACTCTTTAATCCTAGTAATCTAAGTTAATATCCTAAAGATTACATAGGATCATTCATGAATGTTCTATCCATTCGTGAACCATGAAATTATCAAGAAGCTAAGAATGAATCAAAATGGATAGAAGCTATGGAAAAGGAGACTTTAGCTCTTAAAGTTAATCAAACATGGGAGTTGGTTGATTCACCACCAAGAATAAAGGCTATTGGATCAAAATGGGTATATAAAATTAAATATAAAGTTGATGGTTCAATAGAAAGGTATAAAGTTAGGTTGGTTGCAAAAGGTTATAATCAAATAGAAGGAATTGATTATACATACACATTTTCTCTAGTTACAAAGCTAACTATTATTTGAATGGTCTTAGCACTAGAAGCTATAAATTCTTGGCATGTTCATCAACATGATATGAGCAATGCATATTTACATGGATATTTAGAAGAAGAAATATACATGAAACCTCAAGAAGGCTATAAGATCTCATCACCAAGCAAAGTTTGCAGATTGATTTGATCATTATACGTATTAAAGTAAGCTTCTCATCATTGGAACAAGGAGTTTACTCAATTTATTTCTTCTCTTAGTTTGTTACAATATGAAAATGACCACTCTTTATTTACTAAGAATCAAGGGAAGGCATTTCTTGTAGTGGTCGTATACATGGATGATGTTCTAATAACAAGGAACTCATTAAAAGCAAAACCAAGTTAAAGAAGATTTACATAATGCATTTGCTATAAAAGACCTTAGAGAAGCTAGATTCTTCCTAGGAATTGAAGTATGTAGAACAAGTTATGGTTTTAGGATTAATCAAAGGAAATTCTTATTGGACATTTTAAAACATGTGGGAATAATAATAGCAAAATTGGAGAAGACTTCCACAACATCTGAAATTTGATTAAGAAACTAGTTCATTACTTTAGGATCCTACAACATATAGAAGAAAAGCAAGAAGATTGTTATACTTAACAATTACAAGACCAGACATAAGCTTTATAGTACTGCAACTAAGTTAATTCGCTAGCAATCCTTTGACAACACATTTCCAAGAAACTATACACATCCTAAAGTACATAAAGGGAACATTTGATAAAGAATTATTTTATGTAGCATCCTTACCATTATCTTTTATTGGATACTCTAATGCAAATTAAGGCACAAGTCTAATAGATTGAAATTCATTGAAATTCACTTACAGGTTATTGTATTTTTCTTGGTTCATCATTGATTTCATGGAAACTTTAGAAGCAAGCAACAGTATCAACATCCTCAACTAAATTTGAGTACAGAAGCATGGCCTCAACAACTAAAGAGCTCCTATGGATTTCATATGTACTTCGGGATTTTCATGTTCTAGTAAAGCTTCCTATTACTTTACATTCAGACAACAAATTGGCACAACAAATAGCAAAAAAGCCATGTCTAAATAGGCATACGAAACATATAAAAGTGGACATTCATTTTACAAGACATCATATTTAAAGTGGCTTTCTTTGAATTTCTCATGTTTCAAGCAATAATCAAATAGCAAGCATGATGACCTAGGCCTTTGGAGATGCCCAACTAACCTCCATGATTTCCAAGTTAGGACTCATTGCATGTCCAACTTGAGAGGGGTGTAGGGGTGGGTTAGGGCGGTGTGGCTATTAGTAATTAGATAAATTACATATAGTAAAATATAGTAGAATGCAGTAAAAATAATAAAATTAGTATTTTAAGTTTTGTGGCATGAATTACAACACTGCCACCTAGAATAGATATATATAATAATGATACTCAACTAAATTAACTAACTTTCATTTTCTACATTTTCAAAAAACAATACTTCTATTTCTAGAAAGTTGCTTCAACATATTACTATTCCTAGTTCAAGCAATACTCTATTTTCTTGCGTATAAGCCTGTGGCCTTTTGTTCTGATTCTTGTGATCAACAAGAAACCTATAAACTTCAAATTGTTAACATGAGTCTTCTAATAACAAAGTAGTAAAGGAAAATGGTACTAATGAAAAAGGAAAAACTATAATTAATCAAGGAGAAAAGGGCCATGATCTTATAGATTAGAGAACTTTAGGAGACAAAGCAATAAATATTCAAAGATTAGATAATGATAATAAGCTCAATATTGAATATGGAGAGTGGGTATTGGTGAAAAGGAAAAAGACATTTAAGAAGGTTACTCTAGCTATGGTGGAATCAAAACAACAACTAAGGGTACATAGCTCTAATCATGATTCACAACTGTCATTTAGTAATAGATACTCATTTGTTGATTAAGATGGTGTGGATATAGAGGCCAATAATGACAAAGCTATCCTAAATAGTGAAAAATGGTGGGTAAGAAAATTGAATGCGGGCAAAATTGTCATGGGACCAACCAACTCATTCTAAAAAATAAAAAGTGTTCAATGGATGACATTAGAAGTTAAGGGGAAATAATATGACAAGACACTTCATGAGTGGAACAATACTCCAAAGGATGACTTCATGCAGAGTTTTACCTTTAAAATGAAGCCTAAGTCAGTTGCTAATAAGTTTTGACTAGCAAAACTTAAAGTTACTATCATAAAAATAAATAAATAAATAAATTCTGAAACTTTGAAGGAAAATGGACTAGAAGAGAGTGATTGTATTCCATATGAAGTTCTTGCATCTTAATTTAAAAGTACCTTGGATGACTCCAAGTTACCGAATGTTTCACCTTTGAGAAATGGAGAAATGTAGACAAGTGCCAACCAAGAGAGAACATGCATGGAAAATAAGAGACATTTTGATGTTGATTCACCAAGTTCCCGATATTCATATAGACATATTGAAGCCAATGGGAGCAATTTCACTAACAAGGTAAAGACGCATAATGAAAATGAAGGATTTTATAATATTAATTCCAACAGCAATGCTAGAGGAAGACAACAACTATCCATTGTTTATGAACAAATGGGGGTTTACTATGAAATTAATAGCAAAGCAAATCATGAGAGCTTTGGGAATGGGAATTTCACAATTTGCAATGCCCATGGCTTGGTAGTTAAAGGAAAACATAGTCGAAAACTTCTAAGTGCAGAATCAAGAAGATTCAGTGGTACTCCTAAAGACAATAGGAACACCATCTAATGTAATGCTTCAAGCACATATTGCATCGTAAGTTGTTGCTAATGTTTTATGATATAAAGTCATGACTTATCAATTAGAGGAATATCGAATGACTTCTTCTCTTTATCCTATGTGTATTATTACATGTAATGTACATGATTTAAATTCACAAAGGAAAAATAATGCAGTTCTAGAGGCTATGACTGAATGGATACCTAACTTCGTTGTGCTTTTGGAAACTTGCATGGATGGTGTTGCTGCACATGCTTTCTAGTATCTGGTGTAACTAGATGGTTTTTTGCATACAAAGGCAAAAGGATTAAGTGATGGAATGATATTAATATGGATTGTTTAGGTGATGGAATTAGAGCTTCTCAGACAATCAAATTAGGAGATTCATGTGCTTCTAAAGGTTAGAAACTCGACTTTACAATGGCTTTTCTCTACTATATATGCATCTCTAGATTTAGCTTTACGGTCAATCCTTTAGGACAATATTAGGAACTTCGCTAACTTGGTTAACAATGAGTCTTAGTGTATGATAGGTGATTGTAATGATATTATTTTGTTAAATGAAAATTGGGGAGGAGAGGAGTTTACAAAAAATAGAGCATTTAACTATTAAAATTGTACGAGTCAATGTAGTTTGATGGATATGGGTTTGTTCGCCAGAAATATACTTGGTCTAATAAGCATCCTATTACTAGTCTCATATGGAAAAGGTTAGATAGGGGTTAGTGTAATGTTACTTGGAGGATACATTATCCTAAAGAAAAGATTTTTCATATGTATTTATGGCCATCAAACCATAATATGCTTTTAATTAAAACGTAAACCCTAGAAGCTAATTTCTAGAATAATAAAGTCTTTAGATTTAAATCGATGCAGTTTGATCACAATTCTTGTTTATCCTTAATTAGAAACATTTGGAACCCATATGATAATGGCTTAATTAAAGCCTTTGAAGAAATGCCTAAATAGTTCATGGAGTGGAATAAATTAGTTTTTGAGAATATCTACTAGCAAAAAAGGAGGATTTAGAAACAACTAAAACAAATTGAAACTCAAATTTTGAATAGTCTTTCTAAATTTGTTATAAACAAAGAAAATATGCTTAAAAGAGAATTAAGCCAAGTATTGTATTAGGAAGAAAGTTTATGGAAAATGAAATGACGAGCTAAATGGATAAAAAATGAAGAGAGGAGCACTGGATACTATCATTTATTGGTGTTAGCTAAAAGATCAAAAAATAGGATTTTGGCTATTAAAGATGAATACGGACAATGATTTTATGAGTAGCAAGACATTCAAAATCTTATAATGGCTCATTTTAAGAAACATTTTCAATCTCAAAAAATCTTGGGAAACCAAAAAAACCCTATTCTTATTAGTATGAGAGGTGGTTTAGCAAACCAATTTCATCATAAAATGGTTGCTCCTTTATTAAGTAAAGAAATTTAGGATACTCTGGTCTCTATAGGACCTTAGAAAGCTTTGGAGAAAGATGGTACGCATGCTTCCTTTTATTGAAAAAGTTGGCATATTGTGGGAAAATCTGTTGTGTTGAATAGAGAATTAAGATAAGAAGATCTATTATCTCCTTATTTGTTTATTATGAGTTTAGAGATACTAAGCAGTTTAATTGAGAATAAAGTGGATCATGGTAATTGGAAACCTTTTTAAGGTGAGAGTTAGTAATGTACATATACCACAAGTTATGTTTGTGGATGGTATATTTCTATTAGCATAAGCTAATGCAGGCAATGCTAAGACAATTAAGAATGCCATAGCTACATTTGAGTAAATGCTTGGATTGAAGATAAATTCAATGAAATCATCAATTTTCTTTTCTAGAAATGTCAATATATAAAGTAAAGAAGAACTGACACAAATATTGAATTTTAAGAGGATAGGCTCCTTTAGGAAATATTTAGGATATCCTTTAGATAAAGGAAAAAGAGTTCAAGTAAACAAACTTAACAAACTTAGTTTCCTTGTTGAGAAAGCATAAAAGAATCTATATGGTTAGAAAGCTAGGCAATTGAATATGGTTGGGAGACTTATATGGCCCAATCTTCTCTTGAAACTTTGTTGAATTATTTTATGCAATAGACAAACTTTCGAAAAGTACAGTAATGAAGCTGGAACAAATTACTCAAAAAAATTTGTGGAGTGGAATGGAGGAGTAAAATATAGTTCATTGAAGAAATTAGGCTACCATATTGACATTCAAGGAATGAGGATTAGGATTAATAAATTTAGAGAAGAAGAATAAAGCTTATATAATTAAAAGAAGATGGGAGGTGAGAAATAAGAAAATTTTATGGGAAAAATTGATTAAGGAAACATATAAACATTTCTTTCAAAGGGAGGAAGCAATGAAGCCATCTAATGCTTCTCCCTTCATGAAGCAAATCTATTTAAGTTTGAAGGAAATATCCTTTAAAGGCTATGTAATTTTAGGTAATAGCCAAAAGATAAATTTTTTGTTTGATAACTGGAGTAGTGATATAACAGTATGGGAAATAAGTTATAGGCTAATAAATAATGAAGCTATATCTTTAACTATAAGAGACTATTGGCTATTGGAACTTAGATGGAATGAGGAAAGAATTGGCTTTCCCATTTCAACCCGATAGTGCTTAATAGTGCAACACATGATTAGAGAAGTATTTCTGGTGAAATGAGAGTCCAACCATCCATAAAGGATGTCTACAATGAACTAATGAGATTACCTAATGGTGAGAAGAAAATGTGGGAGTGGATTTGGAGGGGTGTTTTTCCACAAAAAATTAAGTTGATGTTATGGAGAATGCAACACAACAATTTAACAACTGCATCTATGTTGAGGCATAAGAGGATAAAATTAGATGCGAGCTATCCTCATTGCAATGAAATATATGAAAACTTATGACACACCTTTTATAATTGTCTACAAGCGAAAGATATTATCCAGGAGTGGAAAACAATTTTAAAGGAGGATCTTCAAATTCAAAATGATTTTAATTGCTAGATTAAATGTAATTGTATTGTCGGGAAGAGAGATTGTGTTTTAAATATCCCTCTAAAATGGTTTCTCTTTGCTTTTGCTTTATGGAAGATCTGGCATTATAGGAATAGAGTTATTTTCAATTCTAATCAAAGTGCAATGCTGAACAAATCATAAATTCAATAGGCAACACATGAATATTGGGCATACATAAAGTGATAGCAAAATATGTATCATATAGGGAGGTTAGTCTTGCTTTGGGAGGCATCACAATTTGGTTGGGTTAAACAAAATACAAATGGCTCAGTGATCCAACCAACGATAGCCACTACCATGAGAATAGTGGTTAAAGTTCAACATGGCAAATGGATACTTAGTTTTTTGAAAAAACAATTGGTCAGGTTGATATATAAATAGCAAAACTTTAGGTTATATAGTGGGGAGTTCAACATTGTTTAGATCTAGGATTTACGAAAGTACATATTAATGTAGATAATCAAGCAGTAGTGCATATATTATCGAACCAAGAGCATAATTACTTACTCAAATATCATAATGTAATGTTTACTTGCAGGGCAAGCCTCTTCCTCCTTCAGAAGAAGAAACTTAAAGCTATTCCAAGGGAGATCGATTTGATAGTTGCTGGAAATGTTCAACAATAGGATCAAGATGAACTATATTTTGTAATTCCTCCTAAGGAACCAAATTCTATTTTGTGTAATGATCTTTTTGAATTTGGCATTTATAAAGACTTTAGGCATGCTACTTGTGGTACTAAATGCCTTGATGCGAATAGATAATGCACGAACTTTCTGCTTTCATGCACTATAATTATGTGTTGATAATTGAGCTTACACAAAATTGATAATAAATGTTTAGATAGATTGGTGAGCCCTATACGATTTAGTGGGATGTGTAGCGATTTGTGACAATCATCTAATAATCTTAAGGCATAGAGAAATGATAGTCATCATAAAACAATGGTACAAAAAATGATACGAAGGAATAAAGAAGTAATACATGCAATGTTCAAAGGCAAACAATCACCATTCTTCCTTCCCACTTGACAGTAAGGAAACTTAGGTGCCTTCATCCGTGCCATTATTTCATGGTGGCTGTCAATTTTTATAGTTTAAAGTCTATTCCACAAATCTCGCTTGTTTAACTTTCAATTAAGTAGAGGAATTCCAATTTGGAATTCCCTTCTCTTTCAATTAATTTTAATTAGCCTTATTTTATTAAACATGAGAAGATTAACGCAATGCTACTCCATTTTCCATATTTTCTTCTTCTATCTTTTCATAATAAAAAAATACTCTAATTCAAACAATTGCTTAGTATAGAATCAACATTGGAAATAAAGGATTAAAATACATGGCATTCATGAAATCGAAAGCATTATGAACGGCACCGTACAAGCAAGAGAGAATAGGACCATGCATACACAATAATAATACTAAGTTTATTATCTATAAAATAATGCCAAAGGAGCATAAACTAGCCAACAAGACGCAGTTACATAGTATGTAAAGTATATCTTATCCTGCTTCTAACTTCTAGGATTTAGACGCTACAATATTCAAGTTTTGTCATCAACTACAAAGTAAATTTTGTTATAACCAAAATGGCTGTAACTTTAGCACTTCACTTTGTACTAGATAATAGAACTCAAAATTGTAATGCCTACTTAAAATTTATAACTCGAGGCCCAGCTGATCTGCATCCCCCGCTGAATGCCTCTTCAACCTATCAATATATTTAGGTATATAGTTTCTTCATAATATGTATGGATGGTATGATTGATCATGGTGGGAACACTGATGGGAATAGGACATATTGTCCATAAAGTTAAAACCTCTGAATCCCTAGCCTTTCAACAAGCCATTTACAAACTTCATCAGTCTCTTCCGGGATTGTGTGATGACCTAACCTGCACGTTAATACCATTCAATATTATTACAGACGGTGAAATCTATGATGTAAAAGAATACGCCTTTGTCCTTGAAAAGTGTGCATAGAATAAATACCCATTGAATGTTTTAAAAGTGAGATCACAAAATCCAGATGAAATTAATCTTTGCGCAGATTTTTCTCCAAGCTGAAATGGAACAACATCGTCACCTGAAAAAGGAAATATTATTATTAGAAGAGCTTATCCTATTGCATGAATAAATAACGAGAATAAATTGTTCCTAATATTAAAAAGATAAATAAATGGATCCCCCTCCTTTAATTCAAACCAAGATAATAAGTAAGGACCTTCCAAGATAGATCAGGTATTGGCCTTAAAATAACCTAAAACCAATCCATTTGGGCTTCCTCAAAGGAGCTATTCTAGAAAGTCAGTTTTTCCATTGCCTTTTGGGGTGAACATCCGACCATATTTGGCTAGATTCAAGGCTGGATTTCAAATCATATATAGTACACACTAAATTGTTATCCTAATTCTTTTAACTTAACTTCTTTGAGCATAAGTACAGGATAATACTCCATCCTTGCCTACCTTCAAATTCGCATTTTGTATTCTTAATGTTCATGTGTTAGGATACACCATAATTCGATACAAGATTTAATATATAGATTACATTAAATATACATAATTAATAGTTTATTACGTAAACACTAAATTATGCAAATATATGTAATTAGAGTGAGGAAGAGCCAGTCTAATTAAAATTTCTAATATGAACTCTTAGCTTGCCCACAGGAAAAAAATAATATAAAATAAAATAAAAAACTTGAAGTGCGTCTCTTTTATGTTTGTTGTCAAATTCTCCTAATATCTTTATTTAGTTCCAAGTTCAATTCATTGTTTGTAGATTGTTGATCTATCATAACTTATAAGCCTTGAAATACAATATATAATGCTTTCAAAATTTCAAAACCCTACCATCTATTACCTTCCTCACTCAATAATTTCTTAAATATTCTTTTTTATCTGCCCATTTCAATATCAAAAATATACTTGAAAAACCTACTAAAAGACGAAATTGGAAGAGGATTAAAATATAATGATTAGAGTTTGAAGTTTATTTGGAATAAAGAATAAAATATGTAGTTATCATGTAATGAATGTATATATTATATGTCCGTATGTATGTATTTATGCACGTATAGTTTTCAACCTATCATAAGTATTTTATTTTGAAGTTAGAAAGAAACATTCTAATAAAAACCCATGATATAATGGACTAAACATTGGAATCTGTTCGATCCTACCTATATGATCACATAAATGCCAGGCCATCTATTGAACATCTTAAAGTATGCTTCAATTCCAAATTTCTTGGAATCAGCCCCGACATGATAGGCTATAAGGCATCGTATCTATTAAGCAAACTACAACTTGTATAACATAGGTAGGGATCTTAAATTTATTGCTCCTCTTTTTGTGACTCTGCTCACCCCGTAGACTATACTTAATAAATAATTTTGTAATACAACAAAAAATTGAAGAATAAAAGATACTGGTCCATTGATACTTGCCACGGTCCTAAATATATTGGTTTTCAAGTTCTAGGTGTTCTAGTGTATATTTGAAATGCATCTTTATTTATATTTCGTTTGTGTTTGGTAACGGGGAAGTTAGGGGAAAAATTGTATGTGAGGTAACCAAAATGAAGGTAGAAAAGGAGAAGTGATAGGAAGTGGAGGAAAGATTTTTGCCTTTGGAATATCTAAGTAAGGGTGAAATAGGGACTGGGAGAGAGTAGATACAGTAGCTAACCTCAATGAGCAACAAGGCATAGCACAAAAACCTAAAAGTGAGGAGATATTTTTACTTCATTTCTTTTTCCCTACTTCCTTTCCTCTTGATCATTTTCTCTCATATATATATATATATGGATATGTCAACCTGGATATTCCGGGCTAAATGTATTTGTTCTATTTGTACATGTAAAATAGAAAGGTTCTTTGTTAATTTCATGTTAGTTTATGGTGCTATGATGTTTGCTATTGTTGCTGTAATTTGGTCATCAATAATGTGGTTAAATGGATACAGAAGGATGAATCTTTTCCATAGAATTAGATGATTGGAGTAAGAAAGAGCCCGTGCCTGGCTTGACAGGTGTATATATATATATATAGCCTGGCAACCGTGCCCATCAAAGTTCATTTTCCTTCCCTGTGGTTGATGGATCAAAGAAATGAGTTGTTTGCTTTTTGACTTAGATGGATACACTAAATCAACACGTCGATCACCTGATTCCTTCCAACGCCCCAAGATCCTTTCTTCATCCCAATTACTTCACTATCCAACTCATTTTCTCTAACTTTTCTATCTTCGCATAGTTAGTGGACGCTCTAACACAGTCCGTTGTTGTTCCGTTATTATTGTAGTTAACGTTGCATGAAGTGCTATTTAATATTTAATGGAATGAAATAAACAACTTTTTGATATCGCTTGGGTTTTCTGGATACATAGGATGTTGGACCTTCGCGCATAGTCCTGTTGATTTTTTTTCTTTTTTTTGGGTGCATGGTGATCAACACTTACGAAATTGCTCGTGTCTTAACAAATATGACAAGATGATCCATATCGTTGAAACTGATGAGTTGTTGGGTGGTTCTTACTTGTTTATCGTTAGCCCGTCCGTTTTGGGGGTAAATGAAACTGGGTGTTTGATATTGAACGAAACCAGAATTTCCTAAGAAGCTAGCACGGGCTGGCTCACAGTCACATCTGCAATAGTTCACTACTGAAGGGTTTCGGTTTTGTTCAAGATTGAGTCATATCCCGAGTGGATACGGGTCGTTTTGTTGGTCAAAGCCAACCTGTCCAACTCGACACCTTCAACCTTTATCTTTGATGAAAATGTAGTTGAAGGACGTATCAATTGATGACCTATACATAAACTGGGCATGTGCCTGTAATCTACACTCATCAATTGCATGTCCACGTAAGATTTTGATACACAAGACAAGAGTAATAAAACCTTCTTCCAGTTATAATTCATTGGCAATGACATTTCTCTCCATCTATAAGATCCTAACGTTTCTTGTCATTTTAAACCAATTCAATATCGTGCAAGGGATGGGGAGAGGGAAATTGAATACAGTCCATCCCATTGAAAGAACGTTCCTGAAGCCGTACAGGCCCACATGGGCTTTGCCTTTCCCTTTCCTAATACTGTTTTAGTATAAGAACTAACAATACCTATAATATATAAAATTGTTCGTGTGCATGTAAACTACACTTCTTCGATTGCAAGTCCATCTACATGTTGGTACATGAAATAAGAGTAATAAAACCTTGTTCTAGTTACAACCGCAGTAAACATGACATTTCTCTCCATTTGGCAAAGGACAATTTTTCCCAACATTTCCCTCTCTCTCTCCTATCTAGCTCAATATCGCACGGGGGATGGGAAGGGGGAATCAAACATATTCCATCCCAGTGAGAAAACATTGCTCATGCCATACAGGCCAAGAGGGTTTTCCTAAATGTAAGAACTAACACTACCTATAGAGTCAAAGGCATGGGACATGATAATACATAACACCTCATCAAGTAGTACCTGAGCCATGACATAGCAGAATAGGTAAAGATGTTGCAATCCTTGCAGCCTCAATACACCCTCCAATTCGTGTCCTCATGGATCTTCAGTAAGCAGCAGATAACATTAAATTCCACTTTTCTTGTCAGAGAGAATTACAACTACGTCCCTATATGTAAAGATAGTACAGACCTTGGAGACGGAAGCCAACCACTAAGACCAACGATAGTGGCCAAATTGATGGGGTACGAATTCCCATTCCCATATTTCCTAGAAGTATAACAAGTTGCTGAATACAGAGCAAGTGCAGCACCCATGCTGAAGCCTCCAATTCCAAGTTTAACTGACAAGTAACAATTAATTAGCAAGCTAGTTAGTTACTGCATAAGACGGCAGGTACTAATTCAAGTCATACTGCTTTCTTCCATTCTACTGAATCTAAGCTCTTTTATGTGTAAACAAGAAAGAAGAAAAAAAGATTACCATTAGCGGGTTCAGATGCCAAAAGATTGGCAACATGGGCAGCAGATGCATCCAAATCCTCTAGATCATTTGGTCCGTCTTCAGAAATATCTTGGACATCAAACCCTATAGCACCAATTGCTCTAGCACGTTAGCTTCTCATAATTGGTCTTTCGAAACCAGATGATAAGGGTGACAAAGAAGCATACAGGCAGTGCAAGGAAATCCACCAAGCATAGTCACCGGACGACTAGGGGCGGTAGGGCAAATCCATTTAATCTGCAAGTTACACCGGCAAATATTAAGATTCAATTAGTACACAGGCTTATGCAAGTTCCTGCTTAGCACGAATAATAATAATTATATATGCATTGTGGCATGACTCCTAATTTAGTAATTTAACAGGAGTCTGTAAGTTTGCAAACATACATCAGTCTAGCATTCCAATTTAAAACATATGAATATTCAATGAATCGATATAGTACCTAATTGACTTCAATAATATTAAATAGAAATTCTACCAAATTAATTCTAACGCATAAAAACAGATTAAACTAAGAAAGTAAGAGAATGATCATATATATATATCCTTACATGTGGAAGTGAAAGGGCTTCCAAGATTTGACACCAGCTGCACAAAGGAAAAACATTACAAAATGAGAGAACTCATCTTTACAGTTGGCTATGGCTTTATGCCTTACGTTTTTAAGCCGGAATAAAATAAAGATAGGAAAGCTTTGGATATATTCTTAAGCTCGAATTTCACATCATCTCCATATGTTTAGTATATTCATAGAGTTGTATATACATACATACATACATACATACACACACAACACACATATATATGTATACACACACTACCCAAAATTTCCTCTCAAGGGTGTTCCCAGCCCAATCCAATTTAGACTTGAAAGGGTTAAAACTAAAATATACTTGCTTTAGCTTATTTGATTTGAAAAGTGCATTAATATGTCGGTGGAAACATTATTAAGATATACAAAATTTGAGACAGTCAACAAAGATCAATCTATGGTCCGGGCGTTCAAGAGCACTTGTACATGTATAATATATATACACACACACTATAAAGGGTTATCATCCACTTAAAGCATAGAAAAGCTTTGCATTAATTCGTCACTATAAATAGGACATTTTTAATGGAAAAGCCAATATTCAGTTGTTAATGTGTTGATAATAATAATAATTATATATATATGTACTATCGCGATTACCTTCGCTTTTCATGTTCTTTTGCTAATGATTGACTATTTTTCGCATTTCGTTTTTGTTCTCCTTAAGGAATTGCTTTTCTGTTACTTCACGATATCATCTTCATTAGTTGCAATAAGATGATGAGTTTAATTTAAGGGAAAATATGTTTCTATGTTATTTTTATTAACTAATAATTACATAGATTATTGTTTAATAATGAATAACCAATTAATTAATCGCCTTATTTATAATTAGCTAATTGTTCAAGTAATAAAATTTATAATAAATAATGATATAAACCATATTATTAAAGAATGACTAATCGGTTATATCAAGTGATATGTATATTTTTTAAAATAAATCTAAGTAATATTAATACATTTTTTTCTATAATTTTCTTACTCGCATTTTAAGGCAGTTGGTTCTTCGATCTTCTTGGACACATCATTTTTTTTCTTTTTTTTGTGAAGAACTTATTTTCATTTTGCTACATTATTGTACTTTTAAAGTATTATGGAGAAATATAAGTAATTAAAATTTTCATTAATATCTTTTGATTTCCACATGATTGTTTTCTTGATTTTATGTAATTATTCTCTCCTAGATATTCTTAGTTTAGTTCTTTTCTACCAGCTGGATGCCTTCTTTTCTTTATCTTTTCGACCTTCTTCTTTTTTTTTTTATTTCTTGTTTCATCTTTATCAATAAATAATCAATATAGTATAAGTCCTCCTGCCCGAACTTGTCGGCGAGTCGGGCCCTCGACTTCATATTTTAGTGAATGAGGCGCGTACTACCTACCAATGGGAAGCTTCGAATCTCCTTTTTGTACCTAATTTATGATGCTTCATCTTTCAATCCAATCTTGCTTGTGAAAATTGTTTATTTTGATAAAACCCTAGTAGTTGTTGGTAGTGGACTAACTGATGCAGTGTTTTGTCTTTACTCTTGCTAAGCAGTATGCCATATAAATAGAACTGGTCTTCCTACACTGCCAACCCGTTTGGTATGGTTCGTTTTTGTTTTATATCTAATCTGTTTTGGTATTGTATATATTTAATTTCTGAATATGCTTCAAGTTGATTCCTGTTCGGGCTCGCTTTAAACAAATGCATGGTTGCAGTTTACTTACTTATGGCTCCCATCCCAAAACGAAACTAAAGATGAAATTTTAGTTTGTCTAAGTATAATAGAAGAAATTTTCCGACCATATCAATTTTGGTTTTTTTTTTTTTTTCAAATTGAAGAAAACATTCCTGTAAAAAAGGAGGACACCCACAAAGAAAAGTAAAGTGTTTTTATTTCCTCATTTATTTTAATTTGTCTTAATGGTTAAGGTCCACAGCATCAATACTCCGGACTGCCAATTTTAGTAATGGTATCGGGGAGTCAAAGCAAATCCAATATATTAGTCAATCGTCATTTGAATAATATTAAAATCATTTGCATGCAGAAGAAGACAACATAAAATTGACATTCTTAGAAGTTGGAAAGGTTGGAAGGATAGGGATAGGACCTACATAAGGGAAGGGACCACCAATATATTCTTAATCAAAGATGTGGACGACCGTGGGTGACGACAAGCGCATCGTCAACTTTTTTGTTAGATCACGAAGCAAAAGCA
This sequence comes from Laguncularia racemosa, assembly GCA_037954665.1. Classification (NCBI taxonomy): domain Eukaryota; kingdom Viridiplantae; phylum Streptophyta; class Magnoliopsida; order Myrtales; family Combretaceae; genus Laguncularia; species Laguncularia racemosa. The sequence continues at coordinate 120,006 of JBBMOL010000533.1, read as the reverse complement.
GAAGCAAGTAAGAAAAACACGCAGGATATCTGCAACGGTAAAGCCATGCAGATCTCTATGGACCTGTCCATTATTCCACCTATCATTGTTCCCATGATTATTGTCCTAAATTCTACACTTGATTATTATTGAAAACTCCATCTATTTCTTTCAATATTGGATTGTCGTCGCTTTATGTCGAACCTAGCTAAGATATTTTGAATCTACTATATGTTAACCATTACAGGTTCTTTTTGGTGGAAACTCAAAAAACTATCATATTTTATCTATGTTATTAAACCAATCTTCTCCTTTGATTCTATACTATGAAAGTAAACCAAATATAACAAATAGATCTATAATTTTACTTACATGCAAAATAAAATCAGGGGGTTAAAATCAAGTTATGCAATCATTTTATATTTAACCTTGAGCAGAGCCTTCTATATATATACATATATTCTGGGGTACACGGGCCACTGTTTTACATGTCCCTCTATTATTAAAAAAGATAAAAAGATGCCATATAAATTCCAACCAGCTGTCATCAGTATTCTACTACTCTCCAGCCCCTTTGGAATTTTCAATCAGAGAGTCCGAAAGCCATTGTAAAGGAGTAAAGGAATTCCACATATTAATACGGCATCAAAATTATTTCCCGTTAAAAATGAGTCAATTTGGCATTTAGATTCATATAATTCACCTTTCAGATAATTCATATATAGTTTTATTGGTCATCATTCTCACTTTAGTAGGGATATAAAGTAGGGCATGAAGAAAATAATAGGGTCAAAGGACAGGGGAAATGGAACAATTACAACGAAAATCTCAATTTCCGATATGAAATTCTCTTAGCATATCATTAGCATTTTGTCCTTTATTTCCCGAATCTATGCTTCATCCTTGAAATTCATTCACTTGTCAATCCTATATGAATCTGAAGCGAAAGAAGAATATATATATATATATATATATATATTTACCTGGAGCCCTTATCACCCAGGCCATGTAACCAAACAATTGTTGCTTGGTGCCTTCCTCTAGGCCAGACCACATGTATTCTTCCGAAATCGAATCCACTTCTAGTAGCAGAACTACCTTAAAAAATAAAATTAAAATCGAACATCAAAAGACAAAACACTTGAACAGCACAATTTCTACTTCTGAAGCCATAAACTTTTGGAAGAAAGAAAAGCCAACAACATTCTGCTTAACATGATTTTCCAGATATATTATTCGTCAATGGTGTTGTGTGCGTTACAGGGATGAAGAAAATGTCATTATGCTCGGTTCGATTGGTTCAGTGAACACCCTTATCCATTCTATCTTGTTCATAGGAAGTTGTAGTTTTTAACCAAACAGATACCACAACATTCAATACAGTTAAGCACATATAATATATCGCCTACTATTAATATTTGAATTCATGACTAGTTTCGTATCAAGCTGATAATGTAATGAGCATAAGCATGTGCATTTCCGGACTCTTAACCAACCAATAAGAGACAGATTACTGACCACTGCTTGTTGAACTTGAACGACTCATGCTGGGAATCCCACTGAATGTAAACGAGAATATGTTATTTAGAATTTGGTGGATATGATGCAACATAAACTGACAATGCGTCCTATTTATATACACATTCTTGGCGGAAAAATGGAATAATAAGACTCAAGTGTAGCTGCCATGCAATGTGCTTACACCAGTTATTACCTGCCTGAAACAACCCAAAAATTTATCGGAAAATGAAAGGCACTAAAGGAAAAAAAAAAAGGAGAGAGAGAGAGAGAGATAGAAGAATACAAACACAAAAAACAAAGAGAGAGAAAAGTTTTCTATGGTAAAGAATCTCAATAGCCAGGCAACAAGATAATGAGCTGACATGTGTAACTTTTTTAACACGGGAGTGCATAACAGAAGAAGGAGAGAATCTATGCTTTGGAGCATTCATGGCATCAAGATGGCTCTTTCCTCAACATTCACCTAATATATGCCCAAACTCCTCCAAGATTTATTATGCTCTTTCGTGCCATCGTTATGATTGGAAGATGCCTACAATATAGCAAATAAAAAAAAAATTATACACCTTTTTCTTTTTTTAATCTCTTTCCTATAAAGGGTTGTATCTATGTCGAACCATACATAGAATTTTATTACTCAGAGACCAAATTGTAATAAATATCATAACATCATGGTACATAAGTGACTCCATCCAATGTACATTTTGGATGTTCTCCATCGTGGAATATAAGGTTGGTGAATTTCGAATTATTATTATTATTATTTTTCCAATAATCGGCTCTTTGCTTCTGTTGGTCTTCATTAAATTAAACATGTCTAGATCAAACGCAAGAAGTGTCCGTTGAATATTACGAGAATTTACTCGCCGCCACATATTGCTGACATAGGACCCACGCTTTTACGACGCCACATGTAAAGTGAAAACAGTAAAAGCAATAATAGTTTTAAATAGCAGAACCCAGTATTGGACTTCTAAGAAAATATATATTGTCACGGTGTTTGTATATAGATGATCACCCTACCAAGGTAATTTTCATGGCCGTGGCCATCTGTTAAAACCTTAAAATAAATAATAATAAAAAAGAATATATATATATATATAACCAGTAAAGTTAGTCTTCTTATACCACACACATTATCGTTAGATTTTACAAGTTGGGAGGATAAGTTCACCTTACGGGTGTAACATTCTAGTCGTAGTATCCAATGCTAAACAATATTTCTGTGGGAACATAATGTACGTCAAGTTGATGAGCTAACAAAGAGAATTAAATAAGTAGAAAACACGATTTCATAAAGCAATTTTTGTTACGGCACAGAAGGCTTAACCATTTATGAATGCTACTACACGTTCCTCATCTATAAACGTTAATCTCTTATGTTAACAAGCAAAATATAACTTATGACGTGACTATATATACATTGAACCCCTCGGTTTAAATTAATAAGATAATATATAATAACAAAATAATAAATGGATAAACAAATTGAGATAATAATTTACTAAAAAGATATTGTTAGGTAATTCAAAGATATACAAATACAAATAAAAGAATATCCTTCCAAATAGGAAACTAAACCCTAGAATCAACTTCTTATTAACAGTATCAATAAGAATACTCCACTCCTTTTGATGTGGATGAGTTAGGAATTCAAATTATAGAATAAAATGATCATTAAAAGTATTAGAAGTAAAAGAATCAAAAGATTCAAAAATATAGGCAGAAACAGTCATAATCAAAAGTTGGACGCCAAAAGTCATTCACAAATAGTGCTAGTTAGATTGTGAATTGATCAAAAGCTACCAAAAACCATTGAAACAAGTTAGAACCTACTAGTTTAGAAGAGGATGCTTAATTTTGAAAGCTCAACTTTGAAGACTCATAACATTTTGCTTATGTGTAGTTACAAAGTTTATACTATGTCGAAAGAGACTTATTTGAGTCTATTTTAACTTAATATAAACAATTTCATTATTTGGATCCATTTCCAACATCAGATTCATGCATTTTCATTACATGTCGGGTAGATTAGGAAAGTTTATTTTAATTTATTTAATTTCCTATTATCTTTTACTTAGTTTTCCTAATAGTTTAACTTTATATTTAGTTCATTAGAATGGAATTGTCATTCTACCTTTATAATTATGTAATAGCTATTTCCTTATTTGGTTTGCAAAAAGCCATACTCAAGGAATGCTTTAATAGGGAAAATTGCAAGTTAAAGGATCAACATTTAGGTCAAATTCAAATAGATGATCAAACTTTCAAGTATTTAAAATAGAGAATTAACATTCTACTAAGTAGTTTAAATAAGGGATCTCAGTATTGTGCTGTTACAGATAGTAATAAATTCTCTATTTAAAGCCATTTAGTATGCTTATGTGATGGTAGTGAATCATCTATTTGAACTGCTTAATATAATGTTAGTTCTCTATGTTAACTACTTAAAAGTTTTATAATTTCTTTTAACTACTTAGTATAATATTGATCCTCTATTTAACTACTTGAAAGTTTAATTCTCTATTTAAACTTGACTCCAAATGTTCATTCTCCCACTTGTAATTTTCTCCTATTCCATATAATGTGAAATAGAAGAAAAATTATAATTCATTCCCTTTACCAGAGAGATAGCTATTCCTCATAGAATGTAATTTTTAATCTAAAAACACCCCTATTATAAACAAAATAACATTAAAAGAATCGCTATTCTATTCCAATCATATTCTATTATAATAAACCAAATGTAACGTAAGGGTTTCTTGCCTAAAGATACATGTTAGACTCTGTAACCAAGGAAAATTATTGATTACTATTCATAATTACAATTTATTTTCCCTTTCATATTTTCGTGTTCACACTTCACACTACATCAATTAGTATTGGAGTAAGGATGGCAACTAAATGTGGTGGCAACCATCTTATGACAGTCATTAGGAGACTAGAGTTCCTCCTTAGGGGAACGATGCATCATAATGTTTAGAGAAACGTTTAGAGAAAAATGTGGATCTTATGCTTCGATATTTCGAGGAACATTTTGAGAAAATTGTAGAATGTCTAGATGCTTTAAGAATTGATGTATATAAAAACAAAAAATACAACGATACAATATTAGTAGCTGATATGAGTTGTGGTGACCTCATTGATAGGCTACTCCCACTTATAGGCATTACACCTATGATGATTGATGGCAATGAATTGGAAGAGGAAGATGACTTTAATAGTCTCTAACAACCTTGTAAAGGGCATGGGAAGAGAGATACCTATAAAGATGATAAAAATTCTAGAGATTTCCGATTGAAGGTGGATATCCCATGTTTTAATGGTTGCTTTGGAGTAAACGAATTTTTGGATTAAATTGTGGAGGTAGATTGATTCTTTAATATTTCAAAACTCCCTCAAAGAAATGAGTCAAATTGGTGGCACATGGATTGAAAAGAGGAGCATCTACTTGGTGGAAGAGAGTTCAATATAGAAGGGCACATAAAGGAAGAGTTCTTATAAAAACATAGTAGAAGATGAAAGATTTGTTGAAAAAAGAGTTCTTACCCCTAGATTATGAACAAAATTTGTTCTAGCAATATCAAATATGTCAATAGATGAATAGAACCATGCATAAGTATACAACGGAACTCATGAGATTAGCAAAGAGGAAGAACTTCCATCAATTAGAAGGGTAGAGAGTTACAAGATAGTTGAATGGCTGGAAAATAACACTAAGGAATAGAACTGTGATGTAGGTTACTCATGCCTTATATAATATGAAAGGAAAGCAAGGCTTTGAAAGAAGAACGTATACAATATAAAAGGAGTAGAAGGAATTATAAAGATCATAAGGCTACAAAATTTAGCGAAAGATTAAACCAACATTGAAATCATCCACTAGTAGTAGTAGTAGTAGAAGTGGAAACATATGTTATCAAAAAGAGAAGACTATAAGCAAACATCATATGACTAACTTAAGAAGGAAGGAGAGAAAAATGGTTAAGAATCTTAATGTTAAGCTTTTAGTGGGAAAGTGTTTCTAATGCAACCAACTAAGATACAAGTTTAATGAGTATCATTTGCAAAAGATAGTGAATATAGTAGAGAAGGATGAAGAAGATGAGGAGATTTGTTGTAAGTTAAATGGAGAGAAAGATAAGGGTCAAATGCATGTGCTTCAAAGGTTATTGCTATCTCTTAAACAAGAGGATCAAACTTAGAGGCATCAATTGTTTCAAAACCAAATGCACTATCAAGGATAAGGTGTTTACAATCATCATTAATAGCAAAAGTTATGAGAATATCATAAGAAGGGACATCTACTTTCGTCGTAAATCTCATGCCCTTATAGAAATAACCACCACTACTTGAACCCCTGCAAATATTAGTTTGCTCCTAGTCAAAATAAATATAACCACTATCGCCTCCAAAATTGTAATATGAAGTGGGATCTTTAACTGTCATGGTTGGTGGTTCAACTTGGCCTACTTGATATATTGGCTATCTCGAATAGGTATATATGATTGGAGACTCTTCTTCCAGTACTTCATCTCCATCGTTCTTACTCTCCTCTTCCTCATCGAAACTCTCCTCATTATCACTACTCTCCTACTCAACACCCATTCCACCATCGGTGTCAGTTGTAGCCTCTACTCCCACATGAACCATGTACAGATCTTGTGTGTCTAGTCATTGTAGTACTGGAGTAACTACTCTATCTATTTCATCCTCATTATTCACTTCCATCAAGGTTAGAATTAAGGGTTAAAATGTCAACGGCTCCGGCTGCATTTCTACAATGTCATGTGACGAATATGGTTGATTGCTTGTATCAAATGTCTACTTTACTGAGAGGCCCATTGAATTGTCATAAATTTTAATGAATAATTGTTATATGCCACGAATTTTCAACATCTTCATCATCTCTAATTGCCATCAACGCATAACATCTATTGCCCCCATGGAATATAAAATGCATGTGAATTATCTCAATCCCCACTTTAGTTGGATCAACTCCAATGCTGCAATATATTCTATATAAAAATTCATTGTAGTTGACGTTTTTCTTCAATTTCAACTTCTTTATTGAATCCTTATCACACTCTAGCCTTCAGTTACTAGCCACAATATTTTCAAATGCATAAATCATCAACTTCACGTAATTAGTCATTATTTTTCTATCCACAATATATATCGATTATAAGTTTTTAAATAAATATGAAAATTTCCAATTACATCATTATTAAAATTTCAAAAATAAATAAATAAATTTCCATAACATTTCAAATATTAAATTTTTTCCCCATTATTGCCAAACAATTTTTTCTAAAAATTTGTCATATGTTGTTTTTTAATAACATTTTTCGTATTAAAAATTCCAACAATTTTCATATCATTTTACAAAATTATAAAAATTATTTCACATTCCAAATATTACAAATTTTTCATCACTATATTTTTTTTATATTTTTAATAACAACCTTCTTAATATTTATACAAAAAAATTCATGTCATTTCTAATTTTAATTTTTCTCCCATTATTTTCAAACAAATTTTTTCTAAATATTTTTCCGAAATCATTTTTTAATAATATTTTCTCTACTAAATATCCCAATAAATTCCATATTATTTTATAATATTGCAACAATTATTCGACATTCTACATATTTCACATTCCTTACAACAACAAATCCTCATTTTAATAAAAAAAATTAATATTACATGTTACGTATTGCAATATTTATATAAATCATATTTAATAAATTATAATCTAATAATACTTAGTAACATTTTCTATAAAATATACAATTATACTAATATTTTTCTAAAATTTTATATCAAACACAAATACAAATAAAAAAACTTCAATACAGATAAAAAAAAACTTCAATTTTTCTATAAAAAAATACAATAATTAATTAGTTGTTCAAAGACTACTTAGATTTGGGAAAATTCTTTCTTTTCTATATAAAATCACTTCTTCTTCTTCCTCTTCTCTTCATGCGAACAAGAGAAAAATTAAACCTGATATGGGTATTTTCTGTATATTTATACAAAAAAAAAATTACTATTATTTTTTTAGTTTATTTATTGTTATCATGTGATTTTTGTTTTTAAATTTATGGTGAGTATAAATAAAATATAAAATTTAATAATAGAATTAAAGGATATAATTTATATTAAATGCATAATCGAGATTCATGCTTTTAATATAAATTCTATTAATGACACAAATCAAGTTTCTTTTCTTAATATATAATTTTTTAGTATTCTTAAAATTGTAAACATCATCGGTGTTTGTAAAATTTATTTTAATAAAACGGATCAAAATTTAGTCTGCTCGATATGATCTCCTGGAATGGAGTGGAGCTTTTGACGTTGTGGAAACTCCCATTATTCTACGCGCTTAGCATGTCGGTCGGAAAAGGGGCTGCGGGTGATGGAGACGCGACGAGCAAAAAGTGGTGATGAATACAAACAATTACAGTTGGAAAGTGTGTCCACATTTTTTGCCGATTTACAAACATTAATTTTGAAATGATGTTACACGCAAATGTTTGTTTGTTATTCGCCACGTGAGGGAAATATATATCATGTTATGTACACATCACTGACCAATTATATTTTTATATACGTAATAGTGAATTAAATAATTTTAAAATAATTACTTCAGTAATTTACGACATAAATAAAAATACTATATATATCCGTACGTAATATACAGTGCTCGACGAATCTTTTCTAAATAAAAGGTGGAATGAAGGATCATCTATACATGGTATAGGGAATAACAGCTTTTTTCAACACTTGCATCCACCTTTTTCTTCTTATCTTTTGATGGCATTTATATTTTACACGTGATTGTAATATTAATATATGTGAGTCATTATATTAACTATTGTATGAGAGCTTTATTATTATATCAAAATCTATAAGTAATAGTATTATATAATCTAAATCGTTCAAATAATATAACAATTTAAGTATTATATTTGATTACGATTTAAATTTATGTGAACACTATTAGGGATGTGATACCGATACACTCTTATCGATATACACGCCATAGTAATACATTACACATGTGCATATGAAAACCATTTTGAAATTCATGCTTATCTTAGAAGAGAACCAATATTAATGCTGGACCTCCTTTATTATTATTATTATTTACCGTAGATAGACACGACGATGGATGTCCGTGTAGGATTGATGACCATTATGTGCGGACTGGGAAGGTTCGACTCTCCCATGCATTCCATGCAAGCTTGGATAGCTTTACGTGAAATGCTTCGATCGCCCCTCGCTTCGCCATGATTGATCACCACACCCAGAACTAAAGCTTGTCTCAGAAGATCCTTAACTTACTTATGGGGTGATAGCAATTTCAAATACGAGACTCAAAAATTTAAACTTTAGGTTTTGTTGTAAGAATTTTTGTTCAAACCTAAAATTTTATGCTCAAACTCTATTTGATGCTAAGTTATATTTGATAAGTTCAAGCCAAACTAAATTAAGCTTATTTAAATTTGTTTCTTTTCTCTAAGCTAAATTAATCCTCGTTGATGTTTGATTTAAGCTAGATCAACCCTTCTTGAATAGAATCTGATCCTTCCTCGGCCAATACTCGAGAAGGGTACCGAAACTTCTTTATGAAGTCAATTCAAGAAGCCCATCATAAATGCCAACTAGGCGAGGTGGTGAGGCCAACGAGTAGGCCAGATTTTCCGCTCTTTCCGATGAAGAATTCTCTGAAATTGGATCGTATGAAATAAAATAAAATAGAATTGTAATTTTTTTTTTTAATTTAAAAATTTTGATCTCATTTTAAAATAGAATCATTCATTTAGGAAATTATAATTCTATCTTTTTAAAGTTACATCCAAATATAAAAATAAGAATAAAATCTGAAATCATAATTTCATTTTATATTCATTTTTATATGCTAAATATGTTATTACTAGTCACTAAAAAGAAACCGAACTTTTCATTAAAAAAAAAATGTGTTTTTAGATTAATTGTTACGACATATTGATTTCGCATGCTTGAGTACTAATTCAACAGTAGTTCATGTTAGCTAGCCAATAGTTTTGTTTTTCTCTTATTTTTATGCATGAAATCTGTATAAAAAAATAGCAAATTCTAAAAAGACTAAAAAAATATTGTTTTCCTAATCCTTTTAATTTGTTTATCATACTTTACTAATATTTTTAACCATTGCATGTTTTGGGAGTAATTTAGTGCCTTTGTGTAATAAATACCATTTGCTGCATGAAATTTAGTCTCAGTAGTGGATTTTTTTTTTTTTTATGTTGTTAATATTATGAAAATAATCAATCTTGCATAAAATTAGATAACTAAGGATTTGATATTTAAAATTGTGGGCTTTCTAATAAAATTTGGTGGTTTCATTTTTTAGCATGTTTAAATTGACTTCATTCTTTATTTACATTGCTTGGCGCTTTTTTCTTTTTAATGTACAAGTTAATGCATGACTTTTGTTTTCTTTTTCTTTTTTTTTTTTATTTTATTTTTACGTGTTTTGATGCATTTATTGTCCCTTTATTACTTATTTGCATGTTGGTTTTTATCACTTATCATGTTTTTGTTAATAAAAATCGATTTAGTGTTTTCCAATAAATATAAAAACAATGAATTGATGTTTTCTAAAAATTTAGATTATTTCTAAAGTTTTCCAAAAAGGACAACTAAACTAGGTTTTTTAAGGTTTCCACGAAAAAAATTGAAAAAAAAAAGTTAAATAAGTAAAGTTGGACCATTTTTTGAGCCCTTACCTTTTCAAAATTCAACACCTAAACCCCTAAAATAATTGTGTGATCCACTTTTTTATGTACTAGTTGCTTATGTATAATTTTGTACTGACATAAATAACACATGTAATATATTTAATTAACAAAAATACTAAAAAATTAAGAAAAGGGAGAAAAAGAAAAATTATAGGAAAATTAAAAAAAAGAGAGAAAATGAAAGAAAAATTAAAAAAAAAAAACAAAGAAAGAAAAAAGATAATGTGTTTGTTGATTGCCACCTAATTTTCTTTCATTTTTTTTAATTTTCCTGCTTTTTCTTTAATTTTTGAAATTTTAATAGTTTTGTTAATTAAATATATTACATGTATTGTTCACGTCAATAGGTAAATATACATATATATATATATATATAATTACCTAGCACATAAAAAAAGTAGGTCCCACAAATGTTTTAGAGAATTTAAGTATTAGCTTTTAAAAAATAAGGAATTCATGTTGTCACACCCTACTTTGAGGGCTCCTCATGACAACTTGTCACGATTGCTTAATCCCTCGTTAAGCAACCGCGAAGCGTCTTATCTGTAGTGTTGTCCCTGTTAATCATAATAATAACATTCCTTGCTCAACGGAAACAGTCAATTACTATATTATCACTAGGCCTCCAATGGGTCCCATTACACAAACATAGGTACACCTAAGATCCTATTGGATCACTTACAAGCATTTACAACAATTACAAAATCTAGCCTAACAATATCTACATTGGTCTAGTCCTCGCAATCTTCCCACAAACCATGCCCTCAATTAGGCGACAGGTACTTACCTTGGTTTGCCGATTCATAAGGAAATTTCGATAGTCTTGACCTGTAAGGCAAAATCTATAGGAGGGTAAGCCAAAGCTTAGTGAGATAGCGTGCAATCTCTCGGTGTTGCAACAAATACAAACAATTTTAAACAAGTTATCAAAACAAATGCTATGCATGAACAATCACATGAATGCAGCATTTCATGTAGTCTTCCTGCAACCGACAAGAAGTCTAGGGTTTATGCCCCCCTTGACCTTGGGTTGGGGATTCCGAAGCCACCATTAAAGCCCAGGTCTTACACACAATTTAATTACTCTTATCACTTTATTATAACTGTATCTTAGCTTTAGTGATCTAGGCTTAGGTGCCTCTTATATACCGAGCATTTACACCCTCAAGAGACAGGTTGGACTCGAAACCGTCAAGGTGCGACAATCTCCTAATCACTTAGTTCGCATTTGGCAGAACAGTGATCCTCTGACCACTTCCGACGTATCCTGTAGCTGTGATGGCCTTAAACAATGTAATGTTTGTGCAATGCATGTCAGGTTTTAGTTAAGGTTTTAAGGTGATCATCCAATTTTAAGCACATATTCAAGCGTCAATCATGTCAACATCCTATACCCTCCATTCAGAACACATGCAATCATTTCACATAGTAAGGCACATTCATAAAATCAAACAAGAAGTTATCAAACAAGGAACTTCTACTCATGATTATAGTTACATGTCTTGTACTTAGATATATACACATATACTTATGATGTGCAAGGTTTAAGTTAGACTCCCATCTACTTCTTATCGTCCCACAGTACGATGTAAGGACATATGGTTGACTATGGGTACCCCCTTTTTCCCAATCCTATATATCCTATATTTTTATGGCTTATATCCCCTTCAATATCTTATAGTTCTATCTCACTTACGCCTGACATATGTGGCTATGATGGTAAGAAGTTAGATTATTGGCATCTTAAATCCTCTATTTTATCTTATGATGCATGCCATACATATAGTTTAGATCAACTCCTTAGACTCTCTCTTTCTTGCTTCCACCGCCAACAACCTCCATGTCAACATGTGTCTACAATCTTCTCATCAATCTCAACAATCATCAACAACGATCATGCCATGATCTCTCCCTTTACTCCTACTAGTAATATCATGCATGCTCACTAAGGAAAAGAATCCAATACCTATATGCCCACACATGATTTCTGGCATCCTCCATCATGGATTTTTCCATAGTACTTCCGATTCCCCAGTACACAAGCTCACAAGAAGTTAATATCAATATAACACCAACTCCGACCTCCATTTCATCTTAAACCACCCATACACAATTGAGAACAAGTCCAATACATGCACTTAAACTTATACATATGCATATATATATGATGTATATTATACCGCCACCATACTTCCCAATTTCAGTCTGACCTTCCATGTCTCACAACACCCCTGTCCCATGCACACCCACGCAATTTCAGAGGACCTTTCATGTCCAACAACACATCTATGTGTATATATATATATATATAAACCAGTAGTAGCATCACAAGGTCGAATTAAACAAAACATTGATGCAAACAATAATGCAACCGCAAGGAAAGAAGAAAAAGTATATATATATATATATTCATATAATCTAGCAGGGACGCCATATAGCATTTTAATTCCCAACTTTCCCGTTCTCGGTCAGCAACCCAATCAAGCCATTATACATCTACTTTTATGTATGATTTTGAACAGCAGCTGGAGAGAAGAAAAAAACGTTCCCTGCCCTCCCCTGTTCTTGCATATGGCATGCACACAGTAAGAAAAAAGAAAAAAAGAACAAAGAGGCCAGCACTTGAAAGGAGAAGAACATCACACACTCCATGCACAACGGAAGAAAGAACGGACGCCAATGACGTTTTGTATGTATACATATATATTTCCATTCACAGCAAGCAACAATGGGAATGTCGGGGCTCTATAGCACGTCCAGCAATCCCAAGAAGTTCATACATATATACATACATTATCTTTTGCGAAAGCTGATAGGAATCAAAATCCTATAGGATCTATCACTAGGGCAAGAGTTAAAGGATTACAAAATTTAGCGATGAAGGTCCTCTTTAAACAAACAGACCCCAAAAATACTTGTATACTAACTTCTTTTCTATTACTTATTTGTTGTACATTCCAACTGGCATACTTGTTAGGTTTTACAGGGCGATGGACAAACTCACTAAAACTTAGCTTGTGGGTTATTTATGGATCGACATAAACCAAAGAAGAACCGGTCCAACAAATTACTGAATTGACTTGAAGAACCGGCCATTTGAAAACCATCTTTTGTACTTGTATTTTCATTATTGAACTAGCCACTTTTTACTCATTTTTGAGACTTATGATTTGTTTGTATTTTATTGTTAAAACCAGCCACTTAGTAGCATATGTGTAATTTTTTGGGCATTTTAACCCTAATTGGAGCAAGTATAAATACTTGCTAACTAAGGTTTGTAGGGGACTTTTGACATTTTGAAAAAAATCAAACACTTTGCCATGATGAGAGTCCTTACTAGCAAATCTCATCTCTTATCAATTTCATGTGTGGAATTATGACGAGATTGGCTTAAGAATTTGTGAGTAATATCAAATTTCTTAAGTTGATTCCAATTATTACTAGTGTATCATATCTAGTGAGTGATTAGATTTGTTCTTGTTTTGTTCATATTTCACTCCAATTATCAATTTCATGTGTGAAATTGTGGCAAGATTGGCTTAAGAATTTGTGAATAATATCAAATTTCTTAAGTTGATTCCAATTATTACTAATGTGTCATATCTAGTGAGTGATTGGATTTGTTCTTGTTTTGTTCATATTTCATGCCAATTAGGGATTCCTTTCCAATCTAAGGTTCACACCATTTTAGTTGGAAATTGGACTCTATTGTATTGTTCATTTATTTTATTTCAAAAATACAATTGATTGTCATTGTAAATTGCATGAATATCATTTGAACTTTAGGGTTTAAGTGCTTGTTGGTGTCATGCATTTTGTGGAATTAGATTGGTATTCTTGCAATCAAATTGTAGGCACATGATCTTTTTTGGTATCAGAGCAAGTTATTCATACAATTAGGGTTCCCTTGGCAATTGTTCATCATGCCATTTTGAGAATTTAGTTTGATTGAATTCTTCAATTGGTTGTGTTCATGTGCTTGGCATTTTTAGGCACATCAAGAGCTTTCACACACGTAAATACACAGGGGAGGGTTCCGCAACATGAAACACACGTACAGATATATATGTATATATATATATATAGGGTAAGACAAATTTCTCAATAAGACAAACGTAAGCAACAATTATACACACAATACAACACATTATGAAGTCCTATTCACTTGGGTCTCATTTTCCCTGGATTTAAACGAAGTAATCTTTAGGTATTTTCGAGTCAAAATTTTCTTCACCTAAAAATTAGGGAAAAGCACATTATTACATGCTACGCATGGTTTAGATCACTCTATCTAGTATTTCTCTAGCTACTACAACTAGTTTTAGGCAAAATACTAATTTTTACACATATTTGTTATTTGTACATAACTTTTAGAAACTAACTCCGTTTCGCGAAAAATTGGTCCAGTTGAGTTGCACTCACCTCAAGGAACATGCTAGTAGTCTCGGATCATCGATCGGAGGTCGTATGTGTGAGTTATGATTTTTTTTTATCGTTTTCCCCCTTTCTTTTTTTCTCTTCATTTTCTTTCGTCTTGCATGGTCCCTCCTCTCTGTCTCTCTTTTGCTTTTTTTTTTTCTTTTTGTTTCCTTTATGTGTGGCTATGGGTCTTCCACAGAAATGGCTAGGCACTTCTTCTTTCTTCTTCTTCTTTTATTATTATTAGTTTAGAAATTTCTAGTGTATTTTAGCGCACGCGATAGCATCGATAAAATTTGAGAATCTAGTATTTTATTACGAAACTTTATGCTTAAGCTAATTTGATTATTCCAAGTGTGAATATTTATTTGAAATTTCCATTTGACAACCCTAAGTCTATGATTTTTAATTTATTTTATCGTTTATTCACTAATTTTTCATGTTTGCTTTTCATGTGATTATTTCTTTTAATATAGTTTTATGTAAGGTATGTTTAAGGCTTTTAGTACAATCTTTTAATCATTCCAATGTTATATGCAACTAAAATTTTTTTGCGAATTTTACATTCTCTCCTCCTTCAAAAAGTTTTATCCTCAAAACTTTAGGACACACATAGTTCTCTAAAGAGTTAAGGATATCTTTCCCTTATCTCATCTTCCTTCTCCCAAGTAACCTCTCGTTTTGAGTGTCAACTCCATTGCACCTTGATGAATCAAATGGTCTTGTTACGCAATTCTCGAGATTGAGTATCAAGAATTCAAATAGGATGTTCTCGATATGTTAGGTTTAGCTAAATCATCAAGATGTCCATCTCGATGGCCCGATTAGGATCTAAGATGTGTTTTCGAAGTAATGACACATGGAAGACATTGTGAATCCCTAATAGTTGAGGAGGCAAAGCTAAACGATAGGCCACTTCTCCAACTCTTTCCAATACTTCATATGGCCCTACGTATTTGGGACTTAGTTTCCCTTTTGTTCCAAATCGTCCGGTTCCCTTAACTGGAGTGACCTTTAAATAAATATGTTCTCTTTGTATGAACTCAATCTCCCTTATCTTAAAATCTGCCCAACTCTTTTGGCGATCTTGAGTTTCCTTCATTCGCTGTTTAATGGTAGCAAACTTGTCTATTGTCTCTTCTAACAAATCTGGCCCAATCGTTCTACATTTAATCTCGTCCCAATACAACGAAGATCTACATTTCCGTCCATATAAGGCTTCATAAGGGGCTATCTTGATCGACGAATGGTAGCTGTTATTGTAAGTAAAGTCAACCAATGGCAAATGTCGCTCCCAGCTATCCTTAAAGTCTAGTGCACAAGCTCTTAGCATATCTTCCAAAGTTTGGATGGTCCACTCGGATTGCCCATCTGTTTGAGGGTGATATGTTGTACTAAATTGCAGTTTAGTCCTTAGAGCTTGTTGTAAACTTCTCCAGAACTTTGATACAAACCGTAGATCTCAATCAGACACTATACTCTATGGCACCCCCATGGAGCCTCACAATTTCTCGTAGATAGAACCCGACTAACTTTTCCAAGGAATAAGTCATATTAATAGGTAGGAAATGGGCAGATTTAGTTAATCAGTCCATGACTACCCATATTGCTTCATATCCAGCCCTAATCCTTGGTAATGCCGTAATGAAGTCCATTATGATCCGTTCCCACTTCCACTCTAGAATCGGCAATGGTTATAGTAATCCCCTAAGTTTTTTATGTTCAGCCTGAACTCGTTAACAGACAGAACATTGAGAAACGAACCGTGCTACATCTCTCTTCATGCCCTTCCACCAGTAGCCTCTCTTGAGTTCCTAATACATCTTATTTCCTCTTAGGTGCATGGTGTAACCAGAATTATAGGCTTCGCCGAGGATGTCATTTTTCAATTGTGGATCCGACGGTATGCACCATCTACCTCTTAATCTTAAGACTCCCTCTGAATCCACCTCGAAGTTAATACAGACTCCCTGTTCCACTTTTCCTTGAAGTTTTATTATTTTTTTATCAGTATGCTGCGTTTCCTTTAATGTATCTAAAAGTGTAGGTCGTACCTCCAAAGCAGCTATTAGAGCCTCTCCTTCCTCATGCCACATGAGCTCAATCCTAAGTTTCTCGAACTCTTGTATCAACTGTTGTTGTTTAGTTAACAACGCTGCCACTTGTCCATGGTTCCTTCGACTCAATGCGTTGGCAAATGCATTAGCCTTCCCCGGGTGGTAGCTAATACTGAAGTCGTAGTCCTTAATGAGCTCAAGCCATCTCCTTTGTCGCATGTTAAGCTCTTTCTGAGTAAATGGATACTTTAGGCTCTTATGGTTGGTGTATACTTCACACTTTTTCCCATATAAGTAGTGTCTCCATATTTTCAAGGCAAACACGATTGCAGCTAACTCTAGATTGTGGGTAGAATAATTTCTCTCATGTGTTTTCAATTGTCTAGAAGCATAAGCCACAACTTTCTTATTCTGCATCAACATACAACCCAATCCATTTTAGGAAGCATCATTATATATGCTGAAAGGTTCTTCCGTGTTGGGCAGCATCAAGATCGAGGCTGTAACTAATTGCTGCTTTAACTCTTGGAAGCTTCTTTCACATTTATCATCCCACTCAAACTTCACCTCCTTCTAGGTCAATCTCGTCAAAGGTCTAGATATCAATGAAAAATTCTTCACAAATCGTCTGTAATATCTAGCTAACCCAAGGAAACTCCTAACTTTCGTCACTATAGTAGGTTGCTTCCAATCAACTATAGCCTTGATCTTTGCATTATCCCTTCACCGGATATAATGTGTCCCAAAAATGCCACTTGACGCATCCATAACTCACACTTAGATAGTTCCGTATACAGTTGGTGCTCCTTCAACAATCCTAAGGTGATTCACAAGTGTTCCTCATGTTCCAGTGGCGTCTTGGAATAGATCAGAATGTCGTCGATGAAAACCACGACAAACTTATCTAAGAATGGCTTAAAGATCCTGTTCATGAGGTCCATGAATGCAGCCAGAGCATTCGTCAGTCCAAAGGACATAACTAGGAATTCATAGTGACCATATCTCATTTGGGAGGCAGTTTTGGGTATATCCTCTAACTTAATCCTTAATTGGTGGTATCCAGATTGTAGGTCAATTCTAGAAAAGACATTTGCTCCTCTCAGTTGGTCCACTCCTCTCAGTTGGTTAAAGATATCGTCAATCCTCGATAATGGGTATCTATTCTTGACGGTCACTTTGTTCAACTCCCGATAGTTGACACATAATCGCATAGATCCATCCTTCTTCTTGATAAATAATACTGGATCTCCCCATAGTGATACACTTGGGCGAATGAACCCCCTCTCGATCAATTCCTATAACTGATTTTTCAATTCTTGTAATTCGACTAGAGCCATTCGATATAGTGCCTTTGAGACTGGTTTGGTACCAAGCTTTGTCTCAATAGTAAAGTCCAATTCTCTCGAAGATGGTGATTCTGGTAGTTCTTCAGGAAATACGTCAGGGTATTCATTAACGATTGTTATTTCCTCCAACCTCGACGATTCCTTCTCTACCTCAACCGCACTTATTAAGTACATGTTCCAATCTCGAAGGCCTTTCTTTTTCTCCACAACTAGGTTAGCTAAAACTTCAAAGGTTCCCTTTTCTTGCCCTTAATATATACTATTTCTGTCCCTAGCTTGCTAAACTGCACCTCCCTATTCTTGCAGTCTACATAGGCAAAGTTTCTAGATAGCTAATCCATTCCTAAGATCACTTCGTAGCCTCTAATAGCCAAAACAATTAGATCCATAGGCATACTCCTTCCTTAGATCTCGGTCAAGCAATTATTCACCATCTCTTTAGCAATAGCCTATTTTCCAGTAAGAGTATTGATTCTCAAGATCATTAGAGAAGGTTGAACTTCTAGTTTTTGCTGTTAAATCGCGGCTAAGCTTATGAAGGAATGTGTAGCTTCCGTATTGAAAAGGACTAAAGTTGGTTGGGCAGCGATTAAGATAGATCCTATCAATTAGGTAATATTTGATTATTATACTTTACTTATTTAAATCCTCTTAATAGCGGATCTTTTATATCTCCTAATTCTTACAATTTATCTCTTACTTATGCTTTACATCCATAGAATGTCATAAACAGGTAAGTTTTGGTCTCAACATACCTGTTACCACATCTCCTTCCTCAAAGTGCTCTATAGCTGCCAAGTTGATGTCTTAATATTTTTCTGGCTCCACTCTAACCCAATCTCCTATGTTTGTGACTTCAATGGAAAATACTCGAGCATTAGTAGCCTAAGGGTTAGTTCCTTGCACTCCTATCTTGGTGGTCTGTTGGCAACTTCCCGATAGTTGTCTTAAGTGCTGTGACCTTAGGTCCAGGTCCTTGATGTTTCTTGGGGCATGTATTAGCTATATGCCCTACTTGTCCACATACATAACAGATCATTGAGTTCTTTCATGGACAATCTACGGCCTTGTGCTCATTCGACCCACATCGAAAGCACTTCACCTTCAGATAAGGGCATTCCCTCAAATAGTGCATCTTTCCATACTTCCAGCAAACCACCGTTATCGGCTTTGCCCGTGGGGTAATGAACAATGGCTTTATACTTGGAGGCCTTACATTCAACATTAGCCTCTTTCCCTTATCGCTTTGGATAGGTTGGAACAAGGGTCTTTTTGCAAGAATGTGGGATCCAACACTTGGTCTCGCTCGAGCTCTTATTTCCTCCACTTTTAACTTAGTCTACTCTAGAGCTCAAGCCTTATTTACTACTTCTGCATATGTTTTTAGCTCGAACTCCATGATTTGTCCTTGAGTTTTAGCATCTAATCCATTCATGAATAGTTATCGCTTCAACTCATCTGAATCCTTGTAGACATTTAAAGCAAACTGTAACAACTTGAGGAACTTGTGCTCATACTGGTCGATACCCCTCCAACCCTTCTTCAATTGAAATAGTTGCCCACTTAATCGGGTTCTAACACTCTTTGAGAAATATTCCTTGAAAAACTCATCCTGAAAAGTTTCCTAAGAGATCGGTTGGGTTAATGCTCTTTACCTTACATCCCACCATATTTTGGCTCTGGCTTTCAATATATAATAGGCATAGGCCAGCTTCTAATGATCTTCCACCTCATACATGGCGAATGACCTTTCTAACTGGGCCATCCATTCTTCAGCCTCTTTTGACTTTCCATACACTCCATCGAAGAATCTATTTGAGCATATGAAGTCGGGGAATGTATTCTTTTGAATTCGACCCCTTCTCCCTTGGTCATTTCTGGATCCACTTTCCATCAGCGACATATGGGTGGTCGGAGCTAATGGTGCTAGTGCCAACTCTTGTTAGGATCATTGAGGTGATACCGGTGGTATTGGATGTGCTTAAGGTGGTAAAGGGACCGGTTGTGATGATGGTTGGCCTCCTAGCATCAATTGTTGAATCAATAAGGCTTGCTGTTGTACCAACTATCGCACGATCGCCTTGAGCCTCGTCATACATTCTTCTCCACTCCCTTCTCTTTCAATGGGAGCCTCTATAATGTTTTTTCGTCCCGACCTAGCCACTTGGCCCGACATTACGGGTCAAATCTTCAGATTCTCTTGTAGGGCTACAAGTGGTGCTTCCATTTCTAGGATTCCTTCGTCCTCTCGATGCCTTGGTGATGTGGCAGCCTTTCGTCCCCTACTAACAACTCCATTGAAATTCCTCATTGCAACATACTAAATATGTTAAGACATTCTAATGATACATATCTCATGAGTAATACGAATATCAACAAAAGTCTATAACTTATCTGTATTTTTGCATCAAAGATTGTAAACATACAAAAATCTATATATTTCATACATACTTTTCAAAATTTACATGTTGGAGTTTTTTGCTTGCACACATTTTAACATAGAGGGATATACATATGTTGCACTACAAAAATTTTCCCTCTTAGGTCTTACTAACGTGCATATACATTGCTAATCTCTAAGTACATATCTTCCAAAAGACGATATTTACATCTACTTCTCTCATCCTAAGCGACGCTTCACAATTACTCGCTCATATCCTCATTGCTTATATCTGAGTCGCCTTCTAATTCCTCTTCTCCCTCTTCTTCCTCATCTTCCTCTTCTTCTTCTTCTTCTTCCTCCTCCTCCTCCTCCTCCTCATCTTCCTCTTCTTCTTCTTCTTCCTCATCTTCCTCTTCTTCTTCTAGGGAGTCCAAGAGCATACCATTGTCTTTCGGGGCACCGTCCAAATTAGAGTTTTCTTCGGGAGATGAGTCTTCTTTCAAATCCTCTTCCCAATCTTCCTATAACTTCGGTTCCACCACAAACATATCCCCTTGGTCTACAATTTTGAACTATTGTTGCTCAATGCAGTCCATGGTATCCTAGGAGTCCTCATCGTATAGGAATCTTGGATTGACTTTTGGCTTCTAATCATATATTCCCCTCCTATATCTTCAGTTGTTTTGTCTGGACGTAATTGAGGGTGCTAGTACTTCTTGGGGATACCCTATTCCCAAGTTAAACTGGGCTACAAACACAAACAACTTCATAGGGTACCTCTGACATACCCTTTATCTACACGAATCAAGCCTTAAGAACAGGTATAGCTATATACCTACTATATCTATCCCCGAGATCCTTACTCAACTTGTCCAACTGCTCTTGCCAATACTCCATCAATCACATTCTCCAATCCTCAATCAATTCATCAACTGTCTTGTAATGAGAAAAATACTCGTAGTAACGTAGTAATATTTCCATCTTTAGCCGATAGTTGATCAAGTCGTCATCGTCCTTCATACAACAAGTATTCTACTTCCTATCAAGACGGCGAAGCATACCCTGCATTTTGTCGAATACAAGGAAATCGTTAGCTTTTAAGTTAATTAACTCAACTCCCAGGTTCAACCCACTCTCTCCTACTATGGTAGGTTTTCCTCTATCGAATGGGTTACTGAATCAATCTCTTAAGATATTGACTCTCAACCCCCTTGTATTCTCTGTTTATATCTTGTTCCTAACCTAAATTTAGGCTCTAATACCAACAAAAGTTGTCACGCCCCACTCTGAGGGCTCCTCGTGACAACCTGCCATGGTTGCTTAATCCCTCATTAAGCAACCGCGAAGCATCTCATCTCCAATGTTATGCTTGTTGATCATAATAATAACATTCCTTGCTTAATGGAAACAGTCAATTACTATATTATCACTAGGCCTCCAATGGGTCCCATTACACAACCACAAGTACACCCAAGATCCTATTGGATCACTTACAAGCATTTACAACAATTACAGAATCGAGTCTAACAATATCTACATTGGTTTAGTCCTTACAATCTTCCTACGAACCATGCCTTTAGTTAGGCGACAAGTACTCACCTTAGTTCATCGATTTATAAGGAAATTCTGATAGTCTCGACCTACAAGGCAAAATCTATAGGAGGGTAAGCTAAAGTTTAGTGAGATAGGGTGTAATCTCTCAGTGTTGCAATAAACATAAACAATTTCAAACAAGTTATCAAAACAAATGCTATGCATAAACAATCACATGAATGCAGCATTTGACTTAGTCTTTCGGTAACCGACGTGAAGTCTAGGGTTCACACCCCCCTTAACCTTGGGTTGGGGATTCCGAAGCCACCATCAAAGCCCGAGTCTTACACACAATTTAATTACTCTTATCTCTTTATTATAACTGTATCTTAGCTTTACTGATCTAGGCTCAAGTGCCTCTTATACACCGAGCATTTACACCCTCAAGAGACAGGTCAGACTCGGAACTATCAAGGCACGACAATCCCTTAATCACTTAGTTTGCACTTGGTAGAACAGTGATCCTCTGACCACTTCCGATGCGTTGTGTAGCTGCGATGGCCTTGAATAATGTAATGTTCATGCAATGCATGTATGGTTTTAGTTAGGTTTAATAATTAGTTAAGGTTTTAAGGTGATCATCCAATGTTAAGCACATATTCAAGTGTCAATCATGTCAACATCCTATACCCTCCATTCAGAACACATGCAATCATTTCACATAGCAAGGCACATTCATAGAATTAAACAAGAAGTTATCAAACAAGGAACTTCTACTCATGATTATAGTTACATGTCTTGTCCTTAGATATATACACATATACTTATGATGTATAAGGTTTAAGTTAGACTCCCATCTCCTTCTTATCATTCCACGGTACGATGTAAGGACATATAGTTGTGGTTTATGGTTGACTACGAGTGCCCCCTTTTTCCCAATCCTGTATACCCTATATGTCTACGGCTCATATCCCCTCCGATATCTTATACCTCTATCTCACTTATGCCCGACATATGTAGCTATGACGGTAAGGAGTTAGACTATTGGCATCTTAAATCCTCTATTTTATCTCATGATGCATGCCATACATGTAGTTTAGATCAACTCCTTGGACTCTCTCTTTCTTGCTTCTGCCGCCAATGACCTCCATGTCAGCATATGTCTACAATCTTCTCATCAATCTTGACAATCATCAACAATGATCATGCCATGATGTCTCCCTTTACTCCTACTAGTAATATCACGCATGCTCACTAAGGAAAAGAATCTAATACCTATATGCCCGCGCATGATTTCTCGCATCCTCCATCATGGATTTTTCTATACTACTTCCGATTCCCCACTACACAAATTCACAAGAAGCTAACATCGATATAACACCAACTCCCACCTCCATTTCATCTTAAACCACCATACACAATTGAGAACAAATCCAGGACATGCACTTACACTTATATATATATATATATATATATATTATATCGCCTCTGTACTTCCCAATTTTAGTCTAACCTTCCACGTCTCGCAACAACCCTATCCCACGCACACCCACGCAATTTCAGAGGACCTTTCATGTCCAGCAACACATCTATGTGTATAGATACATATATATATATATAAACCAGTAGTAGCATCACAAGGTCGAATTAAACAAAACAATGATGCAATCAATAATGTAACCGCAAGGA
The DNA here is from genome assembly GCA_037954665.1 of Laguncularia racemosa. Taxonomy (NCBI): domain Eukaryota; kingdom Viridiplantae; phylum Streptophyta; class Magnoliopsida; order Myrtales; family Combretaceae; genus Laguncularia; species Laguncularia racemosa. The sequence goes on along the minus strand of JBBMOL010000533.1, from coordinate 96,287 downwards.
AAGAAGAAAAAGAATATATATATATATATATAATCTAGCAGGGACGCCATATAGCATTTAATTCCCAGCTTTCCTGTTCTCGGTCAGCAACCTAATCAAGCCATTATACATCTACTTATATGTATGATTTCGAACGGCAGTTGGAGAGAAGAAAAAAAGTTCCCTGCCCTCCCCTGTTCTTACATATGGCACACACACAGTAAGAAAAAAAAAAGAACAAAGAGGCCAGCACTTGAAAGGAGAAGAACGTCACACACTCCACGCACAACGGAAGTAGAACGGACGCCAATGACGTTTTGTATGTATACATATATATTTCCATTCACAGCAAGCAACAATGGGAACGTCAGGGCTCCACAGCACGTCCAGCAATCCCAAGAAGTTCATACATATATACATACATTATCTTTTGCTGCGGCTAGGGGAGAGCTTTCACACACGCAAATACACAGGGGAGGGTTTCGCAACACGCAGCACACGTACAGATATATGTGTATATATATATATATATATATAAGACAAATTTCTCAATAAGGCAAACATAAGCAACAATTATACACACAATACAACACGTCATGAAGTCCTATTCACTTGGGTCTCATTTTTCCTAGATTTAATCGAAGTAATCATTGGGTATTTTTGAGTCAAAATTTTCTTCACATAAATATTAGAGAAAAACATATTATTGCATGCTACACATGGTCTAGATCACTTTACCTAGTATTTCTCTAGTTATTACAACTAGTTTTTGGCAAAATACTAATTTTTACACATATTTGTTATTTGTACATAACTTTTAGAAACTAACTCTATTTTGCAAAAAAATTAATCTAGTTAAGTTGCACTCACTTCGAGAAACACGCCGGTAGTCTTGAATCGTCGATCGAAAATCATACGCGTTAGTTATGATTTTTTTTTTCGTTTTTCCTCTTTCTTTTTTTTCCATTCTGTTGTCTTTCGTCCTGTGTGGTCCCTGTTCTCTCATTGTCTCCTCTCGATCTCTCTTTTTTCATTTTTTCTTTTTTCTTTCTGTTTCCTTTGTGCGTGGCTGTGGGTCCTCCACGGAAATGGCTGGGCATATATATCATATTATTATTATTATTATTATTATTATTATTATTAGAGTTTAGAAATTTTCAGTGTATTTTTGTGCACACGATAACATCGATAAAATTTGAGAATCTAGTATTTTATTACGAAACTTTATGTTTAAGCTAATCTGATTATTCCGAGCGTAAATATTTATTCAGAATTTCCATTTGACAACCATAAGTCTATATTTTTAATTTATTTTATCGTTTATTCACTAATTTTTTATGTTTGCTTTTCGTGTGATTATTTCTTTTAATATAATTTTATGTGAGGTATATTTAAGGTTTTTAGTATAATCTTTTAATCATTCTGATATTATATGTAACTAAAATGTTATTGCAGATTTTACACATGCGATTTTAAAATTTTTTAAAAGATATTTGTTTAATTTATCCTTAAAGTTTTCTAAAAAGTAGAGCTGTTGGAACTTGATCCTAACTAGGGGCTAGTAGCTAGCAGATATGTAGGTATCTTCAAAGCGACCATTGAAAAGGAAGAAAATTATTTTTCCACAAATTTCCAAAGAATCATAAAGTGGAAAAATAAAAGGTAAAATATATCTTTCTTGTTTGTTTTAGTTATCTTTCCCTTTTTGTTTGGTCCAATTTCCATTTTTAGTTTATTTGAATCTTTTATACAAACTAACTAGTATTTTGTTTTAGCAAGAAAATTAAAAAAAAATAACTAAAAGGTAATAAAATGAAAAATCTCTTCATTGAAAAAAAAATCGTATATGGAACCCATATAGTTTTTTAATAAGTTAGCTCCTAAATCCCAATTATTTAGCTTTAATATATATAATATAGTGGCTAATTTGGGATCATTCCAACTATTTAACCCTAACCTTTTCCTTTTCTTTTTTTCAACTTTAGTTAGTGGTACCTCTAAATTCTCCAAAAATGTTCTTTTTAAAATAGTTTTTCCTAAATTAATATATTTCCCTAATTTTTCATCAAAAGACTTATAGTAAATAGGAAAGGGTTTAATATAAGTCAAAATTAAAGGAAAAGGAAAAGGAAAAATTAGATTTAACAAACAATAGGTAAACTATGAAGTTGAAGGCAAGAAGGTTGAAGTTTAGATAAATCATAAGGGTTAAAGCCAAAGATAGCAAAGACAACCAAGGACTTTAACAAGATCATAATTCAGTGTACAAGAAAATAAAATAAGACTTAAAGAGAGAATTAATGGTGTAATAAAGGGCTTGAAAGTCTGTTGAGTAAATAAATAATGCTTATGTAGCTGCTAACCAAAACATAATTAGGTAGAGATGAATATAGAGTAAAAGTTGTTTCAATGAGATGCTTATGTCTATGTTTAGCAAGCCCATTCATGTTCACATGTGTAAAGTACAGTAGTAAAGATGCAAAATGTCATGAAGTTGCAAAGATGAGTGAAGGGCAATGTATTCCCTTCCATTATCAATATAGAGAGATCATAGTGGTGATTTACATCCCTTCTCAACCAAGACCTTTAAAACTGAGGAATTAATGTTTCATTTATGATAGATATAGACTAGCATAATGAGAAAAATTAATGAATAGATGTAACATTTGAGATGTAACGATCAAAAGATCCTAACCATCAGCACATACAAGGTTTTGCACTAACTAAAGAGGATTCAGTAAAAGGAAATTTGTGCATTTTGTTACTATAAAGGGCTAAAATGGTTTATAAGACTTTTTGATAAAAGCCCACAACAACTTTAAATTAACTCCTTGAGCTACAAACATGGTCTAAGAAGTCAAGTCCATAAATTTAGAATGACTTAAGGCAAGTTTCTATGGTGAGAATGGAATAGAGATCATTGGACTGATCTATCTGTGCTCTCAACCTTTCTATGACATGCTCATGTACTTAGAGAAGCTCTTTAAAAGTTCAATCTAAGAGGAGCCTATGAAGCTATGCATCAAGAGAATGACTCATCTTGTTCATTTATTAATAATGCAATCTAATGGACGTCATTTTCAATTACCCAACTCTATAAATACTCAAGAACTCCTCATTTGATATAATTTAGAAATCAAAGAAACAAGATTCTATAAGCAAACCCCTACATTCGAGAACTAAAGATCAAAATTCCTTCCATTCTTGCTCAAATATTCAAGAGTAGCGAGGTAAACGCACTTAAGTTTCTTTACCTATGACAAGTCTATTAAATCCTTTGAGATTGCCTATTTCTCCTCTACTATTCTCTTCAAGTTACCTCTCCACATATCATCTCTATTTTACTTCTCTAAGGTAATTTGAAGCACAAAACTCACACACCACATGTGTAATAGCATTAATTGGATCCCCTCATTTACAATTGCATTAACATGAATTACAATGAAAAGGAACGGTTGGAAAGCATGAAATGAAATTCTTAAGAACATTTAGAATGTGACAAGACAAATAACCATGATGATTGTGTCACTAAAGGAGCTTCTTAACACTATTAAAAGCAATAAGATGAACCTAAGGCATGACTGGTGAAGATATACTATAAAGATCACTCTTATTTCACCTTAGAGGAGAGGTGCCCCTTACGTACGAAAAATGTTTTAAGGATGCATCATTAGTTTGACAAAGATTAGCAACTTAGATAAGGTTCTTTCAAAAAGTAGCTACATAAAGAAATTTATCTAAATAAATTGAATAAATGCTGGAACAAAAAGAAATCAAACTAGACTGAGTAATAGGTAAACTTGAATCATCACCATCACCAAGAACAACTTGTTCTAACTCACCATAAACAAAAAAGGTAGCTAGATTAGATTGTCATTTATGATTATGATGAGATGCACCAAAGTCTAATATCCATGTGGGAGCAAATGATGGAGACGTGTTTAGATGATGCTACATCATTGAATTTGAGAAAAACTAGCTAGGGAGCAACATTCCATAATGAAGTAACCTGCTCTATCACAAAACTTACAATAAGCTTAAGGAATATACTAAGATTTGAGGTGATGAGAGGGGTGGAATTGAGAAGTATTGGCATGCTACTATGATGACCAAAAATGGCTTTGATGTGAGTTCTACAAACTAAGTTTTTGTTGTGGCTATTCTCTAGATGGTATTTTGCTAATTTGTGAGTATAGTGGGCTGCCATAGGTAGTGACATAGTAGTTTTGCATTTGAGCTACAATTCAAAATGAACACGCTTTTCATGAAAACCATCAATGAAAGAGGGGTATCACATGTACAAATAGCAACATGAAATTCCTTGTATTAATCACCAAGATGATGATGAATATCAACCAAATCATTTTCTTCAATAGTATTGTTGATGAGAGCAAGCTCATTAGCAACAATAGCTCACATATCTCACACGGATTCTAATGAGTATGAGTATGTTGCCTAGAGTTGTTTCAAGGAGTCTTTTCTTAATTATCATAACCCATACCCTAAACTTGTTTTCATATAATTTTAGAAGCCTAATCTTAGCTTCTTTGGCTATAGAAACAAGCAAATATGTGATTGAGTAGCAACAGAACAATTGCTTAACACAACCCTAAGGAGAATCTAATCTTGTAACAGAATAGCTGCCTAACATGGCACTAAGGAGAATCTAATCTTAACAAAATTGAATAGTGTAAACAAGATTGTGATTTTTTTTTTCTTTTTTTCTTTTTTTTTTTTGGCATCTAGATATTCAGCTAGTGTAGAAGAGGTACTAATATGTCTAAAGAGACATCTACTAAGATGCCATACAAACTCAATAAGCAACAAAGAGAAACATAATGATAAATTGATTGATCCACCAATAGATGTAACCCATAAATGATAAAACGAACGTTGAATGAATTATCTTAATGTAACTCACCAACAAATTCATTTGAATTACTCACCATGACCAATAAGATCAATTAGAATTGGAGATAAGTGAAAAAGACTCAATAATAATGAAATTTCACTAATGAATGTCATTAGGGTTCAAATACAATGTATAAATATAACAATGGTAAAATTGTAATTAATTAGAAAAAGAAAAAGTTGTGAATGAGTGGAACATAGCCTTAACATAGTTATGTTAAGTGGTTGATATGCCTTAATTGACAAAAGCATATACACAAAATAAATGAAGCAATTCCGATCAACACCTCCACAAGTGGCGTGAACCCTAATCCCTTTGGAATCTAATTTGTAAATCAAATAACCTTAATACGAAATGATTATGTGCTCAATAGGATCAAGCACACAACACAAGATCAAATGGAAATCCAATCACCAAGACTATTGAAAATGGCGTGAATCCCTTATACAAAGACTTCCACGCAAACTAGCAATTGAATAATTACAATCAACAATACAATGTAGGATCTAATTCCACTAAATTGCAAGCAATCCAATGATAGAAATGACCCTAAAATTGATGTGATAATTAAGAACAAAATAGGATACAATCCAAATCACAACTAGATATGACACACTAGCATGAAATGGAATCAACTAAGGAATTGATATTACTCACAAATCCTTAAGTTGCTACTCGCCACAAGCCTTGAAGAATTGATAAGAGTCTTATGAAAATTTCGAGTATGAACCCTAATTCTCATGAAAATAGGCAGCACTTTTGTTTTCTCTCAACTTTCTCCCACAAACCCTACTTTAGCAAGTATTTATACTTGCTCCACTTAGGGTTAAAATGACAAAATAATTACATCTATGCCACTTAAGTGGCCGGTCTTAATTCAACAATTACAAGCAAATAAAAATTTCCCAAAATGCTTACAAAATAACCAGTTCAAAGATAAATGACAAGTACAAAAATAATCTTCAACTAGCCAGTTCTTCAATGGAATTCATCGGTCCAGCTCATTTTCAGTTTAGGTCGATCCATGAATAACCCACAAGTTGAGTCTTAGTGAGTTTATCCATCACCCTATAAAACCCGACAAGTATGCCTGCTAGAATACACTACATATAAGTAATAGAAAAAAGTTTAGTATACAAATAATTCCGGGGTCGGTTTGCTCAAAGAGGACCCTCATCGCCAAGATTTGAAATCCTTTAGCTTTTGCCCTAATGATAGGTCTTGTAAGATTTTGATTCCTATCATCTCCTCCGGCCTCAAAAAGATTTGTCCTCAAATCTGACAGATCAAATGCAGTAGAGACTTTATATCCTCCTAACAAATTATCTGAAGAAGTATCACTGTAGAATCCCAGTATTTGAAATACCATAGGGGGTGATTGCTTTCTCTCCTCCATTTCTATGATATACCTCATCTGCAACACATATAATAGTCCATTATCCACTAAGACCTCTCATGTCTCAACCCGTTCTATTGATATTGTTGCCTCCTTTCCTGATTCACCCGTATGTCTTTGACCCTCTTGGCCCTCTAATGGTTTGCTCAACTGCTCATGAACCTCTGGAACCTCTGAAGGTGGACACAACTGCCTCTGAACAGTTTGGTCCTCTAGTGGTTGGCTCATCTGACTATGACCCTCAAGAACCTCTAAACGTTAACACATTTGTGTTTGACAAGTTTTGTCCTCTGTAGGTTGGCTCATGTAACTAGGAACCTTAAGAACCTCTAAAGGTTGGCATATCTTCTTCTGCACAGTTTAGTCTTCTGATGGTTGGTTCATGTGGTTATGATCCTCAGGAATCTCTAATGGCCTATGGATCTGTTGCTGAACCTTTTAGACCTCTGAAAGTGACATTGGATTCAGAATGATGCGTTTTCCCTTTTTCTGGAATACATATGTATTCTTGAAGCCATCATGTAAGACCCTCCTGTTATATAACCATGACCTGCTAAGAAATATATGGGATGGTCACATAGGAAGAATATCACATTCAATCTCATCACAGTATTTATCCCCTATACTGAAAGGTACCCTAGCCCTTTGGGTCATATGTAAACTTCCCTGATCACTTAGCCAATGTAATTTATAGGGCTTAGGATGTAGGGTAGTGGAAAGTTTCAGTTTCGATACTAACGATGCTACTACCACATTTGTACAACTACCACCATCAACAATAATGACACACAAGTTACCTTGTACCCTACAAGAAGTATGGAACAAATTTTCCCTTTGCTCATCATCCTTAGTAGTAAAAGTAGTCAATGTCCGACGCAATAACATTAGTTGAAAGAAACATTTCACTTGACATGATTGTGTTTAATTCCAAAACACAAAAACACAACCCTATACTCTACGGTTTAAGCAAGCAACCAAGTCAATAAATGAGTCTTGCCACTTTAAGTAAAGTTAAGTAAATGAAGCACAAACAATCACTTCTAAGTAGTTAAGTTATTAAATTCAACTAACAAGTGTTTAAGTAATGAGTTTCAATTACTTTCACACTTTAATGTTAGTTTTTTTTAATTCAAACTTCACTACTTCAACTTTCCTTTCTTGCCACGGTTTCACACTACAATTAATCACAATGTGCAACACCTTACACTACACACAAATGCACAATTTACACCACCACTTACTCCTCTCACTCACGGTGCAAGCACTCACCACCACTACATACACCACTTGCAATCCCCTTCACTTAACACGCAAACACAACACCACACACACATACCCTTCACTTAACACACACACACTCCCTTCACTCATGGTACAGCGCGCACACACACACACACTTTACGTTGTACTTCTTCCACTTCAAATACAATTGCAAACCGCAACTTATACAAAAAAGGTAGCTCAATTCAAATTCAAATTGTTTCACTTATTGCAACCTTTCCAAAATTGGTAAGAAGCAACTTTCAAATTCAAATGACCACATAATAACTTCTACCACTGAATGTGTGTTTTGAAAATCAAATAGCTACCATATACTCCATGCAATTCAATTCTAAAAATGCATAATTGTACTCCTTATGTTCGAAAACAAACAAGCAATGGATTACACTTCCACTTTCTTCACAAATGAGGTAATTTTTAAGTCTGAATTTTAAATCAAGAAAATGTAATTCTACTCCTTCCTTCATGGAAATTATCAACAACAAGGGGCTACAACAAGACCTCAAATTCTACTTCAACAATCAACAATTTCAACTTCTCAACAATACAATTAAGCAACTCAATCCTTAACATACAATTTCGGGTCAAAAAAATTGAAGAACCCTAATTGATAATGAAGATCACGAAATCAACCAACACTAATCCCTTCTCTTAACTTGAGCTCTGATACCAAATGATGATATGCCTCAATTGACAAAAGCATATACACACAACAAATGAAGCAATTCCGATCAATACCTCCACAAGTGGTGTAAACCCTAATCCCTTTTGAATCCAATTAGTAAATCAAATAACCTTAACACCAAATGATGATGTGCTCAATAGGATCAAGCACACAACACAAGATCAAATGGAAATCCAATCACCAAGACTATTGAAAATGGCATGAATCCCTTATATAAAGACTTCCACACAAACTAGCAAATTCCACTAGCAATTGAATAATTACAATCAACAATACAACGTAGGATCTAATTCCACTAAATTGCAAGCAATCCAATGATAGAAATGACCATAAAATTGACATGATAATCAAGAATAAAATAGGACACAATCCAAATCACAACTAGATATGACACACTAGCATGAAATGGAATCAACTAAGGAATTGATTTTACTCACAAATCCTTAAGTTGCTACTCACCACAATCCTTGAAGAATTGATAAGAGTCTTATGAAAATTTGGAGTATAAACCCTAATTCTCATGAAAATAGGTAGCCCTTTTGTTTTCTCTCAACTTTCTTCCACAAACCCTACTTTAGCAAGTATTTATACTTGCTCCACTTAGGGTTAAAATGACAAAATAATTACATCTATGCCACTTAAGTGGCCAATCCTAATTCAACAATTACAAGCAAATAAAAATTTCCTAAAATGCTTTCAAAATAACCAGTTCAAAGATAAATTACAAGTACAAAAATAATCTTCAACTAGCTAGTTCTTCAATGGAATTCGTCGATCTAGCTCATCTTCAGCTTAGGTCGATCCATGAATAACCCACAAGCTGAGTCTTAGTGAGTTTGTCCATCGCCCTATAAAACCCGACATGTATGCCTGCTAGAATACACAACATATAAGTGATAGAAAAGAGATTAGTATACAAATAATTCCGGGGTTGGTTTGTTCAAAGAGGACCCTCATCGCCAAGATTTGAAATCCTTTGGCTCTTACCTTAATGATAGGTCTTGTAAGATTTTGATTCCTATTAGTGGTAATGTATCTCTTATGAACAACATAGCCTCAACATGGTTATGTCAACAGGTCATGTATCTTACTAGTCGAATGTTACGAACAACATGACCCTAACATGGTCATGTCAACAAGTCATGTATATTATTGGTTAGATGTCATGAACAACACAACCACAACATGGTCGTGTCGACAAGTCTTGTATCTCTTATGAACAACACGGCCTCAACATGGTCAAGTTAAGAGGTCATGTACCTCTTTATCCTTTGATTCCTTCTTCCATACTTACATCACAACTTGCCATACAACTCTAGGGATCCATCTAACGCTCACTCAAGTCTTATAAACACTTAAATTAGATAAAGAGAAAGAACTAATAAAAGAAAACTCATTTGGTAGTGGTTGATTATGTATGATCCTAAGTGCACGCCTTTGAAGTCCTCTCACACATTCTCTAGTAATGGACCTTGTAACTAGGTTTTCATCAAGTAGCCTCAATGTGATGGAGAAGTTCATAGCCAAGGAGAGTTTATGCTAGATAAGAAAGTTAAGATGAGTTAATTTGCTTAGAAGATGTGTTGGTGCTTATAATGGCACAATTTGTGAATCAAAGGTATTGGTCATGAAAAAGAAGAGAGAAAAGGAAAAAAAAATAGGGACTTTGAAGTCGTTCATGTCTCTAATATAAGAAAACAAGTGCAAAAGAAAATTCACAATACCTTTGTTGTCATCAATTCGAATGTATAAATATAGTAAGTTTTGAAGTCCCTAATCTATCTCATATTATAACAAATGAAGACAATAAACTATAAAATAGGAGATTCAGAAAGGCTATTTCAATTTGATGTTATCATACATGGATTGTTTAAGCTGGATGTTGATGTGGCAATTCTGATAATAAGGGCAAACTAATTTTGTTTGAGTTTTGTGGAGAAGCCAGTGCATTGGTAGAAAGGTCATGATTAGATGTATAATCTATCAACTAAATCAACCAACAATTGAACTCACTAACACTTAAATCCTTAAAATAAACATAAGAATAATCCCCCCGTTTCTTTTTGGTTTTGGGTGGGAGGCGGTGTTAGCAGGGTGCGTTGTTAAGGGATACAAGAATAATTTAATATCATACTTCTACTACAATTTCAACTTCCCTAATTATTTATTCAGAGTGAATTTATTAAATTTTCAACAAGTTGTTTTCTTAAATATTCTATATATGATTTAATCATGCATTTTATCTATACTTACATAGCCATGCATGATTAAATATGATATTAGATACCTCACTTGGTTATGTGCTAAGTGTCATTTTGTCACCATAAAAAGGAGAGAATAAAAATTGCTTGAGCGCAATTTGGTTAGTATAAACCATACACAAACTTAAAGTTATCTAAAGAAATGCTCTTTTAAGCATATCAAGTGAGTTTTTTGCTCCTATTGTAATGGGGTTCTTCCTATAATTAAAATAATTAAGAACAAGAGCCTAGTCTATTAGCCCAAGCCCACTAAGTGATACATAACCTAATATTCCACTTAGAATACAAGTCTCCTTGAAAGTCTTTTGTAAAGGTATTCCCTCTTAACACTCTCTCTCTCTCTTTCTCTTTGGTACTATTTCTAATGCTAGGGTTTTCTACCATAGCTAGATTTCTAAGTACGTTGTCTTTCTTTCTTTTATAATTTGTATATCTATACTTCCACTAACTATCTATTTTGATTACAATCAAATACTGAGCTTTGAGTTCCAATAACTTTGAGAAAGGAAAGGAAAAGAAGGAAACAAAATTTTTTGGGGTAACAAGATGATCCCCCTCAGATCTATTGTTTCTCTTTTATGTTCGTCTATTAGTAAATATAATATTGTTTTGTTGTTACAACTATCATTATTTCGAAATTTGATAATTCCCTCCTACTCTTGCATATACAAATATGTAAGCTTAAGTCACTGTGCATGTATACAACCAGTATTCTTAAGTTGTTATGTAATCTTGCAAATATTGCATTCTTCTTTTGACTCTTTTATCACCAAGTCCACCTCTTGTTAAAGATGTAACATTTTCCCCCTCTGTTAAAGAATAGACCTTGTCCTTAAAATTAGGGTTAAGCCTTTGAAATTCCTCCCGATTCATCTAAGTCATGTCCTCTAGTAAAAAAGATTCCCATTGCACTAAAAATTGAGGCACTACCCTGTCTTGTTGAACAATACTCTTTAAGTCCAAAATAGCTAGAGGCATTACCAAAGAATGATTCTCAAAAGAATTTGATGGTAAAGAAACTTTCATAGGCAACTCCCCTTCAATTTTTTTTCAAAACTAAAATATTGAAAATAGGATGGATCTTTGAATCATAAGGCAACTCCAATTTGTAAGCTATTGTCCCAACTCTAGCTAGCACTTTAAAAGGACTATAATATCATGGTGATAACCTGAAAGATAATCAATGTGCCACTGTTCCTTACCAATATGACTGTAATCTCACATAAGCATAATCTCCAACCTGCACAAACTTTTCAACCCTATTCTTTTTAGCCAAATTCTTCATACAAACTTGAGCTTGAGTTAAATTTGTCTTTAGCATTCTCAATATCTCATCTCTAGTTTGAAGTTCATGATCTACAGCTTCATTCGAACTTAAACCTGAAGATAGTCAATGATCATAGGAGGCTATCTACCATAAAGAGCTTCAAATGGTGACATTCTAGCACTAAAACAATACTCTAGCCAAGGTAAATATTTAGGCAAATTCGCATGACGATCCATTACAAAGTAGTGCAAATACTACTCCAAACATCTATTTAACACTTTCGATTTTCCATTAGTCTAGGGGTGATATGCAAAACTCATTTTCAAAGTAGTTCCATTGAGTTTAAACAATTCCTACCTAAAACAACTCACCAACACCCTATCCCTATCAGTTAGGGATGACATGTAGTTTAATTACCATGTGAACAAAAAGTTTCACTACCTTGGCTACTGTATATGTAAATACCCTGAAAAATAATTTATTCAATATTTATTATAAAATAGAGCTATGGTCAAAAGTGTAATTATTATAAGAGATAGGGGGTAATTTGGTCTTTTTACTAATATGGTATATAAACCCCATGTTGACTTAGCACTCCTCCTTTTCACATTCTCACAATGGTAGACAAGAAAGCACTTTTTGGAGAACTTTAAGGTGAATTAGCGACGTCCACAAGAACCAAATCCAATTCAATAAGGAAAGGATTGTAATGATTAAATTGTTATTTATGAATATCGAATTGAGGATTAAATCAACTTCCATTATATTGTTCATTAGAATTCGGATCAAGAAAGAGGCAGAGTGAGCATGGAAGCGAGCGATTAGGGATTTAAATCACACAATTAGACAAGGAGTTTCTAATCTACTTAATGTATTGGAAAATTTCAAATTATAAAATTCAATTAAGACTAGGATCAAAGAATTTAGATTAAGAAGTGGTTGGAATAGAGAAAATAGGGTTAATGAAGAAATTACAAGGTACAAGTCAAGTACACACTTGTATACTTACCTATGCAGAAACACATGTTGTATATAGAAAGGTACATGGACGATAGACATGCTCATGTACTTGAGCATGTCGAATGTGGAAAATCCACAAAATGGTACACAACCAACTACACGATCATGTACATGGGCGTACCAAAACATTAAACATTGCAGAAAGGTACACGACCATATACCGAAGCGCACAAAAATGCAAAACACATAGAAAGATACACAGCTACTATACACAATCGTGTATCTCAATCATGTCAAAGTACATGACCTAAAACATGACCATGCACTTAGTAATATTTTGTTTACCAGTTTAATTTACATTAAAATGAATTTTTAAGCAACATAAAAACATAGCGTAACCTTAGAAATTCCAACAATGTAAAAAAGGAATCATGTAACAAATTAGTGAAGAGAATCAAGAAACTTAGATTATTCTTAAATCAGTATTAAGAGGAAATCATTATGGCTTTGACAGGTTACAAAATACTTTAGGTTTAAGACCAGACATGCTTAAGACTAAGATTCCAAGTACATGTAACTTTAGTTGTTTTTTGTAATTATTAAGTTAGTATTAAATTGGATTAAGTTAGATGGACGTTTAAGTGGTTAAGTTACTTGTTGATTGTGCTTAGCTCAGCTTAAGGGCCTGTAGTGGCAGATCCCTAGGAGGTAACTCAATGATCTTTGTGTGACATTATCCTTAGTGGAGTTGTACTTAAAAATGATTTGGGTTAATTTAAGCTTTAAGGACTTATGGGTTTTGGGGCCCGTAGTGGCGGTTCCTAACACCATATTAAGTTTTAAATATGGTTAAGGTTTAAGGATTCATGGGTATTGAGGCCAATAATGGCAATTCCCAACATTGTATTAAGTATTAAATATTTTCTTATATGTGTTTGACTGGGTCATGAGCACCCCATTGGTGTTTTGTGGGCTTAAGTAAAACATGAACTAATTATTTGATGTTTAGTGTCTATGTAAATGTATGTGAATTAATTAATGTTTGATCATACCTATGTGTTTGTTGGTTATACATACTAGGCATATATCACTCCTTAGGGATATTTTTTTTTAGATGCAAGCATAAAGGGAAACATTGCCCATGTAGAAGACCTAAGAGTGAAAGTATAGGAGAGGGAGGATGAAGATGTGTATTATTATTATAGTGATTAAGTGGAGTTAGGAATTCAAGTTCTTTATATGCAATAATGATGATTTTCTTTAGAAGATAATAAACTAGTGAATCCTAGAAGTTTAGTTGCTTTAGATTTTGATCATGAATGATTTGTTAAAATTGTTTCAAAAGTTTGAAGAGTGAACTGGGTTGTACTTGTATTATGTTTGAAGAATGGGATTTATTAAATTAATGAATGTTAGGTATTACAAGTTACAGGCTTAAATGGTACTGGAGTAGAGTTAAGAGCCTTATCGTGTCCTTATTTGGTAAGGATATGTGGTGAGTCATAGTGCTCCCTAGTTTTTTAGCATTATAGCTTAGATGGTATCTGAGCTTAAGTTTAATGATCCTTTAGAGAATAGGTCAATGATTCTTAGGAGCTTAGGTTTTAATCTATAGAGCACGGGTTAATGATCCTTAGAAACTAAGTGATGATCAATAGGTATAAGTTTCAAACAATAGAAAATAGGATATGATCTTTATATAGGTTAAGCATTTGATCTGTAGGTCGGTAAGATATGAAGAGAGTAGGGACAACTATGGGGTGAATATATTATTTAGTTATTTACTTTACTGTATTATTATTTTAAATTGCACTTCTTTTAATTATTAAAGTTATTCATATATATGTATACAATTATATGTAGAGGTATATATATATATATCGACACACCATACCATTAACTTTAAAATAATACTAACTTTCAATTCTATCAAATTGTCTCTTCTCAAACAAAATCCCCCCAAGAAGAATCATCGAATCAAGCTCAAGAAGGGGTGTTGGACGTAGCAACCCAAATGAAGAGGACATTCAAGGTCAGTAGCCACAAAGGGGACGGGGTCAAATGTTAGAAGAGACCGTCTAACTGTTGTATACTATGAACCATTTAGTAGGGCTGTTGACACAATAACATCAAACCCACAACGTTCCACAACACAAAAATGCCAGTGAGTCGGTTAACTTTAATAGGTTTATCAAGGTGGCAAAGGAATTTAACCTTAAGGTAGATGACCCAATTGAGGTTGGGGATTGGGTACAAGAGATGAAAAAGACATTTGCTGTTTTTCAGATACTTAAAGACAAAAAAGTTAATTATGCTACATTTAGCCTTAAGGAAGAGACCCCCCCTCAAGTGGGATGGGGTAAGATAAGGGCAAGAGATCCCAATGGTTCTAGAATAGGTCATAGAGTAATGTAACTCCCCCTCTACAGATTAAGCTAATGCCTTTGGCACTTTCTGCAATAGCACCTACCATCAGATATACCAGATGCAATGGACCTCTTGAACTAAGGGAATGTAAGCAATTAGAGGGCACATGCTTCTCCTATGGAAAAACAAGACACATCAATAGATAGTGTAATGAGAGGTCAGTTCCCCTAGTATTATGTCATGTATGCAAGCAAAGAGGACATAAGGCAGTTGACTGTCCACAAGGAAAAATAGGAAATTAGGTAGCACTAACTCCACAAGTAGCATGACCTCCAACGATGGGATAGGCTGGTAGACTATAGGTAGGAGGGCCTAAAAAATGGGTTCCCACTAAAGTATTCATTATTTAGTAACAATAGCACCAAGACATCCCAAACATAGACACCATTGCAAGTATGCTTCAAGTGTATGCTTGCAATGCTCATGTACTATTTGATATTGGTGCCTCTATTTCCCTATGTGTCTAAAAATTTTGTATGTGCATTTACATTAGATATTGAGCATATGGATGATAATCTAGCTATTAATACTCCTTTAAGAATTGGAGGGAAGATAAATAGAATCTGCACAAGAGTAGGACTAGAGATACAAGGTAGGGTGATGCCAATAGACCTCTTGAAATTGGAGATGGTAGAGTTTGATGTCATATTAGGAGTTAACTACTTTTCAGAATACCATGTTACCATTAATTGTCTTAATGTGGTGATACAGTTCAACATACCTAAAAAGACTACTTTGAGTATAAGCTGAAAGCTTAGAAACCAACTGGATTACCCACTTATGAGTTATGGGGAAGGAATATGTTAGCAATTGTAACTACTGAAGGTAGTGAAGAAATAAAACTAGAAATGGTGCCTATTCTGAGAGAATTTCTAAATGTGTTTCCAGAAGACCTTCCTAATTTATCCTTAGCCAGGGAGATAAAGTTTAGTATTGATTTAGTATAAGGTTCCATACCAATATCAAAACTAGTGTACAAAATGGCGCTAGTTGAATTAAAAGAGCTAAGGAAGCAATTACAGGAGCTACAAGATAAAGGTTTCATAAGACCTAGTGTATCTCCCTAAGGTGTAGTAGTCCTTTTTGTCAAAAAGAAGGATGGAAACATAAGGCTCTGCATAAACTATAGAGAGTTAAACTGAGTCACTATTAAGAACAAGTATCCTCTTCCCAAGATAGATGACCTGTTTAACTAGCTTTAGGGAGCTCAAGTGTTTTCTAAAATAGACTTGAGATCAGGATACCACCAGTTGAGAATTAAAGCAAAAGACAACTCTTAGGACCAAATATAAGCACTATGAATTTTTGGTGAGGCCCTCTCAATTGACTAACACACTTGCAGCATTTATAGATTTAATTAATAGAGTATTCAAGGACTTCCTAGATAAATTTGTAATCCTCTTCATGGACAATGTCCTAATATACTCAAAAAGCAATGATGAACATGAAGAGCACTTGAGATTAGTGTTAGACATGTTACAAGAAGAAAGATTGTATGCCAAATTCAATAAATGTGAATTCTAGCTAAAGCAAGTGGTTTTCTTAAGTCTTGTGGTTAACAAAGAGGGAATATCTATAGATCTAGAAAAGGTAAAAGCTGTAGTGGATTAACATAGGCTGAAAATAGTAATAGATATAAGAAGCTTCCAAGGTTTAGCAAGCTACTATAAAAGGTTTGTTGAGGGATTTTTCAAAATATCAACTCCTCTTACCAAGTTAACACAAAAGAATGTAAAGTTTAAGTGGAATGATAGATGTGAAGCTAGTTTCCAAACACTCAAGGAAAAGCTTGTGTCAGCACCAGTTTTGGAATTACCTAAGAGTAGAGAATAATTCACTATATATAGTGATGCCTCAGCCTAAAGGCTACGATATGTGTTAATGCAAGGTAGGCAAGTCAAACATATGTATCTTGCCAAATAAAGCCTTATGAGAAGAATTACCTAACTCATGACTTAAAGTTGGTCGTAGTGGTATTAGCCTTAAAGTTATGGAGCCACTACCTGTATGGAGAGAGATGCAAGATCTTCACTAATCACAAGAGCTTGAAATATATCTTCACATAGAAGGAGTCAAACATGGGGTAGAGGAGATGGTTGAAACAAATCAAAGATTATGACTTGGAAATCAAGTACCATGCAAAAAACGCTAATGTGGTGGCAGATGTCCTTAGCAAAAAGAAACAGGGTAATGTTGCTACTCTCATCACTTCACTGTGGGAGTTCTTAGATGACATGCATAAACTAGAGTTAGATGTTTTGACTTAAGAAGTGGGAGCAAAAAAGGCCACTTTATGCATACAACCAACTTTAATGAACAAAATCAAGACTGGCCAAGTAGAGGATAAGGATCTATAAGAGATCAAAAGTAGGATGGAACAAGGCAAGGCTCCTAAATTCAGTATAGACACAAAAGGGATCTTGAGATATGGAACAAGATTATGCATGCCAAGGGATGTAGAATTGAAAAAGGAGATAATGAAAAAGGCACACTACTCAGCCTATACAATCCATTCGAGAAGCACCAAAATATATAAGATGATAAGAATCAAAATCTGACAAGACCTATCATTAGGACAAGAGTCAAAGGAATTCGAATTTTGGCGATGAGGGTCCATTTTGAGCAAATCGACCTCGACATTATTTGTTTACTAACCTCTTTTCTCTTATTCATGTATTGTATTTCCAATAGGCACACTTATCAGGCTTTACAGGGTGATGGACAAACTCACTAAAACTCAGCTTGTGAGTTATCTATGGACCGACTTAAACCAGTGATGAGCTAGGCCGATGAATCCTATAGAAGAGCTAGCATCTTGAAGATTAATTTTTATATATTTGTTATTTACTTGGACTATTTATGTTGTAATCATTTGGGGATACTTTTATTTGGTTGTAATTGAGTTTTAGGACCAGCTACCTTAAAAGTGGCATAGTTGTAATTTTGTAGACTTTCTTAACCTTAAAGGGAGCAAGTATAAATATAAAGCCTCATAGGAGACAAGGTATTGTTAAGAGTTTCTCTAACAAAAGACGTAATTAGATTTGAACTTAGAGGAAAGCTAAACCTAAGATTTGTAGGCCTGTTTGAAATCTTAGAAAAAGTGGATACTGTGGCTTACACATTAGCTCTCCCATAAAGTTTGGCTAAGGTACATGATGTATTCCATGTGTCCATGTTAAGGAAGTTTGCACCCAACCAGGACCAGATAGTGGTTTTAGAGCCCTTGAATGTACAACCAAACTTGTTCTCCATGGAAAGACCAATCAAAGTTATAGACATCAAAGAACAAGTGCTAAGACGAAGAGTGATTCCCTATGTCAAGGGAAAATGGATAAATTAAACCGAACGGGAAGCGATGTGGGAATTGGAAGAGGAGATGAGGAAGAAATATTCAAAACTCTTCTAAAATCAAGTAACTTTTGAGGATTAAAGTCCTTATAAGTGTGCAAGGGGGAGGTAGTGTATGGGAGAATGTAAATATCCTAAAAAATAATTTATTTGATATTTATTATAAAATAGAGCTATGTTCAAAAGTGGTATTATTATAAGAAATAGGAGGTAATTTGGTCTTTTTATTGATAGGGTATATAAACCCTACATTGACCTAGTGCTCCTCCTTTTTACATTCTTACTATGACAGATAAGAAAGCGCTCTTTGGAGAACTTTAAGGCTAATTAGCAACTTCCACATGAACCAAATCCAATTCAATTAAGTAAGGGTTGTAATGATTGAATTATTATTTGTGAATATCAAATTGAGGGTTAAATCAATTTCCATTACATTTTTCATCAAAATTCGGATCAAAGGACGAAAGCGAGCGATTAGGGATTCAAATCACACAATTAGACAAGTAAGTTTACTAATCTACTTAATGCATTAGAAAATTTTAAATTATAAGATTCAATTAGGACTAGGATCAAAGAATTTAGATTAAGGAGTGGATTGGAATAGACAAAATAGGGTTCATGAAAAAACAGTATGGTACACAGTCAAGTACATGCCCATGTAAAAACATATGTTGTGTATAGAAAGGTACATAGACGACTGACAAGCACGTGTACTTGAGCATGTCAAAAGTAGAAAATCCACAGAAAGGTATAGAGCCAACTACACAACTGTGTACTTGAGCATGTCAAAACATTAAAATTCATAAAAAGGTACACGGCCAACTACATGACCGTGTAATAGGGCATGCTAAAAATTCAAAACAAATAAAAAGATATATGACCACTATATACGACTGTATATCCTAAACATGCCAAAGTACACGGCCTAAAACACAATTTTATACTTAGTACTATTTTTTTATCAATTTAATTTACATTTAAACAAATTTCCATATAACCTAAAAGCTTAGTGTAACCCTAGAAACTCCAATAGTGAAAGAAAATGAATCATATAATAGGTTAGTAAAGAGAATCAGAAAACTTAGATTATTCTTAGATTAGTACTAAAAGAAAATCATTGTTGCTTTGACATATTACATAATACTTTAGGTTCAAGATCGAATGTGCTTAAGACTAAGTTCCAGGTACATGTAACTTTGGTTGTTTCTTGTGATTGTTAATTTAATATTAAATTGGATTAAGTTGGATGGACTGGTTTAAGTAGTTAAGTTGCCTATTGGTTATGCTTAGCTCGGCCTAAGAGCCCATAATGGTAGATCGTTAGGAGGTATCCTAATGATCTTTATGTGACATTATCCCTAGTGAAGTCATACTTGGAAATGATTTAAGTTGGTTTAAGGTTTAAGGATACAAAAAAGTTAGGGCCTGTAGTGGCAGTTCCCAACACCATATTAATTTTTATGTATGGTTAAGGTTTAAGGACTCATGGGTGCTAAGGCCCGTAGTGATAGTTACCAACACTATATTAAGTGTTTTCTTATATGTGTTTGGTAAGGTCATGAGTACCCCATTGGCGCTTTGTAGAGTTAAGTAAAACATGAACTTGTTGTTTGATGTCTATTGTCTGCATAAATATATGTGAATTAATTTATGTTTGATCATGCATATGTGTTTGCTGGTTATATGTACCGGGCATTAGCTCACACCTCAAGGATATTTTTTTTAGATATAGGCATAGAGAGAAATGTTGCCCATGAAGAAGACCTAGGAGTGAATGTATAGGAGAGGGAGGATGAAGATTTGTATTATTATTATGGTGACTAAGTGGAGTTAGGATTTTGAGTTCCTTATATGTAATAATGATGATTTTCTTTATAAGATAATAGACTAGTGAATCCTAGAAGTTTAGTTGCTTTAAATTTTGATCATGAATGATTTGTTAAAATTGTTTCAAAAGTTTGAAGAGTGAATTAGGTTATATTTGTATTATGTTGGGAGAATAGGATTTATTAAATTAATGAATGTCGGTTATTACAAGTTAAAAGCTTAAATGGTATCTAAGTAGAGTTAAAAGCCTTAACTTGTCCTTGTTTGGTAAGGACATGTAGCAAGCCATAGCGTTCTCTAGTTTCGAGGCATTACAATATAAGAGGTTGGCAATGATTCAAGATGACAATACTTATTCAGCCTATTAAGCACCATAAATATGACTAAATATCCCTTAGAATAGGGTAGACCCATAATAAAATCCATAACTACCTCCTCAAAAACTTTTTATGGTAAGCTTAGTGGTTCAAGCAAACCTGTAAGTGATGTAGTCAAGTATTTAACTTGTTGACACACATTAAAATGCTTCACAAATTCCTCTATGATAGGAATCAAACTCCTACAGGACCTATCACCAAGGCCCGAGCTAAGGGTCTCCATAATTTAGTTTTGAAAATCTTACATGAGAAACCCAATCCTGAGGAAGCTAATTTATTTTCTTTATTCCTACATTATAATTATAGTGCATTCTAGTAGGCTCACTTATCAGTCCTACAGGGTACCAAATCACCTATACTCTTGAGCGAGTCGGGATTCTCATCGAGGTTTAATTTGAAAGTACCTTGAAGACCGGCATCTTGAAGACCAATTTCTTTTATATATTTGTCATTTGCATGGACCATTTTATGTTATATTTTCTTTTGGGACACTTTCATTTTGATTGTAATTTTCATTTAGGACCGGCCACCTTAAAAGTGGCATAGTTGTAATTTTGTGCATTTTCTAACCCTAAAAGAAGTAAGTATAAATACTTACTTAAAGTAGGGTTTGAGGAGGCCATTTTTCAGATTTGAACATACACTTTTTTGTGAGGATTAGGACTCTTCCTAATTGTCATTAGACTCTTATCAATTTCAATCCCAAGAGTTGAAATTGTGGCGAGCGCAACACTTGAAATTGTGAGTAATATCAATTTCATTTTGTTGTGATTTCTTTTCTTCTCTAGTGTGTAATATCTAGGGTTGAATTGAAGTTTCTTGGTCAGATTTGATTGCATTTGTAATCAAATTATTATTACTTAATTGATTAGATCTTAGCATTTGTTATCACCATCAAATTTTACTCCATCTTGTGGCGTGAATTGGCTCTTGTTGGAAAGGTTGATTTTGGATTTGTTCTTATTGATCTTGTGAATTATTCACGTGTTTGTCAAGTATATTTTATGATCTTCATTAGGGAAAACACCATTGTGATATTCATTTCATGAATTATAGCAATCGGTTCATCTAATTCATCTAGGGTTCACACAATTTTGGTGCCCTTTGAACCGGTTTGATCTTGTGAATTGAAGTTGTTTCTTTAGTTCATTTGCATGTGCTTAGATCTTGGATTTAGGCACATCATCTTTTGGTATCAGATCTTGAGGTTTAAGAGGAGGGATTTGCAATTTTGGAATTCGGAAATTTAGGGTTCTTATTACCTTGATCCGAAAATTATGCATTGAAGAATTGAATTATTTCAATTTTGTTGTTAAAGTAATTTCCTTGTTGTTAATTGTTGTGGACGTGGAGTACTTACCATATTATTTGTATCCTTAAGTTGACCGTGATTGGGTTAAGGGAAATCATCATTGTCATCATTTGAGGGAAGTGAAATTTGAAGGCTAGAAGAGTGTTGTTTTGAAATCCTTGTCTTATATTGTAGTGTTGTGTATGGCAAAGTGGATATCTTATTGTAGATTCTTTGTTATTGAATTTTCCATGAAGGGAAGGGGAGTGAGAATTTTGTGTCCTAGTGTTTGATTGTGGAATTGGAAATACAATGTTTTGTGGTGAAAAGGGAAGTGTGACCTTTGTGAATATAGAATTGAGAAGAACAATTTGCAATTTCCAGATTTGAGTAGTGTGGAAAAGTGGAAGTTATTTGATTTTCGAAACAAGCATTAAGATTGAAGGAGTTAATGTGTGTTTGTTTGAATTTGAAAATTACTTCTTACCAAATGTGGAAGAATTGCAATTAGTGAAGTGGTTTGATTTTCAAATTTAAACTGCTGCCTTTTGTATAAGTTACGGTTTGGAATTGTGTTTGAAGTGAAGAATTTGCAACGTGTTGTCCTTGAATTTTCCTTGAGGAAGAGTAGTGAATTGAAGAAGTTGTGTTGCATGTGGTGAGAAGAAGGTGTTGCACTGTGAGTGTTGTTGATGTTATTGTTTGAATTTAGTACATCGTGTGTGTATTGTGTAAGTGGCAGTGTGAGTGTGTTGTACTTTAGGTGTTGTAAAGAGGTGTAAAGATTATTATTATGGCGTTGAATTTAAATACAACAATGTCTAGTGAGATGTTTCAATATGCTAATGTGTTGCGCCGAACATTGACTACATTTGCTAATAAAGATGAAGAACAAAGGGAAAACTTGTTTCATACTTCTTGTAGGATATAAGGAAATTTGTGTGTCCTTATAGTTGATGGTGGTAGTTGTACCAATGTAGTAACCACATTGTTAGTATCGAAGCTAAGACTTACTACTATTCCACATCCTAAACCATATAAATTGCATTGGCTTAGTGATCAGGGAAGTTTGCATATGACCCAAGGAGCTAAGGTACCATTCAGTGTAAAGGATATATATCGTGATGAGATTGAGTGTGATATCTTGCCTATGTGTGCATCCTATATATTGCTTGGTGGGCCTTAGTTATATGATAGGAGGGTCTTGCATGATGGCTTTAGGAATACTTATGTGTTCAAGAAGGAAGGCAAATGCGTTATTCTGAATCCGATGTCACCTTCAGAGGTCCAAAGGGTTCAGCAACAGATCAATAGGCCATCAGAGGTTAAAAGGGCTTCAATGCAGTGTAATGATTCTGAGGAAAAGAAGGTATTATTGATAGGACAGGGTGAAATGGAGAGGATAATTACAGAAGAGACTCTAGTATACTTGCTTCAGTTGAGATGCACACTAGGGGTTCAGGAACCACAATCTCTACCTTCAGTAGTTTCTTAGGTATTGAATGAGTATACTGACATTTTTCCTTATGATTTGCCAGCAGGGTTACCACCTTTGAGAGGGATAGAGCATGCTATCGATCTTATGCCCGGTTCAGTGTTACCCAACCGACCTGCATATCGCATGAATCCCGAGGAGGCTAGGGAATTGAAGTGCCAGGTAGATGAGTTAGTTGAACGGGGGTTTGTTAGAGAGAGTCTCAAGCCATGTGTTGTTCCTACCCTCTTTGTTCCTAAGAAGGATGGTACTTGGAGAATGTGTATCGATAGCAGAGCCATCAACAAAATCACCATTGAATACAGATATCCTATTCCTAGACTTGATGATATGTTAGACGAGCTACATGGTTCACTGGTCTTCTCCAAAGTAGATCTTAAAAGCGGATATCACCAAATTCGGATAAGAGAGGGGGATGAATGGAAAATCTCTTTTAAAACACGTCATGGATTATATGAGTGGTTGGTTATGCCCTTTGGTTTGAGTAATGCTCTTAGTAGATTTATGAGATTGATGAATCATGTACTGAAAGAATTTCTAGGAAAATTTGTTGTTGCTTATTTTGATGATATTCTAATATACAGCAAAAACCCATAACAACATGTAGAGCATCTTCGAGGAGTATTCTCAATATTGAGGACACAATAGCTATTTGCAAATATCCAGAAGTGTTCTTTTTACCAAACTGAGGTAATATTTTTAGGTTTTGTTGTATCTGGCTCAGGTGTTAGGGTGGATGAAGAGAAAGTGAGGGCAATCAAGGAATGGCCAACACCTACCTCAGTTATTGAGGTAAGAAGTTTTCATAGACTTGCATCATTTTATAGATGCTTTGTCCATAATTTCAGTGGTATTGTCAGTCCTCTCATAGAACTGACTAAAAAGAATGTACCTTTTATCTGGAGTGAAAAGGCTCAGAGGAGTTTTGAAGAAGTAAAAGAAAAACTCACTTGTGCTCCATTATTGGCTTTACTTGATGATAGGAATAAAAATCCGACAAGACCTATCATTAGGGCAAGAACTAAAGGAATTCGAATTTTGGCGATGAGGGCCCATTTGAGCAGATCGACCCCGGAATTATTTATATATTAACCTCTTTTCTATTATTCTTGTATTGTGTTTTCCAACAGGCACACTTATCATATTCTATAGGGCAATGGACAAACTCCCTCAAACTCAGCTTGTGGGTTAGCCATGGACCAACCTGAACCGGCGATAAGCTGGGCCGATGGATCCTATAGAAGACCGGCATCTTGAAGACCATTTCTTTTATATATTTCTTCTTTTATGAACTATTTTGGTTTTGGGACACTTTTATTTCCTTGTAATTTTCATTTAGGACTAACCCCCTTAAAAGTGCAAACTTGTAATTTTGAGCACTTTTTAACCTTAGGAGTGGCAAGTATAAATACTTGCTTAAGAGAGGGTTTGAGGAGGCTAATCATTTTGCAGATTATACACTTCCTTTCACGTGAGAATTAGGGTTCATACCTTGGTTCCAAACTCTTATCAATTTCAATCCCAATAGTTGAAATTGTGGCGAGTGCAACATCTTGAAATTGTGAGTTATGTCAATTTCATTTTGTTGTGATTTCTTTTCTTCTCTAGTGTGTCATATCTAGGGTTAAATTGAGATAGTTCTTGGTCAGAAATACATATTGTTATTCACAAATTCTTGTGTTTATTTGAAGTACTTATCAATTTGATTCGGATCATCATTGAAGATTACACTTGAAAACGTGTTCTTCTCTATTGGAAAGGAATTCTTATCATTAAGGTTTTTCTTTGTCATTTGTGGATTATTTGCGTGGATTATATGATATTAGAGTGTTGTTAGATGATATTATCATTGTGGCATTATAATTATATCATTGGACATTTGAAATTCATCATATCTTCACTTGGTTCACATCATTTTGCCCTTATTTTTTTATCCGATTTTGCCTTGACTTGAGATAGTTTTTCTTAAGTCTTTTGAATGTGCTTTCAAGTGTGTTTAGGCACATCACCTAATTTTGACAAATTTTTTGAGTTGGAATGTGATGCTTCTAGGATAGGAATTGGTGCTGTACTAATGCAGGAAAAGAGACCCATAGCATATTTTTAGTGAGAAGTTAAGTCGTGCAACTTTAAACTATTCTATATATGATAAGGAATTTTATTCCTTAGTGAGGGCTCTCATGACGTGGCAGCATTATCTCCTCTCGAGAGAGTTTATTATTTATACAGATCATGAATCTTTGAAACATTTCAGGGGACAGCAGAATTTGTCTAAGCGCCAAGCTAAGTGGGTGGAGTTTCTTGAGGGTTTTTCTTATGTGATAAAGTACAAGAACAGTAATCAAAATATTTTTGCTGACGCTTTATCACGACGGTATGTACTTATCACTTCTCTTCAGTTAAAATTGTTGGGTTTTGAATTATTAAAAGAACAATATATATGTGATGAAGAATTCAAGACTGTTATGGAGAGGTGTTACGGGGGCAAGATGTATGATGGCTATTGTGTGATTGAGGGGTTTCTGTATAAATTAGAAAAACTATGCATTCCTTCTGGATTTGTGAGGGAGTTATTGGTGAGGGAAGCACACGCAAGTGGATTGTCTTGACATTTCGGTGAGAAGAGAACCCTAGCCATATTGAAGGAGAATTTCTATTGGAAGGGTATGATAAAGGATGTCCATAAGATATTAGAAAGGTGTGGTATTTGTAAGAGAGCTAAAGGGAAGAAAGTTGTACAAGGTGAGTACATGCCTTTGCCTATACCAGATAAACCCTGGACTGATATCAGTATAGATTTTGTGTTGGGATTACCTAGAACACAAAGGGGAAAAGATTCTATTATGGTGGTTGTTGACAGGTTCACTAAAATGTCACATTTTGTGCCTTGTCACAAAACAGATGATGTCCTTTTTATTGCTAACATTTTTGTGCAGGAAATTGTCAAATTACATGAAGTCCCACACAGCATAGTGTTAGACAGAGACACTAAGCTTCTTAATTTCTTTTGGAAGACATTATGGAAAAGACTAGGTACTAAGCTTATGTACAGTACCTCTTGCCATCCACAGACAGACTGACAAATAGAAGTTGTCAACCGCACGCTTGGGAATCTACTCAGAGTAATAGTTGGCAAGAATCTTACTGATTGGGACTTGTGTCTTCCTATTGTTGAGTTCGCTTACAATAGGTCTACTCATAGTTCAAGCATTAAGTCTCCCTTTGAAGTTGTTTATGGCTATAATCCTTCTATTCCATTGGATTTTATAGCAGGACTAACGACAAAGGAAGAGAGTCTTAGTGGAGTTGACCGAGCCAGACAAATTTAGCACATTCATGATAGAATAACTGAACACCTTCAGAAGACCCAAGAACAGCAAAGAATCCAAGGAAATAGACACAGGAAAATTCATCTTTATAATCCAAGTGACTTAGTCTGAATTAATCTTAGCAGGGACAGGTTTCCACATAAGAAGTCACAAAAGTTGTCTCCCAGGTCAAACGGACCATTTAGGCTTTTAAAGCGCATCAACAACAACGCCTACCGGATATAGTTACTAGGAGAGTATGGAGTATCAGCGACCTTTAATGTCTCAGATCTATCACCATACTTATCAGACGACATGCATGAAGCCTATCAGATTTGAGGGCAAATCTTCCAGAAGCCCGAGGAGAATATAGGAATCAAACTCCTACAGAACCTATCACTAGGGCTCGAGCTAAGGGTCTCCATAATTTAGTTTTGAGAATCTTATATGAGAAACCCAATCCTAAGGAAGCTAATTTATTTTCTTCATTCCTACATTATAATTGTAGTGCATTCTAGCAGGTTCACTTATCAGTCCTACAGGGTACCAAATCACTTATACTCATGAGCGAGTCGGGATTCTCATCGAAGTTTAATTCGAAAGTACCTTGAAGACCGGCATCTTGAAGACCAATTTCTTTTATATATTTGTCATTTGCATGGACTATTTTATGTTGTATTTTCTTTTGGAACACTTTCATTTTGATTGTAATTTTCATTTAGGACTGGTCACCTTAAAAGTGGCATAGTTGTAATTTTGTGCATTTTCTAACCCTAAAAGGAGCAAGTATAAATACTTGCTTAAAGTAGGGTTTGAGGAGGCCATTTTTCAGGTTTGAACATACACTTTTTCGTGAGGATTAGGGCTCTTCCTAATTGTCATTAAACTCTTATCAATTTCAATCCTAAGAGTTGAAATTGTGGTGAGCGCAACACTTGAAATTGTGAGTAATATCAATTTCATTTTGTTATGATTTCTTTTCTTTTCTAATGAGTAATATCTAGGGTTGAATTGGAAGTTTCTTAGTCAGATTTGCTTACATTTGTAATCAAATTATTATTACTTAATTGATTGGATCTTAGCATTTGTTATCACCATCAAATTTTGCTCCATCTTGTGGCATGAATTAGCTCTTATTGGAAAGGTTGATTTTAGATTTGTTCTTATTGATCTTGTGAATTATTCACGTGTTTGTCAAGTATATTTTATGATTTCCATTGGGGAAAACATCATTGTGATATTCATTTCATGAATTATAGCAATCGGTTCACCTAATTCATCTAGGGTTCACACAATTTTGGTGCCCTTTGAACCAGTTTGATCTTGTGAATTGAAGTTGTTTCTTTGGTTCATTTGCATGTGCTTGGATCTTGGATTTAGGCACATCACTCTACACCTTTTTTTCATTCCTTCCTAATAGAAAGAGGCACTAAGATGATTCAAAGTCATCATAATACCCATATGACCACCAATTGAAGAGCAATGACATTCACAAAGTAGTGATGAAATGATACCTATTGATGCGGAATTCGGTATGCTCTGATACCAAATGATGTGGAAACCGGTATGCTCTGATACCAAATGATGCAGATTCTGATTCGAATTCCTTCACACACAACCAAATCATCAACAACAATCAAATAACTCCAATTT
The DNA here is from genome assembly GCA_037954665.1 of Laguncularia racemosa. Lineage (NCBI taxonomy): Eukaryota > Viridiplantae > Streptophyta > Magnoliopsida > Myrtales > Combretaceae > Laguncularia > Laguncularia racemosa. Next base: position 67,817 of record JBBMOL010000533.1, on the reverse strand, counting down.
TTTAGGGTTTTCTGGATTTTAGTACTAACGCATAAAATCAAAGATATGGAAAAAATTATCAATCTATAGATGCCAAGAATGATAAAATTAAACTGTTTCGCAATCAAATCATAGAACGATAGAAACCGCGTTCTATGAATCAATCACTACGGTTAAAGAATTCTACGAATTCAATAACGATGCTCGCTACAAATTCTATAGAACCAAAAATTTGATAAGAACAATACAAATATAATGAAAATCAATTCACAATATTCTCAAATCTCCAAAAGAAGACTCACACCACTCAAGTGTCTCTGTTTTACAAAACAAAATGATCATCCATCCACAAAAAACCCTAAGGACCCTATTTATAACATCCTAAAAATTGGTGCGAAAACATTCAAGACCAGCCAAAGGCCGGCGACCTAAACACATAGGCCGGCACCAAAGGTCAACGGCCTTTATTTAAGCCAGCACAAAGGCCGGCGGCCTACTTTTAGGCCAGCTCCAAGGCCGGTAGCCTTGAAGCTAACACGGTGGGCTTTTATTCAAGGCCGGCTTAAGACTGGCTAATCTTTGCCTTGGGTCCTCCCGCCATCTATGTCCTCCTTTGTTGGTTCCCGTACTGCCACCTAGAGCTCGGATTGACTTTGTTTTCTTTGGTGCTCGTATCTGGGCTCTTGGGATCGTATCATTCCCTCCATGTTGAAAATGATTCGACCTCGAATCTGTACTGTCCATCCTACTAAGCCACATAAACAGACTTCTCTTTCCCTTGGGCTTCTTAAGGCAAATCAATCTTGTGTGTTGTACTTCAGTTGGACTCATAGGAAGAAGCTTGTATGTCTTGTCCTGTTGTTGAATGGTATACTCATTGGTGTATCCATCATGCTTGGCTCTGAGGTCATACTGCCAAGGTCTTCTAAGGATCAAATGTGTAGCTTCCATGGGCGCTACATCACAAACAATTTCATCAGTATAATCACCAATAAGCAATGGAACACGAACCTGTTTGTGTACATGAATAGCTCCCTATGGACTCAACCAATGAAGTGCATAAGGTCTTGGATGCTGCTCCACCTGCAAACCCAACTTAGTAACCCAGTTTGTTGAAGCAACATTAGTACAACTGCCTGTGTCTACCACAATTAAACAAGTCTTTCCTTGCACCATGCCCTGGATATGGAATAAATTGGCCCTCTGATTAGAAACAATTTCATCCTGCTGAACCATTAGCATATCTCCCTGTACTGGACTCGCTATAATGTCTTCATCTTCCTCTTCTGCCTCAATACTCTTCCGTTCTTCTTCCTCACTCTCAACTTTGTCCCCTTTGATGACCATAACCTTTTATTAGGACATTGAGAAGCAATATGGCCAAGTCCTAAACACTTAAAACATTTGATATCTCTGCTCCTCTTTTGTTGTGTTTGGTCAACAACCTCACTAACAACTGCTTTTCCCTTTTCCTTCCTTTCCTTCTCCCTCTCACCATCATCTGATTTATGGTGTTGATATGATTTTTGATCCCGCCATCTCTGATCTCGCCTGCGCTGATGCCTTTCAACCCAACTGGCTAATTTAATCACATCCTCAAGAGTATGATAATGCTGGAGTTCCACTACACTAGTAATGTCCATCTTCAACCCACTGATGAAACGAGCTATGGATTCATCTGATGTTTCCCTTATATCACATCTTGCCACTAATGTGTCAAACTCCTTCACATACTCTTCTATGCTCTTATTACCCTGCCTCAAGGATTGCAACTCCATCAGCATCTCTTGCTTATAGTAGTCTGGCACAAATCTGCATCTCATCAACCTTTTCATCAAGGCCCATGAACGCACTTTCTCCTCATCGGCCCTACGTCTCTCAACTTGTAATTTGTCCCACCACAAACTAGCATATTCAGAGAATGCTAGAGACGCCATTTTCACCTTCATGCACTCATCTCACTCATAACAGTCAAATACCTTCTCAACCCGTGGCACCCAATCTAGGAATTCCTCTGGTTTACTACTACCGGTGAAAGGTGGAATTTTAAGCTTGATGTTTTCAATCCCCTTACGCCTATCAACATTGTTTCCTCTCCTATTCCTTCCACTACTAGCATCAAATTCACTACTAGAGTGTCTCCTCCTAATCCCTGCACCACTATAGCTTCTTCTATCCCTAACATCCAATCTCTCCATAATCAATCTAAGATTTTCTTGGATTTGATTGAACTCAGCCCTAGTCACAACCTCACCCCCATTATCAGCATCATTCCTATTGTTGTTGTTTTGAACACTTCCCTATGACGACATCTCTACCCTTCAAAATTCAGCAATAGAAATTCACCCAAAACCCAATTCTCAACAACAGCCCCAAACACCAATTCACAGCAATTCAACACCCAACAACTGAATTCAGCAAAAACCCCAATTTCTCAACTACAGCCCAATCACCAATTCACAGCAATACAATTCACAAAATCAATTCCCAAATTTCCCAACCAGTAGCAGTATTGAATTAAAACTACAATTGAGTTGAGATTCAACAGCCACGAATTAACCCACGTTCTGATCAAATCCTTCGCTCTGAATCCTTACGAATCCAACCTTCGCTCTGATACCAAATGATGCGGAAATCGGTATGCTCTGATACCAAATGATGCGGATTCGGATTCGAATTCCTTCACACACAACCAAATCGTCAACAACAATCAAATAACTCCAATATTTTAGGGTTTTCTAGATTTTAGTACTAACGCATAAAATCAAAGATATGGATAAAATTATCAATCTATAAATGCCAAGAATGATAAAATTAAACTGTTTCGCAATCCAATCATAGAACGATAGAAACCACGTTCTATAAATCAATCACTACGATTAAAGAATTCTACGAATTCAATAACGATGCTCGCCACAAATTCTACAGAACCAAGAATTTGATAAGAACAATACGAATATAGTGAAAATCGATTCACAATATTCTCAAATCTCCAAAAGAAGACTCACACCACTCAAGTGTCTCTATTTTACAAAACAAAATGATCATCCATCCACGAAAAACCCTAAGGACCCTATTTATAACATCCTAAAAATTGGTGCGAAAACATTCAAGGCCGGCCAAAGGCCAGCGACCTGAACACATAGGCCGGCACCAAAGGCCGACGGCCTTTATTTAGGCCAGCATAAAGGCCGATGGCCTACTTTTAGGCCGGCTCCAAGGCCAGCGGCCTTGAAGCTAACACGGTCGACCTTTATTCAAGGTCGGCTTAAAGCTGGCCAATCTTCGCCTTGGGTCCTCCCGCCGTCTATGTCCTCCTTTGTTGGTTCCCGTACTACCACCTAGAGCTCGGATTGACTTTGTTTTCTTTGGTGCTCGTATCTGGGCTCTTGGGATCATATCACCTATCTTAGAAGGAATGAAAATCCAATCACCATAGAATAATAATCCATCATGAACCTACAAAGGTCTTAAAGTAGATTGTCCTTAAATGTAATCATTCATAAGCTTTTGCACATCTTAGTTAGTACTAAATTCCCATATCAACAAAGTGATAAAATCAAATGAAGGCCTTGTGATAGCCATCAATACATAAACATCATCAAATTCCCATGAAAGAACATTGAATACTTTATTTTCCACCATTAGCTTATATTGAACTTCATAGTCACATCCCAAAAGCTTAACTAAGTATTGTTGCTATTTTGGAGTCTAAATAGTTTGTGTTAGAATTTCTTTTAAGCCCTTCTGATCTATTTTGATTATAAAATGTCTCCCCAATAAGTAATATTGCCACTTCTTAACTTATTCAACCACTACCACCATCTCCCTAACATATGCCCTAACTTTTTGAAACTTTAAACTCAATTTCTTGCTTTAAAAAATAATAGGTTGATTCTCCTGATGCAAAACTACACCTATGCCAATACCAGAAGCATTAGTGTCAACTATAAATGGACAATCAATATTTTAAAATGCTAAAACTAGCGTGGACATAAGAGCCTCCTTAAGAGCCAAAAATGCAACTCTAGCATCAATATTCCATTGAAAAGTATCATTTTTAGCAAATTAATAAGGGGTGCTGCTATAGTAGCATAACCCTTGAACAATTGACAATAATAACCAGTGAGACCCAAAAACCCACGTAATTGTTTAAGGTTTATAGGCACATGCCAATCCTTGATAGCTTATACTTTTTCCTAATCAAGTTCACCCCATTATGAGACAATGCATTACCTAAATAGTCAATACTATTTTGGGCAAAAGAACATTTACTCTTCTTAACGTAAAACCAATTGTCTTTCAACACTTGTAGCACCTTAGCTAAATGTTCTTAATGATCATGCTAGCTCCTACTATAAACCAATATGTCATCAAAAAATGCAATGATAAACTTCCTCAAGTAAGGCCAAAAAATCTTATAGCTTGGAAAGTTGCTAGAGCATTAAAAAGAGCAAAAGGTATTGCTAAGAATTCATAATGACCTTCATGAGTGCGAAACGCAATCTTTTGCAAATTAGATGGAAACATCCTAATTTGATGATATCCGACCCTTACATCTAATTTTGAAAATAAAGTTGCTGACTAAAGCTCATCCAACAATTCATCAATGGTGGGAATAGGAAATTTGTCCAACATAGTTACTTAATTCAAAGCTCTATAGTAAAAAAAAAACCTCCAAGTGCCATCTTTTTTCTTGACTAGTAAAACTAGAGAAGAAAAGGGGCTAGTGCTAGGCTAAATATTTCCTGACTCCAACATTTCATTTACCAACTTTTCAATTTCTAATTTTTGAAAATGTGGATAATGATATGGTCTTACATTGATGGGAGTTGATTCATGCTTAAGATGAATATGATGTAGAATATCCTATAAAGGTGGAAATGATGAAGGAGTTGCAAAAACTTTTAAAAATCTACTCAATATAGCATCTACAGCTATATTACAGGTAGTATCCATAGAAGAATGCACTTTTTAAGCCACCAAGTTACAAAATATACAATTTCATCCAAACAAACCAACTTATGTAGCGAATTAGATGGAACAGATTTTGAAGGCACCAGCAAATCCCCTCGTAGTTGAATAGCATTTCCATTAATTTGAAATGACATGGTAAGGACACTGTAATCTATAATAACTAGCCCCAGCATTAATAACCATTGAATTCCCAATACGATGTTAGCCCCTTATAAACCTAGCCTTGAATATGAATACTAATACCATGGCATATGCTCGAACACTATAAATGCGCACCATTACCAACCATCACTTTAAATGTTGGAGTGGCAAAAACAACAAGACCTAATCGTTTCACTAAAAATGGCTAAATGAAATTATGTGTACCACTAAAGTCTAATAATAGGGATAACACTATTCCTCTAATGCTACCTTGCAATTGAAATGTCTTAACTACTGCTATTCCAATCATTACATGATAACTAATTTCCATAGTATATTCCATTACTTTTTCTTGCAACTCTTCCTACACATCCTCCTAAACTACATCCATCAGTAGTTTCTCCTCAAAGTCATCCTGATCCATTAATAACAAAAATTTCTTTGTGTAAATGGCTTTTGTGGAATTTTTCATCACAGTTATAACATAAGCCCTTTTCTCTTCAAGCCAATAATCCAATTACTATCATTTTTTTAACTGGTAAGGTATTAGGTTTAGTAATTGGAAAAGGTTTCTAGTTAGGGCTCAAACTTTAGTGTTTAGGTTTGGAAACAAATGTGGGGTCAAAGTGTTTATAGGGTTTTTAAAAGAAGCATAGGTGATAGATGATTTATTAGTACCAAAAGTAAATGGCTTGAAACGTTGAGAAGAAAAGGTTGATGTCATAGTCATGTGATGAAATTTTTCTTTGTGAAGTTTGGCAAGATTCATAACATCCAACCAAGAAGCAAGTTTTGAGGCTTGAACTTCTTATTGTATGACTGGTAAAAGATTAGACACAAAACAACACTTTCAAAGGCTATTAGAAAGATCAGTAGCATGATTACACAGTTCCTCAAATTCACCAATATAAGCCTCCACCAAAGTTCTCTATATCAACTTTGTAAGTTTCCCTTGATAATCTTCATACTTAGAGGGACCAAACCAAAGCTTTAAAGCATGCAAAAATTGTGGCCATATATGTATCATTTTTTTATCATGCATCCAAAGAAACCAATATGTAGCATGAGATTTTAAAGCAAATAATGCAACCCATAACCCATCTTATTAAGGAACATGATGATAATTAAAGAATTGATTTGGTTTAAAGATCCAATTAGTAGAATTCCCCCAAAAAAATTATCAACTCCAACTTGATTTACTTAGTGAAAGATTGTGAATTATCATGAATAGAAGTGTTGAAAGATGATGAAGAAAAAGTAGTACCACTATTTAATCTTTGATTCCCAGTATTTTTCTGATGCAGCATTTGCATCAAAATTTGCAATTGTTGCATGATATATTGTATGTTCTCCGACACTTCCTCTCTAAATCCTTGAAATTATGCATTTGTTTTGGCAATAGCTTAAGAATGAACATCAATCTGCTCTTGGATTTTACAATATCCTCTTGTATTTTTTGCCATAGTCAACAAAAGCAGTAAATTGTTAGCTTTAATAGCCCAGTCTATTGGCCCAAGCCCACTAAGTGATACACAAGCTAATATTCCACTCAAAATACAAGTCTCCTCGAAAGTCTTCCGAAAAGGTATTCCCTCTTAACGCTCTCTCTTGCTCTTTCTCTTTGGTATTGTTTCTAGTTCTAGGGTTTTCAATTGTGGCTAGATTTCTAATTGTGTTGTCTTTCTTTCTTTTATAATTTGTAAGTCTATACTCCCATTGACTATGTATGTATTTTGATTATGAGGAAATACTAGACTTCGAGTGCTAGCAACTCCAAGAAAGGAAAGGAAAGGAGGGAGACAAGAATTTTTGGAGGTAATAAGATGATCCCCCCTCAAATCTGCTGTTTCTCTTTTATATTTGTCCATTGGTAATTACAATATTGTTTTGCTATTACAACTATCATTATTTTGAAATTTGATAATTCCCTCCTGCTCTTGCATGTACAAATACGTATGCCTAAGTCATTGTGCATGTACACAACCTGTATGCTTAAGTCGGTATGTAGTCTCACAAATATTCCAATCTTCTTTTGACTCTTTTATCTGTAAATCCTCCTGTTGTTAAGGACGTAACAAAGAGCAGCCAGCTCATAAAATAATTTATGCATTTTGATCATAAGGATCTAAAGCAACACGAAACTAAAGTTCATATGTATCCACTAGAAGAGAAACATTGATCCAACTTCATATTGTGTGGAAATGGAATTATATGTGAACTGGATCAATATCGACAACAAAGAATCCACAGAGGGAGATATCGACAGCAATTCATTCAGGCTAGTAGGCGAAGGTAACAAATCCCCATGGATCAATAACAGCTGGGTAAATTCCGTTATCATCAGATCTAACTACTCAAAGATTTTTCTAGTTCAAATTAACATATTTTGTGCCATTTACCATGATCAAAATATTAAATAGATTGAAAGGACGTGAAAAGGGTATGAGAGAGACAAGTTTATTATTGTGATTTCATTTGCTTGTTGAGCTCAGTGTGGGGAGTTGATTTAAGAGTGTTCAACAGCAATCGTTTTGAAGTTTTTTAATTCAATCTAAGAAGAATTGCTGCTGAATAAACCTGGGGGAAGTTTTTCTCCAGTAAAGAATAATAGAGTTGAGAGGGAAATGAATTCAGGTACAGAAGTAAAAGTATTATATTCGCTCATGTAGCCAATTATACCAGTATGCTACTGAGCTGGAAGAGTTTGGAGTAGGCGTTGAATACTGAGTTCTACTCTAGCCGTTCGTTACTTGATCTTCTTAACTCTACTTCTTACTAGTATTTTATGTTCTATCGTTGTCTGATAATCGACAATATTATTGCTCAGAGTACTTTGCTCAATGGATAAATTCATAAAAATAAAGGCTGAAGTTTGCCTATAACCTAGAGGCATTCATCAGAAACTGTTCTGGTACTTTACGTGGTGGCGTAGATTCTAATATACAGGTTTGGTTTCAACTTTTTCGAACCCGTCCCCACACAAGGTACGAAATATGACCCCTTACTCATCATTAAACTTACCTAAAACTTGTATCCTCTATACCACAACTGCTAGTTCGAGGTATATTATATTTTACTACTACATATAGGTTACTAGTTTACTACAAGTATCTCAAAAAATATCCTCAATATATGTAATTAATTTTAGTAAGCATATAACCATTTAAGTAACTCAACCCATACTAAATTGCCCACTTAATGGTAAAGAAAATAATTGAGAAGCGGCTTACTAGTTTAAACAATCAAAAAAGGGAACCCCAAATGATAACAACGCATGGATGATGAATTGGACTGCAATTCTACTTTTAGGCAAGTATTCTTTTTCATTATAGTGCATGTGGTGATATTATTATAAGAGGACGAAACTTAGACGTTATATAGAAATACTATGACATACAGATTCTGCAAGTTATGGATGTTTCCAAAATGTAATGTAGTTTCCAATTTCAAAATACAGGATCTGAATTTAACACTTATATAGATTTATTTATTTAAACAAAAGAAAAATAACCCTACAATCATTAAGAAGAATTTGGATTTTTGGCAGGAAACTTCAGCATTATAGAAATGGAATGTTCAAGTCAGCCTTGTACTTTTCAAGCAAATCTTTCCAAGGAAAGAAATCCATGTTGTCAAAGACCTGGAATATCGGAAAGAAGCATGGGAGTGTCTTACCACTGATGGAACATTTGGTTCCCATCTATGTAAGACTCAACTTCTATCATCTTCTTCATTAGCGTCGAAGCCTTCTCGCGGGCCCTCACTGATCCTCTAACTGAAAGATCAGCTAGCACTGTCGAGAACTCCGGTATTCTCATGGCATCCCTTACGCATCCCTCGCTTTCATCGAACAGGCGCACCAGAATTTCCGCTGCTCCCTCCTTGCTCAACATGCATCTTCCTTTTAGCACTTCCACCATAGAACTAACTATCCCCTCCGTCTTCCTCAGTGAATTTATCCCTTCATCAAACCTCGCAAGGAGACCAAGAATGGCAAGGGAAGTGCCTGCCAAATCCTCACCATCTGCGCTCTCCACGACGCCTACTAGCATGGGTATTGCTCCTGCTCGTACCGCTAGAGTGCAGTTCCCGTGAAACTGTACGAGTTCTGCGAGCGAGCTCAAGAGGTGATGTGATGCTACGCAGTGAGGTCCCGAGATCGCCTTGACTAGGACTTGGATGGTACCTGCCACTCCGAACTTGGCTTTGTTCTTGTCTAGCATTGCCAAGCTGCATATTAAGGAGGAAACAAGCCTACTAGATTCAGGAGAGGTTGGAGAGAGAACAATGGAGTTGAGTTGGCGGATAGTTTCCATATCAGCGAGAGTCTGCTTTAGATCAGGGTTTAGGGAGAGGTTGAAGAGGATGGACAACGATAGAGCTTGAATAGTAGGAGAAGGAGACCCCAATAGTGCGAGTAAAACAGGTAGAGCCCCATCAGTTTGAGCGAGCAAGCTCCTGTTTAGGGGGCTGACTTTAGTAATGGAAGCAAGCGTTAGGAGTGCATTTTGCTGCCTTTCATCCCGGTTGGTTCGAGCATCGGATAGACATTGTGCGATGGTTTCGCGAGTTCGAGATGGAGGCATAACTTCAGAGAAAGAAGTACAAAGACAATACTCAAGACAGCGAAACTCGTAGATCTGATTTGATAATCTCAGGACGGAACAGTTAAAGAGATAAGAGAGTTTAACAGAGGAGGATCATTGGGAATGTCATCAAACTTTGGCATTATCTGTTTCTCCAGCTCCACGCGTGCCGCCGTTCATACGGCCATTGTATAGAATGCCTCCTTGTTACTTTCGCTATCTTTTTTTTTATCAATAATAACAATACTAATAATTTAGAGTACATACATTTTAAAAGGTAAAAACTATCTTCATTTGAGGCTTAACAAAATGTCATAGTACCCTTCGGATCTTTTCAATGGCATCTCTGCATATATAAGCACGTGTGTCCCGAACGTTCAAATCTAAGTTCAACCTTCACAACTTGACAACCGTGATGAATCAGATTATGGTTAGAGAGGGAAAAAGCAAAAAGATCATCTTACCTTTCCGAAGGTTTCTCTCCCTCTCTTTCCCTATATAGTAAGAAAATCTAAACATTATCTTCTACTAAATGTTCTTCTTAGGTTAAGAAGCTATGAGAAGTTTGTGATTATAAGCAAAGGATAGTTTTAGGTATCCCAAATTAACATGCCCCCAACCCCACCACCCCCTTACTCTGGTTTTTGTATTCTTTAATGGACTTTTGTAAATTCTCAAGACTATCGACCTATTATTTTGAGTTGGCTATGTATCTTGTTCAGCACATGGTGTTTTCCACTTGCTTAGTGCTTTTATATTCACGCATTCTTTCTCACAGTCAGTATATATGCCCATGCATCTTATCTGGTCTAGAGGACTTCCCAAATGGTTCTTTAAAAAATAAATAAATAAATGCTGGTTAAGAAGTTGATAGACTATGGATTCTACTAAAACATGCTGGAATTCTATATCATAATTGCAAGTAATTATGCGGTTGATGCTGATCGAAGTTTGCCTTATTAATGCCACTCGTTCACTTTGGTGGATTGTTTCTAGTGCAATCCAACTATTTTAAAACATTAATCATATGTTAAAAAATTAGAGTAGCTTAATAGGTTTTTACTTTTGGTAGATTGTTAATAGGTATAAAATATGCATTTGATCCTATGATATGACTTTGCTTGATCAATTCAAATGTTAGCCCTTGATGCTTACGCTGCATTGTAAAGATAAGTGGTTTTCTTTTTTGCATTACATTGACATCGACTCAACTTCATGCAAGAGTTGTGCCTAATTGATCCCGTGATACGGCCATGTGCTCAATTAGTTAAAGTGTTGTAGGCGAGCTTATTCTTCTCCAAGTCGCAAGAATGAGCTAGGAAATATGAGCTATGGATAGCTCTACCAACGTATAGCCTTGAGTTTGATATAATGTGTTAGAATGGTTTCACTAGCTTGAACCTGAATTGGAGGTAATAGAGCAAAGGGAAAGCGAAAGACTCGATAAGCTTCAACATGAGTTAATAGAAATGAAATGCGAGAAGATGAAGTTGTGGAGGATCTTTTTTTTTTTTTAGGTTATCCTTTGTAACAGTGATCTTAGTTGTATTAAGCACATAAATGATGGAGAAAGGAAGAGACTAATTCATTCACTTTAATGATGTATGAATAGTATTGGTAGTACGCGTAATAGACTACTTAAATGTGTGATAGAGTTTATTGTAATCAATCTCATTTTATATTTCATATCTAGTTGTTTGCTTTGTTTTTAGTTTTCGATGTGTGTAAGTGATGGCTTTTATAATAATAAATTGTAGAAGTTACTTTATATACTTATGGAATTATGGGCTTCCATGTTTGATGCATCAGTCGTCCTTAGATATTGGAAGAATTGAAGCTTCATTCAATATGAATAGTATATGAAAGAGCCATGACCATGTGATTTATGTTCTTACCAATACAATACCTATTTCAAGTTTTAGTGTTTTAGTATTTTGGATTTCTAGAAATCACAAGCTAGCCACAAAATGCAATACCCCAAAAGTGGCATATTTTACTTAGCATTGTAGGTGTGTATATTAGCAAAGCATTGAAGTCCATATTTGGTACTAAGGAAGTACTTTTGCATAAATGCATCTTCATGAACTTTATTTTATACCCTATATGTTTTGTGTTGATGCTAATAACTCCTTTTCAACTCTTTTTTTTTTTTTTTAATTTTCACCATTGATCAATCTCCATCACTACATCATTTAAAATTAAAAAGGTGCACAACCCTAAAAATAAGTTGTCAAAAAGCACTACATGACCGATCAAAAAAATAACTTGATAGAAACAATCTTTCTAGAAATTTTCATGATATACATGTGTGAGGAATTACATGGATATCCCATAGGAAACAAATCATGTCTTGCAAATAATCAATATACACACTTGTTAAGTCACAAATATCTCTTGTATGAATATAATCATTTGCTATGTAGTAATATTGCAATGCTTTGCTTTTTTTATGATTGAATATCTCATTAGCCTATGATTTATGTTCTATAAAGACCAATGCAAGATAGGAACATAGCTCCTCAATTGAAACATTAAACTGATTGCAAACATTGATAGCTCCTCAACTATAAACCTAAACTTAAAGAGGAGCTAAAAAAATGAAACACATTACTTAAAACATTACATAATGACTAACTACACATAACATGAGATCAACAACCCAACTAAGTCTTTACTAGACATAACCATACATCAATAGAGCTACACTCAACCAAATATTAGTATAACTACATCTTTAGATGCTTTTACCCTACTCACTTGAGTTACATGCCTCACGATACACAAAATGGCTACAATATAGCTCCATGTGTGCCAAATCTACCATTCTTCTTAATTTACCACTATGTATATGGGTGAGCTTAGACATGGGAGAGGGTTGGTTTAGGCCTATGAACCAGGCCTTTTGAGAGATTGGCTTAATGATTCAATGGTTGGGTTGCATTACGCAACCCGATGTATCGGCGAGTCTTGAACCGGTCATCAACCCATTGGCTCGGCCTACCGATTCACGGTCAACTTAAACCAGCGAGTTAGGCCCACTGTATATGCCAAAAAAAAAAGTTATTGAAAAATAAGGCCCTTGACACACATTGAAACATTGAAAAAGTTTGAGGAATAACAAAAGAAGGCAAACAATAATCAACAATGCCCTAACACACCTTGAAAAAGAAAGAAAAAAATTATCAAGGGAAGTAGGAACAGAGTGAAGAAAATATTAAACTTAAAGGCTACAACTCTACAACATTGGGGAAGAAAAAAAAAAAAGAAAAAGAGAAGATAGCTAGAGAGAAATGCAGGAGGAGGATACAGAATAAAAACATTCAAATTTGCACTCAAAGAATTTGAAAGCATAGAGCGCATTTTGAAAAAGAAAATACACATAGGTTTATAAGATTGTAGGCAATGAGAAATAGGTTTAAGCTATTGGTATAGGTGCAGCGTGCAGGTGTTCAAATTTTCAAATTTGAACATTGCTAAGGAGCAGGAGAAATTAAGCGTGTCGCTAGATGTTGTATAAATTGATAATACAACTTGAAGGGAAAAATTATCAACGTAAAAAAAAAAAAAATGCACTCACTCTTATCTTCTGCTCTCATCTTCAAATTTTTGTACTCTCATCTTCTATTTTGTGTGCTCTCATTTTCTATTTGTCATACTTGCATCTTCTACACTGTAAATACCTTGCAAACAATTTCTGTTATATTTCTTACCAATTGTTAAAAAAAATTTGTTCCCTTATCTGCCCATATTAGTATTTTATAATTATTCTAATATTAAAAAATGGCAAGTTATTTTGGCGGTTTAGGTTCTTCTAAGAGGAATTGTTCTAGCAAAAGTGATAAGAGAAAACTTGTACAAGAGGTGCCCCAATAATATTTTGAAGTGAATGGTTATGATATCCATGACTTTACTAACAAATGCCTAGAAGACTTGATGATGCCACCCCCAAGCTTTCATGAAAGGCCTTTTGGTAGACAAACCAAACCGTTGCCACGACAAGGCAATGAGGAAGAGGTGGAAAGAGAAAGGTAAGACGATGTGAAAGAAGTTCCGAATGAAGAAATTCCAAGGAACTTACATGGCCTATCCGGCTCTACAGGTAAGCCACCGGAACCACTTAAATAAAAAAAAATACTAAATATTTTTGTAAAATTACAGGGGAAGATGGTAGCAACTATGCTTATTGCAACCATTACCAATCAAATTATGTGTGGAAAAGGGGAGAGGTACATGGCACCCTTAATAGGTACATGTGAGCAAAGCACCTCACGGAGTTTGGCATAGATAAATTGCAACAAATTTCACAATCAACAAGATCGCAAGGATGAGACTTATTTCGTTATTCTGCTGATAGACAACAAGTTCTACTTGCAAAATACTTAGCATAGTGTAACCTATCATGGAGTCATGCAACTTCCTCGCACTGGTTGGAGTACGAGCTCTGAATCTAAGCTTAGGGACTTATAACCCAAAAACCATATAAAAAACCACCGTTAAGCTATATCATAACAGTAAGCATGAATTAGCCACTCTTTTCAATTCTCTTGAGACATGTTTCCATTTGTGCAGATATATGAACCAATATGTGGAAAGAAGATTCATACATGGAAGTTACATGTCATTAGATAGACAATTCGTAGTAAGTACAAAAAAGAGTAATAGCTCTAAGGGTTTTCAAAGATCACCATACGGCACAAAACAATTTTCATATTATAAATATTATTTTAGGTTAATACAATTTGACAAAAAAAATCAATTAATTTTGACAACGCAGCCACTAACACGGCATCCATTGATGAACTTCAATCTTTATGTCAACCCGCGTTAGGTGGAACATTTTTCCACATTCAATGCGCCTGCCACATTTTAAATCTTTAAGTTAAGAATAATATAAACTGATTAGATTTTAAAATGTTCCCAATAAAATAACTAGTATGTTTTTTAATTGACCATCATTCTGTAAATAAGGTATGGTAGAGATTTTGTATTAAAAATGAAATGCGACTTTAAAAAATTAAAATGGATGTTAAGCATAGGTGGAATTCCACCTATCGACTTTTAAAAAGTACACTTGCTTATAAAGATGCATTATGTTTTTTTGATACCATGAATGTCTCAAAGATTCCACTACACCTCAGTGATTAGAATGTACACAATAGAATATTGAATGTTTCAAAAGTTTTTCATGACCGTACTCTAACATTTTCGCAAGTGTACTGGGCTAGTGTTCATCTTTTCCTTATGAATACGGTGAATATACTGTCGATACTACTCGATTCTCGATCCGACACTTTTCTATAGGTGACTATAAATGATATGCCTACAAAATGGTTACAGTATTATAGATAAATTCTAGCAATTTATCTAATTGCTTCTATTTTAGATCAACAGTGTAAAAAAGACATTATTATAATATCTTAATTTGTATTATTCCATTGTTGATGCATTTTGTGACATGGAAGACACTTATGACATTATCATCGCGCAAGAATTACGCCGAGCAATCTAGGTAATGGAAGAATTATATTCTAACTTTTGCACTGGATTCGATGGTCAAGTGTCCCAAACTCCCTCACCATCCCTCGGCTCACATGATACCACCCATGATCCTACCCTCATTGTGCAACGAATGATGTTGCAAAAGTTAAAGCGGCATTGTTCCAAGTCAACCGTGTACACTTAACTTGACAATTACTTCAATACACACTTCAAATTTGGTGATAGTAGTATCACGAATTTCAACATCCTCGACTAATGTAGGAGGCATAGGAAGACGTATCCCATACTCTCTCGCATGGCTCGCCAGGTTTTGGTTGCTCCCACATCAACGATAGCTATTGAACAAGCATTCAGCACGGTGGGCCTTATCCTAACCCAATGATGATCACGACTGTCATCCATCAACGTTGAGGCACTGGCTTACGTGGAGGATTGGTCAAAGGCAAAGAGTCACACACAAGAGTTGTACGGAACGTCTAATGAGGAAAATGAGTACTTTAGTGACTTTATCCCATCGAGTGGAAGCTCCACTAATTCGGATCCTGATATCAAGTAAGCCAAATAATTTTGTAAGGGTAGTACTACTACCTTATTTATTTTTTGTTCTAGGTTAGAGTTAGACATATTTTGTAAGGAGAGTAGTACTCCCTTATTTATTTTTGTTATTTACTTACACTATATTATTATCATGTGTAAGATATAAGCCAAAATGTCTCCCACTTTTTCTATAATAATTTCATTCAATCAATAAAATTCAGGACTGGCATCTCTCCACACACACCCCCCCCAACCCCCCCCCCCGGGCGATGTATAGGGTATTGCCACCAATTAATCCAAAATATTATATATTGTTTCGAGAAATTATAGATTAATTTCAATGTTTAAAAAATTTAAGGAAAAAAAAGAAACCAAACCAACTAAACAAAATACATAGATAAATATCAAATAAATTGTTCAGAAAAAGAAGAAAAAAAACACTCAAAAAGCCAGTTCAAGGCCCGAACCAGCCAGATGTCTAGGTGAGCTTTGCAATTAGCCTAGATCAACAACATCCTAGATCTCAAACCAGCCCAGTAAATAAAGATCTATATTATTTCATATCTCGACAGAGCCTCCATCATACATCCGACCAACTCTTTTAATAAATCTTCCTCCATTATGGAATCACCATGATTGTTTATAAAGCCTACAGCAGAAACATAGAGCCAAAGTTATAATTCAGCTAAGAAAATATAAAAATAGATGCAACACATGTAAACAAGACGGAAGTAAAAAGCATCAACAAACATAACGAGAAACAGTACCATACTTAAGGAATGTAAATACAAATACATAACTAGAATCAACTGCATACTCAAGTGATGTTATTCCAAGTTAGGTACCTAGGTCAGCAAATTAACACTCAGAGAGCATGCATAATTAGAGAGGGGATCTTAACTTTTGAATGAATTCTTTGGGAGATTTTATACTTGACGTAAACATTTCTTTTTTGCCTTTTGCTTTAATTCCTTGCAAGGACATGCTTAGCCACAACAGCTCTACCACTTTCCCTCATACTCTCTGTGCCTAGAAGAATCATATGAAATGCAATAATCGCCAAAAAAAATTAAGAATAAGGGGCTAATTCATAAACAATTAAATTTCAAAGGTTTAAAACCCTGACCTAGAAGGGGGGGGGGGGGGGAATGACCTGCTCCATGTGTAATTTATCTTAGTGTAGTTGAGGATGGTGGAGGATGCTGAAAATATTCTGGAGTCGTTAATCTCTCAGCGAGTTTCAACGGTCACAAAATTTGTAAAAAAAAGAAAAAGGTGAATTAATCATTTTTATTACTTTTGAAGGGTTCGGGACCACTTATGTTTATACCTTAGACGTTAGGTGAGATTAGAAAGTGGAGCCTCTATATCTACATGCTTGGTTTTTCCAATAACAGATATTGCCACTGATGCTGCAACCTTAAATGGCTTGAATTCCTAGAATTCAATCACTGTAATGAATCCACCGAACCCCATTTAGATCATATACCTCAATAAGAAAACTACTAGAGGAAAACTGGAGAAATAAGCCTTTTATAGTGCTTAAAGACAACGTCGAATGATAGCAAAATCGAAGTTCTCGATGGCAATTTATCATCATTAAACTTACACAGGGTGCTTAAGACAACATATATGGGCTCATCATGAAATTTAAAGAAAAACAAAAACATAAGAAAAGTTGTTACCATTTCACTTGATTACTTAGTCTCATGGCATTAGGGTTTCATTTCTACTTGAATGCTCGCATTTGATCATTAAATGGAGATTTAAAAAAGAAAAGAAAAAAAGAAGCTAATTTCGAGTGTTTTAGGGCTTTTTGAGAGTGATCTCTTGCTTGATCGATGAAGAAGTAAAAAGTAGTCTGTTTCTAGTGTGTGCGGGCAGTTTTTTTTTTTTTTTTTTTGGTTGATATTACGTGTTCATCATGTGAACAACGGGACCAAACATAACAAAATTCAGGTCTAAAAATATAACTCAGATTAGCTGTTTCCGAAAAAAGTACCAGGTCATTTTCCCTACGATACAAAACACACTTGCTTTCCGTGGCTTGCCTTGGGAAATCAGCTTTTTCTAACATTTGAAAACTATGGACACAATAAAATCTTCTTCTTTACCGCCCCAAATAGCCAATACAGCTTTTCCGAACATTTGAAACTCATGGATTAACCCAACTGGGCATCCTCTTCAAACATGAACGGAAGTAAGACGAAAGTCATTCCTATTTGTTTGACATATGATTTTGGCAAACCCCAAAAGATTAAATGAGGATCAACCCTCCACTTCAAAGCAAGACACGTGTATATTCCAAAATGCTGCTAGAACCCCAAACCCATAATATCTAAAAAATCGTAAGTAGCAGTAACTTCAGGGATTTAGCAACACTTTGAAGGCATACGCAACCAGCCAAATCTGATCTTACCTGTGTCTAGCCGTAGGAACATGAGAAAAGTAATCTCCCGCAGCTGCACCAAAGCAAGCGGAGCCCAAGAGCAGGTTGCAAAATTAAACGAGTATATTTGCAGGGTTTCACTGATAGTAATTCTCTCATAAATAGGCTCCATCTTACCCATTGAAAAATAATTGTCTAGGAAAGTTCATGTACCCTTCAGATTCAAACTTCCAGCCTACTAATGACCTCGCTTCCAGAAGAAATAAGTTTTTCTTCCAATGGCATACATACAGCTTAATCAACTTCACACCACCACCATTAGATTGACTAAATCACCACAGAAAATGCAAATCCCATAATAAAAATGAAAGTCATAATTGGCAATATCACCATCACCCTGCATGCATTATAATCATGTCTCCCCACTTTTTGTTCTAACATATAAGACCATCATTGTAGATAATTTAATATAAAGTACTGACTCATACCTCCCTCCATTCTATCTCACCATATCCATAAAACCAATGCACAAGACAAGTATTCACCTGGTAATTACTCGATAATACAGTCCAAAACTTCCTCAGGTTTTAATAATCTAATTTAACCCCAAAAAAAGCAAGAAAAAGCAAAAACTGATTAGCTAATCAAGTTTGAATGGAACAGTGAAAGCACCCTGAGCATATGACTGATTATACCACCAGATTTCACCCCCTTCCTGAGTCAGGAGAACCATCTTCATAGTTTACTAAACCTCTATTTCCATCTGAGCTACTTGAGGAAGACCTGGATCTGACTTTGGTAGCCCGTCTCGGTGATGGAGAGTCTGGAGACGACTTCGAGACTGACCGGCTTATACTCCTGGAGGATGATCTCTGCCTTTCTGACCGTGAGGGAGACCGAGATCTAGATACCTCAACAGGGGAACGGTTGCGAACAGGGCTACGGCTGGGACTATATCTCCGGCTACGGTAGCGAGGACTACGTGAAACACAAGGGCTTCTTCTGCTTCGATATCTGCACACAAGAATGATGAAACTTAAGAGGGAATTTTAAGAGCCAAAGAGTATATAAAGGGGTGGTAAGCAAAGAAAACCAATTAGACAAGCAGTCGTGTAAATTCACTAGCATGTTTCCAAAGGATACAAGAACAGGTAACATGTTCTGTGTGATTCTGTCACAGAAGTTGAAACGAACATCAGTGATGAATAACAAGATACTTTCAGAATCAGATACCTCAGAGGACTTCGCCTTGGTGGGCTTCTATAACGCCTTGGAGAATACCTTCTATAGCTTGAATATCTGGAAATGTACAGCATAAGTAGTTAAATAAACCTATAACAGGAGTTACATCTGCAGAAAACCAAAGAAGAGAGGCATGTAAATTTAATTTGTCAGGACTTCCTCTTGCCTGTCACGACTGTAGCGAAAAGACCTCACAGGAGAGCGATCAGGAGAAGGGGTCCTATATCTACGAGCATAAGAATAACGTTCACTAAATCCACGCCCCCTTTTGATGCGCTTAGGAGAACCATCAGGAGAAACACTTCTTGAATAACTCCTATGGCGAATAGATGGCGGTGACCTTGCTGCCCTTCGTAAAGGAGGGCTAGGACTACGAGAATAGCTACGACGATTGTTCCTGCTTGGTGCCCTAATAGGACTGCGGCTAATGCTTCTCCTTGAAGGAACCCTGCCAGAATTTCTACTTATACTTCTACGGGATCGGACTGGACTTCTGCTCACACTTCTGGAAGCTCTCACAGGACTAATATACCTAGTTCTTCTTGATGCAGCTCTCGGAGGACTTCTGCTTGGGCTCCTTTGAGAGATAGACCTAACTGGACTCCTACTAATGCTTCTTCGAGATTCCAAAGGGCTCCTGCTGATGCTTCTACCTCTTCCGTCCCTCACCGGCCTCCTACTAGGACTCCGACTCCTACTCACACTTCTACCCTTTTTGAGCCTTACTGGACTCCTGCTGATGCTTCGAGCAGGGCTTCTGCTAAGACTGACTTCCTTTTTCATCATAGCTGGACTCCTACTAATGCTACGAATAGAGCTCCTGCTCACACTTCTTTTCTTTCTTACCCCTACTGGACTGGTACTATGAGATGGACTCCTGCTTCCACGTCTAATAGGACTTCGAGTAACACTCCTACTCCTTCCTGACCCTTGGCGAAGACTTGCACTTCTACTAGAAGGCCTATTCACACGATGCCTTGGACTTGCACTTGGGCTCTTCATCATATTCCTTCGGGGACTAATGCTCATACTTTTACTCACGCTCCTCCGAGGACTCATGCTCCGACTCCTGCTCAGCAAAATCAACAACAGATAATCAGATTAAAAAAGCCAGGCTACATAATAAGATGATCTTATTCAACAGCATAAAGGGAGAAATAGACCTTGATTTTCCTGGATGATCATCAACTACATCAGGTCGTCTATCCTGACTTCGATCAGAAAGAGCATCAGCTTCCACACCATTGTTTTGCTTTTCTCCATTTTCCTTGTGCAGCTCATACCCATTATTCTCATTAAGATCATCAATGTCCTTAGCATCCCTCCCCAGTGCTGCTGGAGATACACTACCAGCTAAATGGCAGTGCAGGGAAAAGGATATTAGCACAATAATTAAAGACACATAAGCATGATATGTTCAGCTTTAATGGCATAAATTTTCACATTCTCTATTAAGGAGACAGATTGACATAGTATGAACCCAAGATCAATCAGCCACATCTCAACTTAACACCAGCAGGTCTTTGCACTTTTGGAATAGAAAGATCTGCTCCATTCAGTTAGTGCAAGAAACCACATATTAGACCTTCCATAGTAGATGAGGCAACTGGCCAAGAGGCCCGTACGACCATAGAGAGCTTACACAAACCCCATCCCAAGCAGTTGCATATATTTATTTAATTAAAAAAAAAAGAGGACAGCAAATGCACATAAATGAGCTGCCAAGTTTCTTGTAGAAAATTCCTTTTTTTTATCACAACAATATAGCTCATATCAGCTGAGAGAGTAAGAAAACTATGGTAAAGACCAAGAGTTATGGCAGTGCAGCTAGGACATCAGCACATACCAGCTTTTCGAGAAATATCTTTGTATTTTTTGTCTTTTCTGCGCACACTGATGCTATCATCTTCAGTGCTACTTTCACTCTCACTATCTGAGTCTGTAAGATCATCAGAAGTCCTAAAATAAAAACAAAGTGATCTTAATTATGTTACTGAAAGAACATAAGTAATCATATGAAAATCTATAAGAAAAAAAATAAGCATTTAGGAAAAAATATTATGAGAACAAATCATTGCATATGAACATGGTTTGAGAGAGATGATGAATGCATCCAGAAACAACCAGTAGTTCTGAGATTTTACAAATCAAACCAAGCCATATAAGCGTGCATGTCCAAAAAAGGTAGACACAATAAATCTAATGCAAATGCCCAAAATAATAAAATTTAATGCAAAACATAGACATTAGATGTCAAATATTAGAAGAATGATTTTGATTGCAAACCTTCTTGATTTGCAGTTAGATTTTACAAATCAAACCAAGCCAACCAAGCCATATAAGCGTGCATGTCCACTAAAGGTACAAAGAGAATAAATCTAATGCAAATGCACAAAATAATAAAATGTACTCCATAGCATAAGAGATTTTAGATGTCATATGTTCAAAGATTGATTTGATTGCGCACCTTCTTGATTTGCGCTTAGATCTCTTGTCCCGTCTCTTTCGCTTTCTATCACGCCGCTTCTCCCTTCTTTTCCCACGTTTATGTTTGTCTCTTTTGGATGATCTTTTCCTCCTCCTACGCCTTTCATCACTTGAAGAGCTAAGTTCAGATGAAGATGATAAATCTGATTCAGACTCACTCTCTGATTCAGATGTCTCTGATTCAGTATCAGATGAACTTTCAGTGTCCGAATAGTATCTCCTTCTCTTCTTTCTTCTGTCTCTATAAGACTTCCTGTATTTCCCTTTTCTTTTTGACTCAGCGCTAGCATCATCCTTGCTCATTTTCAGCTTATTTAGCTTCTTTTTATCTATCCAAAACATCAGGAAGATAATATGATGTGAGAACACATCCAAAGACATTCCAAAGTCATAGAAGGAATAGGCATGCAGAAAACAGCTAGAAGATGGATTGATTCAACATGCACTTCCTCTATGGAATTCATACCTTCGGATGATTCGCCACAGTTAATAATTTTCACCGTTACAGTTGGCTTGCCTTCATCATCACCCACATCTTCTATCCTTTTTAGCAGATCATATCCCTGCACAAGCTTCCCAAAGACTACATACTTCCTGGAAACCAATGTCAGAGTAATACTATAAAATTAGGTTTTTTCTTTTCAATATATATATATTTATATATATCCTCTAGGATAAAGACAACATATGTTATAATAAGATATTTAACAAAGAAATGGACATAATAAACATCATCAAATTTCAAAAAATGAAGTCCACAAAATAACCTGTCAAGTTGAGGATTTGGCTTGAAGGTTATGATGAATTGAGAACCCAGAGTGTCCCGATAAGCAATGGGCATAGAAAGAAGACCAGCTTCATCATGCTTTAACCTGGGGGGTTCATCTACAGCAATCCAAGACAAACTTACTAATCAACTTTCTAAAATCCATACATTAAATTTAATGAGAAGCTACTTTATTATATCAAAGATAACCTGTAGGGGTTAAATATATTCATCATATTCAAGCTCCTTTAAAACTAATTTTCTAAGTTTTTTTTCTTGGGAAGTATAATATTCCACATTAGCAGATGATAATCCACCAAAAGAATATGATTGCTTCCGTTTAATAAACATCAGCACACAAGCAACATTGACCTCTATGAAGCAGCACTTTAAAGATACAAACAGCCAAGCAAGCAGATACATAAACAACCAATACAAAGTAAATACATATCAATTGAAAATTTTAAGAAAACGTTTTCCTTTTCTTTTTCAAGGCATAATTACCTACTAAACTTAAGTCTCTAAGGAAATCTTCCAAAAAAAAAGTTGCTAATCCACAGCGTTTCCTTTCTTTACACTAGCACTGTAATTATATGAACATGATTCCCAGGATTTTAATGGATAAATAATGATTCCCAGGATTTCCTAGAGGAATAAGGAGCTATTTCACAGAAGCAAGCCACTTGAAGCAAACTTGTGGCTTTAAATGATAGCAAAACTTTAAAAAATTATGAAAACAATAAAAAAGGATCTTCACATGCCTAAATCCTCTATTTTGTTACAACAGGCACCCATTTTTTTAACCTTCCCTATAATTGTATGACAGCATGATTTCTAGACATTATGTAGTCATGGAGAACATAGGATGAAATGTTCCTATCCAACATATGAGAAAGTAAGACAATATTGAAAAATCAAAATCCATCATATGAAGTCTCATGGATAATGAATTTAATTAACAAATGAACTGCTTGTAAATATAGATTTATCTTTCCAGATGTTTAAATAGGCTCACAAAATATCAGAAATATATATATATATATATATAAAAGAAAAAAGAAAAAAAATCTGCAAGTTCCGTCAACGCATTGTCCCTGCAATCGATTTTATTATAATATAACCAAGATATGAACTAACCTGGGAACTTATCACCATAAATGCTTTCGCCACCAGTTCCTGCACCAAAAAAATACATACATTACGGTGCTTCCCAAAAAAAGAGGGAAAAAGAAACTAATTCTATAGCATAAAATGATCCGTGGTAACAACATTTGCTCAATTCATAACCCAGGTTATTATTAGAAAGCCACCACAGCTTTTCCACTTGGGATGAAATCTGAGGTGAAAATCTGGCAGGACGTTTTCACATCAGAAGCAAACAAAGCTCAAGGAGACTAACCAAAGCAAGCAGTGCAAATCTAGAATTTGATCCCATGGGTAAGGTAAAAAACCAGGCTGCTACCTTAGGCAAAGAACCCATGGGGCAATTCCTTTGGCACTGCTGGTAATTATACATGTATTCGTTTTAGTAAATATCCAAACTACAGTAATTCCAGCAAATTATATGTTGATGTGTACTCACTTAGCCTAAAATAAATACGCTTTAATACTTTCTTTGGGAAATGACCCCAATACTCTATCATAAGCTCAGGCATCATTTAGAAGGAAAATCCAAATCTGTGATGTAGTTAAAAACCAACAAGGTGACATAGTGAAAGATGGTAGCGTATGACAATTCATGACAAAATAGAATTAACTGATATTGCAGGACTACATAACAAGCAGAGCCATAAAATTCTTCTAATACAAGATTTTTAATGTATTAAGCTGAGCAACATAAGAATTCCAAAAGTCACAGGAGCAGGAATGCTCCTGCAACGAAATGAAGACAATAATGGATCCATCCAATTACACAATGTTGAATTCACAACTATTTCATCTAAAAGGTTGAGCTTGAAGATTAGTATGAGAACTTGTACTCAATACTTTAACACTATCCTTCAAACATGGGCCTAAAAATTGATGAAGGCCCATCACATGTAAATATTTAAAAGAAGAGCCAAGTAACAATGCAGGGAATTGAACTCAGAAGATCACTATGATAACATGATAGGTTTTGCTCCAAAACAATACAACCTAAAAGTTTAAACTTGTAAATCAGCGTAGGCTATTATCTATACTTTTTTCACATACCAGAAAGCAAGTGCACAGTGCATATATGTCTTAAGTATTTGTGTTCAACCCCCGGAGTTTTTTATACCATCTTCATAAAATCCCAGACATGCCACTTAAGGAATGAATTAAACATTGTTCAGACTTTAAAAACTCACACACTCAGATTAAAATGGTGACACATAACTAAGAAAGCAAAGTGCTGTTGAATAAACTTGATACATGTGCATTAGTGCTCAAACAACAATGGAAATATCTAATTATGTATCATATTGCATTCACATAGTACATACATTTTCCAATTTTAGCACAAGTTCCTCCCACAGTTGGGTTTTCTACACCCACTTTGACAATATCCAAAAAGCACCATGAATGAATTAATTAAACCAAATTAATACGTATCAAAGATCTCACACTGCTGAAATCAAAAGAAAAGTGCAGTCAACACTAAGACTTAACAAATAAAATTAAAACTTGGGAAGAACAGTTGATGCATAGGTTATTATTTGGGAAGTAAAGGAACAAGCATTGTGCAAACAATAAATCTTCCATATTTTCTTTATCACGTTCTGAGACCACCACTATTTATCAAACTCTTCACTTTCTTCTACCATATCCATGTTGAACTCCTTGAAAACAGGCAGAAAATAAAGGGCAATGCAAGGGAAAAAAAAAAAAAATTCCTTCACTGCACTACCTAAAATACTCTTAAGATTTACTCCATCAACTCATAGGTTGTAATCATCAATAATTATAAACTCACCTCATGTTTAATAAAGAATACATATTCCAATTATATCAGACCATAAATGCTTCCCTGAAAGATTGGTATAAAGAGAAAAAGCCAGAGAATAAATCTTCATGTTTTAGCAAGCACTGCAATAAAAGTATCACATAATACATTTGTTCTCCCAACGACCAGGAAGTGAACAGAATCATGATTTTTACGGGGAAACCAAATTCCTGAAAGTGAAATCTACATATACATGTTAATAGAAGTTTCTAGTTACAGACTCACAAAATTGCAGCAAGCAATTATCCATGCTCATATTGCTTAATTACCACCCCCCCCCCCCCCCCAAAAAAAAATAAATTAAAAAAATAAAAATCCTCAATTAAAAGGACATCCCTTATACGGGCATCAAAAACTATAAAATGACAGTAACATGTCTGCTAAATTTGATCATACTTGGTTTATCTAGCACTCTTATCATGTGAATATGCAAAACAACAAAGCAAAGCATGGAACTTGCACACAAAAGGTACCTCAACCTTAGGAACTCAGTCATCGGAACTTACCATCGCGTTTCTGAAAATCCCCTCCCTGCAAGAATAAACATCAATCAGCAATCCACTCAAAAACAGCAACATAAAAGTTAGCATGAAAATGCATGGCATATTTGGAAATCAAAAAGTGGACAACATTAAGTACAACCTCAAAACTATATCACATGAAATGCAGTCGTGAGCATCATCCCTGTATCCTACAGAATAGAAAAGGGTAACTAAAAGAAAGACCACTTCTAAGCGACATGCACTGGTAAAGCTAAGCATATAGACCGAAAAATAATCTTGGACGTTTCTTATTTTCAAAAAGTGAACAAACCTGGGCCATTGAACCTCTGATAATTAGATGGAAAAATGAACCCTTGAAGTGCAATGGTTTTCCAGTCTTTGGACCAATTCCTTTCTCCCCTGAATCCAAAGAACATAATCATTTCAGACACTAGTGACTCTTCACTGCTCAGAGGTCAGTACATATTAAAAGAAAGTAACGATGTGCCATTGCCTCATATAGTGGCACAAAGAGCACAGCATGATATTGTGATAAATTAGTATCACTGGCTATTTCAATAAGCACATCTGAACTTTACAATTTCTTTTCATTCTTACTGTAATGACCGCTAAAAAAGAAATGAGATAATATGTCACCGTATAATTTTCCTTTTTGGCAGTGGGGGCAGATTACAGTACATGTTATATGATATTAAGTCTGACATTGGGTATTGGCAGTAATGAGTATGGATGTTAGCAGGATACCTGTACATAATGCGCGAAAATTTTCCACAGTCTTTGGAGCAACATCAGGAAAGAGCTGTAAAATCAAAACTTTGCACTTAAATAGATTGAACTTGAAACAGAAAATTTTCACAAATAAGAATTTGTTGCACCGAGCAAGCATAACAAACACAACTCCATCATTCACTGGATTTAGAAAAATTACCTCAAAAATAATTCTTTCAGCAGGGTCCCCATCAACAGATATGTCCATAAAAACAAGAGGGTTCTTCTTCTTTGCCATTTAGCTCAAGCTATGAAATGGCAAATCACGCCAGTGCAGCTAAAGCAACAGTATGAGAAAGAATAGTTACAAATAAATTAATGCCATCTGCCTAGCAAGACAACCCAATGGTTCAAATCAAATAATCTTTTCCTCAATTTCACAGATGCTAACAACAGCCAGAGGAGAGATTGCTAACTAATTAGCTGTAGCTGCGGTACACTTAAAGTAACCATATAAAAATAAAATGGCCCAGGAAACCAGAAACACAACCGCACTCCAATCATATTCAAATTAATCAACTAAATGAAAGACATTTTTCCCCCAAAAAATGGAATCCTGCATCCATTGCTCCAATAAACAAGCAAGCCAAAAACATAAATCTCATCGAACCCAAACAAGAAGCAAAACTGTCAGTTACAGATACTTTTTTGACACGAAAATCAAAACCCTAATCATAATCATCAAAATGCCCTAATTCATCATTACAATTGCAAAACCTCCAGCTACACGACGACAATAAAGTGACACAGAAAAAAGACAATCGAACATAAAAGCACAAATTCGTGCATAAAAGGGCTAAAACCCTAGCTGACTCTCAAAAACCCTATCTTGAAATGCAAGCAATTTCAAAAGAATCGACGAACATAGATCTACTCAATCTACCATTCGATACTTGCACGGACCTAATTGAAAAATTACACGGCCAATAATTACAAATGGGGCAAGAATTAAAATTAGCTGGACAGTGAAGCTATAGATCGGAAGTGATAAAAAAAACAAAGACATACAAGCTTGTGTACGTGTATTAGTCAAATAAAAGGGAGAAACCCTAGAGTCACCAGAAAGAAGCAGAGCCAGGGACATTCGAGAGCGTGTAATGAGAAAGATGGCCCTGCGACCGATAACCTAAGTATTTATGTCAAAGGATGGCAGCCAGCTTCTTTACCTGCCTATTAAATTCCCATTTTGGCCCTCTCGTCGTTGGCTGACAGATTAAAATTTCTTTCCTTTTTGCTTTTTTCCCCTTTTTTGTTTGGCATTTTCTTTTTACCTTCCCTTCTACAAATTAGAGAAACGCCATTGTCCTACCAAAAGAATCTTCTGCCAAATATTGTTTATAATTTGGTTTTTAATTTTCAATATTTAATTATTTTTTATTTAACTCTTAAACTTTTTTTTATTAAAGTCTTAATGTTTATAAAAGTTACAAATAAGAACCTTTTTATCAATGCTTGATTTTTTGTTAGTAAATGATACGTGATAATATTTAATTGATCTAAATAATTTATAAAAATGATAACATACATAAATAAATATAACTCAATCATATAAAATAATAAAAATAATAAAAAATTAGAAAAATCTAAAGAAAGAAAATAACCAAAATTAAAAAAAAAAATCCTATTAAAAAAACCTAGGTGAGTCGTGACCCATTAAAAAAATGGATTATTCAACCCACTAACCCCTTTTTAAATAAAGAAGTATAAATATCCAATGTGGTGGTCGATCATCCATCACCTCGAATGAATATAATAATTCACTATTTTTAATGTATTATGACCAATTATTATTGAAGATTCTCCTAGGTGGAAACACTTAAAAAATAACACACATAAGCTTCAAAGGGATACTAGGGGTCGTTCCAACATAGCCACTTCGATGTCTAACTTAACGCAATAAATATGTAAAATCAATAAACTTAAGACAGTAAAAGGCTAAACATTTCAAACCTTGATTTAAATGGTGTTAATCCTAATTTATAGGTGTTAGGGGTGATTATAAAGCCAAGGTCAAATATGTGATTATTACAAAGACATGGAGGTAATTATGTCTTTTCAAAGTCAGGGTATATAAACCACATATTGACCTAGTAAACCCTTTTTCACCATCTGCACAGTAACAGACAAAGTGACACTCTCTAAAACCTTAAGGCGACATAGTAAACAACCACATGGCTAATTCAATTTCAATAGGTAAGGGAGTCTAATGATCAAGTTATTATTTCTACTGATAGAATTGAAGATTAAACAAACTTTCATTATATGATTTAGAGAATTTGGATCAAAGAACGAGGCAAAACGAGCACAAAATCAAGCGATTGAAGGTTTGAATCACAAATTGAGATAAATACATCAAACTGCATAATTTATTAGAATTAACAAAATTTAGAATCCAATTAGACTTAGGATCATAGAAATCAAGTTGAGGAATAAATTAGAGATAAGGAAAAGCAGTTTGTGTGTAATAGCATAGTATATGGTGAAGTATACACCAGTGTACTTACCCTTGTAGAAATATATATTTTGCAAAGAAAGGTACATGGACAAAAGACAAGCCCGTGTACTTTGGTGTGTCAAATCATGAAAATTCACAAAAAGGTACATTGCCAACTACATGACCATATACCTGGGCATGCTAAAATGCCAAAATACATAGAAAGATACATGGCTACAATATACAATCGTGTATCTAACCATGCTAAAGTATATGGCCCAATGCATGGTCATGTAACTAAAGACATTGCATTACTTGATTTATTTTCTACCTAATTGAATTTCCATGTAACCTAAACATTTAGCATAACCCTAGAAATTCCAATAGAGTAAGATAAGGAATCTTATAACGATTAAGTAACTATAATTGAGTAACTTAGACTATACCTAGATTAGTACTAAGAGTGAATTATTGGCATCTTGATGGATTAAGATCTAGCTGTTAGTCTATGATAAGTCATACTTAAGACTACGGTTTGAGGTATGTGTAATCTTTGTTGTTTCTTTCGATTGTTAAGATAGTTGAAAAACTAGAATAACTTATAATGGATTACATTAAGCAAGTTGTTGTTTGTGCTTGACTTGGTCTAAAGGCACGTAGTGATAGATTCCTTAGGGGTACCCCAATGATCCTTATGTGATGTTGTTCCTAATAGAGTCGTAATGCCATTTTTAATGGAGTTGTGCTTTGCAATGATCTAGGTAGCTTTAAGGATTCATAGGTGTTGAGGCTCGTATATATATTATATATATTGATGTTTGAGTATTTTAAGCTTCAATGTTTTCTTCTCAAATCGCCTATACCCTAATTAACTACTAAGAGTCCTCTTATATACTTGAAGAGAGTGATCAGTGATCATTTTGCTTTAAATAGTATTCTCGTGACTTTAGGTAATAACTTCTTCTTTTTGAAAAGGGGAGGCAGATAAGTTCGAATATTCTACCTTATGAATGAACAGTTGTTGCTTTACATTTGTTGGTCCCAATTAGATTAATCAAGAAGGGGATGAATTGATTAATTACTTAAAATTTCAATTTTTGCAAATTATCCAAAGTCTCTTGACTAACGAAATGACGTGAGCAACAAAAATGAAAAATAATAATGTGCAATAAATCAAAAGAGTAGAGAAGAATAATATGCTCAAAGATTTATAGAGGTTCCGTCTCGAGCATGAGTCCTCTCTTCCAACTCCATGCCGGGGTCCCGGTTATCTTTATCGATTGTGTTTCACTATATTAATAAAATTGAGAGTATACAAAATAAGCCCCTTCAAGGCGAAGTCTCACTACTGAGTCTCTCTAGCTTCTTCACTAAGCTAATCACTCAAACTACAGTGATGAAACAACTCTCAATTCCTCGTACAAGAAAGGAATCACAATAACAATGAGGAATATCAAATTTCCTCTACAAATCGGATCACAAGTGTAAGAATATTTTTGCGCCTGAAGATGTATGAGCTTTGAACTTTTCGTGTACTTGATTCCAAAAAAAAAAAATGTTATATATTTTCTTTAGCTGAACATCCCTTTTTATATAGAAGACATAACGGTTGCTTTGCTGGAAAATATCTTGTAACGTTCATGGAGTTCCATGTGATAAGCTTGGATTTATTTTTGAAATTTTGTATTTAAAAAATAAGTTGAACTTGTTGGAGAAAAATCTACATTCCCGTGATATTTTAATGAGGATAAGCTTGGATAAATTAATTTGACCGAAATCTTCTTTGGAGATATTCTTTGGATCAAGTTTGTTGAAGATATCCCTCACATTATGGAACCTCATCTTGATATCCCATATGTTGTGGAACCATATCTTCATGTAACAACCATATTTCTAATTCAAATATATCCTTATCTTTGTAACTACTGGATCTCTCAAAATATAGCACAAATATCTAGATTTAAATATTGATAAAACCTGTAAATCTTATACGATCTCACTTTATCATGAATAACATAAAATCTTTGAATAAAATCTTGTAAAAACTTTATGTAAATTAAAAACCCCATGATATAAAATCCAACTTTAGTAAAACACATCAAGTATATTACCAAAATATACTTGACACCTGGAGTTAAGCCTTGAAATTTATTAAAAACCATCGATACAAAAATTAGAATGAAATCTGGAAAAAAAATTCGTAACAGGCATGGAAGGTTCTGAAAGAGCTTATAAAGAAAACCTGTTAACTGTCCCCCTGTTGTAAAGGTTCTGAAAAAGCTTCTGAACAAAATCTGTCTACCATCCCTCTTTTATAAGGGTTCTGAAAGAGCTTCTGATAGATTAATACAAGAACTACGGATACATTACACAACTTCTGAAATACCTTATGACAGAACAAAAACAGTCTGTATAACACCATTAAAGGTTCTGAACAAGCTTCTGTCTCTTTGTCCAATTTAGAAAAATTCACTTTCTATCTTCTGAAACAACTTCTAACAAGCTCAAACATACGTTACACATTATTTCTCTTTTGTTAACATCAAAACCAAATTAGAGAACTTAACATTCTCCCCTTTTTTATAATAACAAAACACCATTAGATAAACAGAATAAAAACAACTTTCATGTTTAAGCAAACATATATTCATAACACCATTAGAAAAATTAACCAGAATTCATAACAGAAGAGCATCACAACAGAACCATTAATAAAGCATTGAGTTCTCTATGGTACCATTCTCCCCCTTTTTGTTAACAGCAAAAGGGATAACTCCCCCTTAATCCATGCATAAAAAATAAAAGAAGTCTTTCACAACTTGAGTTCAAAACAGGAAATTAAGATAAGAACTAAGACTTTCTAGATCTTGTAACTCGAGAGGTAGAGGTAGTGGTGGAAGGTTTGGTAGAGGAAGGTTTTTCTTGTGAAGTATCCAAGTCAATGATATGTGCACTAGAGCGAACATAATCTGGAAATTTGATGGATAAGAACAACTTGATTTCTCCATGAAGACTTGTGACAAATTGGGATGTTTTATCTGTCTTGGAGTCCAAAGTCTTGAAAGAGTTAGTGACTAAATCTCCTATCTACCTTACTTGAGAGACAAACTTGTCAAAAGCAATCACATTGTTGGATAGATCTTGCTTGACTCTCGCACTAAACTCATCATAGAGAATTCTGTAGTGATGGAGGTCAGTGAGCATTTTCTCAGAATTTTTCTTAATGCCAGAAACAGTATCAGAAGTTTGTTTAACTTGTAACTCCATCGCTTCTAATCTCTTAAGATCAGACCGTTGAAGAACTGGGATTTCATTTGTCAAAGCTGTCTTAATTAAATCTGATAACTCATGTTTCAAAGCTTCTCGCATAACACTCTTCATTTGTTCCAGATCAACATTGAATGTAGCTTCTTTTGTTCCACTTTTTCTAGCCTCATGCACAAAGTGTGCACCATCATTTGCATACCACAGACAATCTTTAACATTTATTGACATATGATGAAAAACTTCTTTACCTATCCTCTTTAACTTAATAGGTTTTGAAGAGCTAGAAAGCAAAACAATTCCTTTAAATATAAACAGTCGCATGAGAGCATTCCCAAATACCATACTTTCTCTATTTCGCCATATTTGATCAATGACTCTAGAAGCCATGTTCACATTCTTTCTATTAATCATTGCATAGATGATTTGAGCATGGTCTATAGACATTGAAGTAGAACTACTCTTCCTTGGACATATACATTCAACAATAATTTTGTGTATGATTCGAGGAAACAACTCGAAATCAATAACCATTGCCTCTTTCCCATAATCCATTTGTAAACCTCCATTAATAGCAGCAAAAAGATCATTCCTAGGCATGTTTGTAATGTTTACATAATCATTTACATCATGTAAGTGTAGACATTTAATTACATCTATCCTAGAAATTGTAATGTCTTGATCACATACTCTGGAAACTAGAACATTCCCTTCCGAAAGATTTAAATTTCCATAAAATTCTTTTACACACTTGCCATAAACTAGAACTTGAATAGAGCAAAGTTTCATACATCCTATGGGTTCTAAAAGTTCATTCCAGTAAAACCCATTACTTGTAAAGAAATTAAATTCCACAAAACTACAAGGACACACCTCGTTTTTCTTCCTTCCAAGAGATTTCGGGATTAAGGGTTTCAGACTTGGTACATTCCTTTGTTTTAGTTGCTTCTTAGCTGATTTCTCAGGTGAAGAGGTTTCTTGGGTAACCTTTTCTTTTCCTTTTGAAGACGATGAAACCCGTTTTCTTTTGGAAGTGTTCTTGGAACCAATGACAGATTTGGAGTCAAGGGAACTTGGGTTTTCCTCCATTGAAGGTTTTTGAGGTTTTTTCGAAGAATCTGAAGATTCATCATGAATCACTAAAGGCTTGTTGGAGGGTTTTGTTTTGAAAGATTTCTGTTTGAGACATTCTAAGGATTTAGGTGCCATTGGAGTCACAATGAGAGAGAAAAAAAGAAGATAGAGAGAGAGAGAGTAGGTTGCGAAAAAAAATAAAGAAAGAGAGAGAAACGATTTGTAAAGAAAGAGAGAAGCAAATAAAGAGAAAGAGAGAGTTTTGGTTTGAAAAAGAAACCGACTTTAGTGTTTTTAAAAAGAAACCGTCTGTTATTTTTGCCTCCTTTTCCGTTTTTCATTTAAAAATATTATATATATATATATATAAAGATTTTCAAAGATTGAAAATTTCGGGGGGGGGATTAAAAAAGGGTTACAAATTCCCAATTCATTTCTAATAAATTCAAAATTTACCTTTTCAAGAGGTTTAGTAAAGATGTCTGCAAATTGATTTTCGGTTGGCACAAATTTAACATTTATATGCACATGATCTCTAATAAAATGATATTTAATTTTTATGTGCTTTGACCTAGAATGATGCACTGGATTTTTTGTCAAATTTATTACACTCGTGTTGTCACATTTAATTGGTACAGTTTTAAAATTTATTCCATAATCATTCAATTGTTATTTTATCCATAAAACTTGTGCACAACAATTACCAATAGAAACATATTCAGCTTTAGCTCTGGATAGAGCAACAGAATTTTGTTTTTTTGAAGACCAAGAAATTAATTTATCACCTAGGAATTGACAAGTACTAGATGTGCTTTTTCTATCAATTTTACAACCAGCATAATCTGCATTAGAATATCCTATTAAATCAAATTTGAAGTATTAACTAGGTATTTGAAAATTCGCTTTACAGCTGATAAATGAATTTCTGTTAGTGTAGCTTGAAATCTAGCACACAAACACACACTAAACAAAATATCAGGTCTTGATGCAGTCAAGTACAATAAAGAACCTATGAGGCTCCTATAAAGTTTCTCACTTACCTTCTGTCCATTTGAGTTAGAGTCTAACCTTGTTGAAATACTCATAGGTGTTGTAACCTTTTTGCAACCATCATATCCAAACTTCTTCAATATTTGTTTTGTGTATTTTTCTTGATGAACAAAGATTCCTTCTTTTGTTTGTTTTATTTGAAGCCCCAAAAAGAATGTCAATTCTCCCATCATTGACATTTCAAATTCTGCCTGCATGGTCTCAGCAAATTCTTGACACAACAATTCTTTAGTAGATCCAAAGATAATATCATCCACATATACTTGCATAACCAAGATATCATTATCAAAAGTTTTCAAGAATAAAGTGGTATCAACTTTTCCTCTATGAAAACCTTTAGAGATAAAAAACATACTCAATCTTTCATACCAAGCTCTTGGAGCTTGTTTCAAACCATATAGCGCTTTATTTAATTTAAAAACATAATCAGATTTGAAAGGATCTTCAAAACCAAGTGGTTGTTCTACATAAACTTCTTCCTTTATAAAACCATTTAAAAATGCACTTTTTACATCCATTTGAAAAACTTTAAAATTCTTATAAGATGCATATGCAAGCATCAACCGTATTGCTTCTAGTCTAGCAATAGGTGCATATGTTTCATCAAAATCTATTCCTTCTTCTTGTGAATAACCTTTAGCAACTAATCTTGCTTTATTTCTTATAATTTTACCATCTTCATCTAATTTATTTTTAAACACCCATTTAGTTCCAATTATAGACTTTCCTCTAGGTCTAGG
Source organism: Laguncularia racemosa (assembly GCA_037954665.1). NCBI lineage: Eukaryota > Viridiplantae > Streptophyta > Magnoliopsida > Myrtales > Combretaceae > Laguncularia > Laguncularia racemosa. The sequence goes on along the minus strand of JBBMOL010000533.1, from coordinate 32,416 downwards.
AACTGAGTTTCATACATTGTTTCTTTGAAATTGATTTAATTCTTCTTGCATAGAGATAATCCAATTACCATCATTTAAAGCTTCTTCCATATTACTAGGTTCAATTTCAGATAACAACACAAAATGATTTTCAAGATTTTGTAAATTAGCTCTTGTTTTAACACCAAATTGAACATTACCTATTATTTGATCAGAAGGATGTGCAGACTTATACCTCCAAGCTCTAGAAGCTTCTTGTTCAGATCTTACAACTTCTGAAGTACCTTCTGTGTTTGCCTCTAAAATAGGTTCTGGACAACCAGATCCTTGAGTGTTAACAGCAGGTGCTTCTGACTTAGGTTCTGAACCAGCTTCTGCTTTAGGATTAGAGTCATTTTCTTCATCAGAATCAACATCCTTTAAATCCTTAATAAATTTAACATTTATTGATTCTTCAATAGTTTTTGATGATTTATTGAAAACACGATAAGCACGACTATTTAGAGAATATCCTAAGAAAATAGCTTCTTCAGATCTTTCATCAAACTTACCAAGGTTAAGAGCATTATTTTTCACAAAACATTTAGATCTAAAGATATGAAAATATGAAACGTTAGGTTTCTTACCTCGAAACATCTCATAAGAAGTCTTTGATGCCATGGGTCGAATGAAAACTCTATTGATGATATAGCAAGCTGTAGAAACTGCTTTTGCCAAAAAATACTCAGCAATGCCACTTTCATTTAACATAGATCTAGTCATCTCTTGTAAAGTTCTATTCTTGCGTTCCGCTACTCCATTTTGTTGAGGAGTGTATGGAGCTGAGAAATTGTGAGATATACCATGTTCTTTACAAAAATTTAAAAAACTTGTATTTTGGAATTCTGTTCCATGATCAATCCGAAGACTAATTATGGAAACTCCCTTTTCATTTTGTATTTGTTTTGCAAATTTTTGAAAAGAATCAAAGGTATCTCTTTTATGTCGCAAGAATATAACCCAAGTATATCTTGAAAAATCATCAACAATAACAAGTCTATATTTGCTTCCACCCATGCTTAAGACTCTAGCAGGTCCAAAAAGATCAAGATGCAATAATTCAAGTGGTCTCTTGTTGAGATTACATTTTTACTTTTATGAGAGACAGAAACCATTTTATTCTTTAAGCAAGTATCACATTTCACATCTTGTTTAATATTTATTTTAGGTAATCCTTTAATAATATCCTTTTTAGATAATTTTTCTAAATGATTAAAATTAACGTGTTCTAGTCGTTTATGCCAAGCAAAAACATGATCATTCAAAGAAATTAAACAATAAGCATTATCGATTTCAGTTGGTTTTATGAGATAGATATTTCTTTTCCTAATTCCTTTAAATAATCTTTCATCATTTTCATTAAAAGCATAGCACTTGTCTTGATCAAAAATCATTTTATATCCTTTATCACATAACTGACTAATATTAAGTAGATTATGTTTTAAGCCTTGCACAAGATATACATTTTCAATGAGAAAAGTAGGCATACCAATCGTTCTAGTGGCAATTATTTTACCTCTATTATCATCTCAAAACTTTACATATCCTTTTTCTTCCCAAGTTATGCTATTGAACAATGAAGCATCTCCAGTCATATGTCTAGAATATCCACTATCTAAATACCATGTTCCTCTTATTTTAGCTTCATGTTCCTATACAAATAAAAAGAATTAAGTCCTTTTAGGAACCCAAGCGAATTTAGGCCCTTCAAAAGATAAGCTCATTTGATTTCTTTGATTTACTTGTTGACTACTGAGCTTATTTCTTTTATAATAGCAAAATTTCTCAATGTGACCAAATTTATTATAAAAGAAACATGCATAAGAATTAACATTCTTATACTTGTCATTTACCTGTTTCTTGAAATTCTGGTTTGTATAACTTCTGTTATACCTTCTAGTATTGCTTCTGTAGTACCATTGTATGGATACCTCTTGTTAGAATAACTTCTGTAAAAGTCTCTGGTATTTCTTCTTTTAACATTATTTGTATTTGAAATGTACTTTTTACTGTTGGATTCATCACTTAAGACTTGTTTAGCCTTAACAAAAATTGTATTTTGATTCGATTTTGAACTCGAACCATGCTCATATCCTAATCCATGCTTTTCATTTGAAACTCTTTGTGAAGAAATTAACGTGGTCAATTTCTTATCACTTTCATCAAATTTCTTAAAGGTAGTTTTCAACGTAATGGATAAATCATCAATCCTTACCTTCATGTCACTTGTTTCTACTTCAAGTAGATGAATTTCTTTTCTTAATTTTTCAATACTCACATGTATGGATTCATTTTCTTGTTTCAGGATATTATTTTCATCAGCAAGCAAAGTATTTGTTTGTTTTAATGCTTCTTTTTCATTCTTAAGAGCTTTTATTTCATTTTCATACTTAGCCAATTTTGTATCAGCCCTTTTTAGTGCCTTTAATAACTTACTCATTTTTGCTAGCATGTCAGTATCAGTTATATCTTCATCAGATTCAGAGTGTACCTCAGAACTAGCCATTAGATAAAAATTTGCCTCATCCTCTTCTTCTTCTGAATCTTCTGAATTTGTTTCTATGTCCTCTAAATCACTCCACGTTGCTAGCATTGCACGACTTTTCTTTTTATAATTTTCCATTTTCTTGATCAGTGTTGGACATTCATATTTGATGTGTCCTGGCTTTTTGCATTCATAACATTGAATTTCCTTTTTCCCTTTCTTCTTTTCTTTCTCCTTGTAAGCTTTTCCTGCATCATTATGCTTATATTCGGTACTTATCTTGAAAACACTAAATTTCTTACCTCTTTGCTTCTTGAGCAGCCTGTTGAGTCTACGTGCTAGAAGACTGATGTCCTCTTCTTTCTGATCGTTGCTATCATCTGTTTCAGTTTCATTTTGCTTTATTTCCTTGACTTTAAAAGCAATTCCTTTTGTGCTGTCTTCTCCTCTTTGCATGGTTTTTATGTGAGACTCATATGCCATGAGCTTTTCTCTTAATTGACTGAGAGTTAGCTTGTTTAAGTCTTGAGCTTCTTCTATAGCTGTTTTCTTCGCATCCCAAGATGGTGGCAATATCCTCAGCATTTTCCTCACAAGATCAGGATCTAGAAGTTTCTTTCCAAGTGATGCAAGCTCATTTGTAATAGTTGTAAACCTGTTAAAAGCATATTTGACATCTTCATTAGATTTAAACTTAAATAATTCATACTGTTGAATTAAAACATTTATCTTGGTTTCCTTGATGGTATCAGTCCCTTCATATGTTTCGGATAGGATATCCCAAATCTCCTTTGCATTTGCACACAATGATATCAAATAGAACTCTGATGGAGCAATAGTAGTCAGCAACAGATTTTTTGCTTTGTTGTTCTTCTCAATAATCTTCTTCTCGGAATCTGACAAGGTCGAATTTCCATTCAAGGTGATCACATTGTCCCCAAGTGAAATGACATGCCATGAATCATAATCATTAGCTTTAATATAAGTTTTCATGCGCATCTTCGAATATGAGAAGTTTGAACCATCGAAGTAAGGAGCTCGATTAATTGCAACATTATTTTTAACCATTTTGGATCACTCAAAATAAATGAGTCCTTCTCTGATACCAATTGTTAGTCCCAATTAGATTAATCAAGGTGGGGGGGGGGGGGGGGGGGGGGGGTGAATTGATTAATTACTTAAATTTTCAATTTTTGCAAATTATCCAAAGTCTCTTGACTAACTAAATGACGTGAGTAACAAAAATGAAAAATAATAATGTGCAATAAATAAAATGAGTAGAGAAGAATAAAATGCTAAGAGATTTATAGAGGTTCCGCCTCGAGCGTCAGTCCTCTCTTCCAACTCCACGCCGGGGTCCCGGTTATCTTTACCAGTTGTGTTTCACTATATCAATAAAATTGAGAGTATACAAAATAAGCCCCTTCAAGGCGAAGTCTCACTGCTGAGTCTCTCTAGCTTCTTCATTAAGCTAATCACTCAAACTATAGTGATGAAATAACTCTCAATTCCTCATACAAGAAAGGAATCACAATAACAATGAGGAATATCAAATTTCCTCTACAAATCGGATCACAAGTGTAAGAATATTTTTGCGCCTGAAGATGTATGAGCTTTGAACTTTTCGTGTGCTTGATTCAAAAAAAAAATGTTATATATTTTCTTCAGCTGAACATCCCTTTTTATATAGAAGACATAACGGTTACTTTGCTGGAAAATATCTTGTAACGTTCATGGAGTTCCACGTGATAAGCCTGGATTTATTTTTGAAATTTTGTATTTCAAAAATAAGTTGAACTTGTTGGAGAAAAATCTATATTCCTGTGATATTTTGATGAGGATAAGCTTGGATAAATTAGTTTGACCGAGATCTTCTTTGGAGATATTCTTTGGATCAAGTTTGTTGAAGATATCCCTCATATTATGGAACCTCATCTTGATATCCCATATGTTGTGGAACCATATCTTTATGTAACAACCATATTTCTAATTCAAATATATCCTTATCTTTATAACTGCTGGATCTCCTAAAATATAGCACAAATATCTAGATTTAAATCTTGATAAAACCTGTAAATCTTATACAATCTCACTTTATCATGAATAAAATAAAATCTTTGAATAAAATCTTGTAAAAACTTTATGTAAATTAAAAACCCCATGATATAAAATCCAACTTTAGTAAAACACATCAAGTATATTATTAAAATATACTTGACACGTGAAGTTAGGCCTTGAAATTTATTAAAAACCATCGATACAAAAATTAGAACGAAATTTGGAAAAAAAATTCGTGACAGGCATGGAAGGTTCTGAAAGTGCTTCTAAAGAAAACCTGTCAACTGTCCTCTTATTGTAATGGTTTTGAAAAAGCTTCTGAACAAAATCTGTCTACCATCCCTCTTTTACAAGGGTTTTGAAAGAGCTTCTGATAGATTAACACGAGAACTACAGATACATTACACAACTTTTGAAATACCTTCTGATAAAACAAAAAAAGTTTGTATAACACCATTGAAGGTTCTGAACAAGCTTCTGTCTCTTTGTCCAATTTAGAAAAATTCACTTACTATCTTCTGAAACAACTTCTGACAAGCTCAAACATACGTTACACATTATTCCTCTTTTGTTAACATCAAAACCAAATTAGAGAACTTAACAACATTAAAGTGATTGAATAGTTATGTCCGTGATCTTCCTTTTTGAAAAGTAGATGTGCAGTAGCTCACTTAGGTGAAAAGTGGCTCATGTGAATGAATAATTGGCGTGTCGAAAGGTAATTGAACAGTATGGGCATCAAAGCCTTTTGAAGTTCTTTTAATAGATAACATGCAATATATATATATGAAGTATCCATTATTATGTGCACAGTTGTTAAAATCGCAATTTTACATAGTTATATTAAGGGGTTCATAGAATCAAAACGTAGAGAACGTAAAAATGAAATATAGAAATATAAATTTTTACAACCTTTATAAAATAACTTCCAAATACTATAAATTTACTTACAATAGTCATTAAAAAATATAATGGATAATAGAAATAAGAAAATTCAATAAACATTTTGGTCATAAATCGAAACAAAAGTCATAATATAGATAATCAAGCATAAGTTATACAATATAGATAATCAACTATGGAGATAATTAACCACAAGTCCAATAAAAGTTTTGAATTCATAAATCAGAATACAAAATAATAACTAAAATAAATCATTACAATTTCCACCATATGTCGCATATGCATCTTCATCATCATTTTCTTCATCAATGTCAACATCATCATAAGGTGTACTAATACCAATGATTTCCATATTTTCTAATTCCAATTTTTTTGAAGTTTTCATTTGTATTTCAGCTTCAATAGCATTAATATTATGAATCTCTAAATTATCTAGGCTTGGGGACTTACTACCAAGACTCTCCAAATTCACATAAGCACCAATTTCCTCTTCCTCATCATCATCTTTTCTTCATCTCTTACACTTGGAAGGATATGCAACATACCTTTATCCTTATTTGATGAGTTAAACATATTTTCTTCCTCAACTAGCCATTTATTATCAAATGAGGGATCTTCAGTAGTGAAAGTAGAAGTGTCATCAATGCATTTTTCTTTCCTATTTCTTAATTTTAAGTTGTGCATTATAAATACAAAATCATTCATCTTTTGTTGATGTAACATATTCCTCTTTTTGGTATGGACCTGAAAATGAAAAAGGTTATATATAACTATATAAGATTGATAATCTTAATAACATATGAAATGAAATGAAAGAACTATTTGTACCATACCATTTTAAATGCACTCTAATTACACTCACAACCTGAAGAACTACAAGCCAAACTTAGAACATGAATACCAAACTTTTGTAGCTCTAAGCATTCATCTCTATATAAATCCCACCATTTAGTTGGAGCTTTTTTATTCTTACTAACCTTGCAACTTCAATACCAAATAGTCTAGTAACATCCTTAAATCTTTCAAGTCGTGTATTAATCTTACACATTTCAGTTAGATTAGAAACCATACACTTAATGCAATTATATAATCCATTCTTAACATCAACATCATCTTTAAAATTAAGACTACAGTGGTAATGGGGACTCAAATAATAAACTATAGCATGCAATGGTCTATGAAGTTAAAACTCTCATCTCTTATCAATAATCTTGAAGATAGGTCCATAACTACATTAAATAAATGATAAGTGTCGAAAGACCCTTAATTGTAGTACTTATTAGTTGTAATTTTTTATAGATTCCATATGATTTATGAAGAAAAGGGTACTTATATGATTAAATTTTAATTTTAGGCATTAATGGAGACAAAAGAAAGGTTTAAGGATGATATGAGCACTGGTGAGGTGAAATTTGGCAGAAAATGAAGAAAATTGATTTTTAGTTCTACACAACCTTCAGCACAACCCATGTAGATACTAGTGCTGGATGCAAAAAATGACTAGTAGCTATACCAAAGTGTGCCTTAGGTTCAACACAGCCTATGTTGATGTCAGTAACGACAATACTAGTTTGTTTTTTTTTTTTTTTTCAGCTCTACCTTGAGCACAGCCCTGCTGGAGGCCGTGTTGACTCCCATGCTGAACCTTTTTTTATAGAACTATAAATAGATGTCTTGTTTTATTTTTTAGAAGGGATTTTTTTCTTCTAGCTTCATACTAAAAACCTTAGGGGAGCATTATTATGGACTTTAAGAGGAGAATTGTCCGAACATCATTGGAGATCACAAAACAAAACAAGGGATTACTCTTTTTATCATGAATCAATTTTACTTCTCTAGATTCTTTGTTTTTATTGAAAATTCCATGGAGGAGTAATTATTTATATCTTCATCTTGTGAAACCCTAACTCATGTGCTAAAGCATTGATTAATTAATGAATTGTTTATATCTTTACATCTATTCATGTGTTTCCATTGTTTTTGTGATTAATTTATGCTCGTGAATTGATTGCATGTCTGATTTTTATTCGATTGAAAGAGGTTTCGTCTAGTAAATTAGATCTTCATGAATAGAGAAATTAAATGTTTTGCTTAGAGGTAGGAAAACATTGATTTCCTGCAATTAATCGAAATTTGTGAACTTAATAAGATATTACATGAAAGTAGTGAGGGAGAGGTCTCAATTATCTTGTGCATGATTAAGAATTGATTAACTTGAGGGAATAATTGATTTTACTTGAGAATTCCTGCGATATAAAGTGTAATTGATTCATTAATTGATATCTTATTTTGAAAATTTAAGGGTTAGGGTGGAACAAGATGAAGGATATATTTTGTGATTAAATATATATATTTTTTACAATATCATTTACTTCTAGGATTGTTAGGATTTGTTAATTGTTAATTTAATTCATAAGTTTTACATCATAAATTAGACTAGATAGTAGAGAAAGGTAATACTAGTATTTGTTTTCTAGATCCTAGAGGATGACACCTGTTAAATATATACTATAATTGATAGGTGCACTACCTAGCTCGATAGTAGATTTTATTGGTTATAAATTTAAAACTTAAAATGATTGATTAAATTCGAGCACACCAATAAACATTATTCAATTTACAAATGAAAATTTAAAATGAATACTAAATCAATATATATATATATCTAATTAGTTGAGATATTACCTTTTCTTCATATTGTTAAATTTTGCTTTAATTTTCTCTTGGCATGATCCATTTTTGGATAAATGAAACTTATAGTTGGTTGTTCATCATAATCCTTTAATATAAGCGCTTTAATTAAGGAAAATGCAGCTTTAAGGCAAATAATGACATTCTTTCAAAACCTATTATCTAAAACCACTTGTTAAATTTGCTTTCCATTAGTTGTGCTCAAATACTTACATGATCTTTAATGACTTGAAGTGAGCATCGTCATTAGTGTACCCTTTAACTCACTAAGGCAACCTAGTGTTAAATAAGAAGTGGTGAAACGAGTTGCACCAGGTCTAATAAAGTCCTTCCCTTTAGTGTATCTCCTCAAGATTGAGATAAGTACAATCTTGGAATAAATATATGTAGTAATTTACCTCCCTCTTGCAATTGTTCCATGATGAATCTTCAAATTCTTCTTAAAATCTTCTAAGATCAAATTAATGTAATGTACTACATAAGGTGTCTAATATAAGGATTTTCTTTTCTCCATCAATTTTCCCTTGCTGCTTTATAATTTACAACATTATATGTGATTACTTGTACAACATTCTACTCTCCAACCTTCTCCATAATATCATCTAACATGGCAAAAACTTTGTCAGTGGTCTTGGATATATCAAAAGCACCTATAGATGACAAGAAGATTGCTCCTTTTGGGCTATTTACTAAGAAATTGCATATAGAATGCCTTTTTCTATCAATCCATGCATCTGACATAATTGAGCAACCTATTTTTCTCCATTTAACTTTGTAATCTTCAAGTAATTCCATTGCTTGAGCAACTTCTTTCTTCAAACAAGTCACCTTTAGCTAATGATAGGAAGAGGTTTAAGCCCACAACCATATCGACTAACCACCTCAAGCATCTTGGCAAACTCTGGATTTTTAACATTGTTAAATGGAATTGCACTAGTGTAGAAAAAATGAGCAATTTGTTGAATGCATTCTTCTCTCAGCTCTTTCTTCATGAATTGGTTAATTGTACCTTGATTCACCTATGTTCCACTTCCACCAATTTTTTTTTTCTTTTTGAGAAAGAAATCCATGCAATTCCTTTCTTTTTTCCTTACAAATGTCTACTCTACCTCGTCATCATCATCATCATCAGAATCTTTAATCCTACGAATGTGCTTTCTTTTCATTTTTGATATTTTTGCTGCTTTTAATAACATTGTTAACATTTCTTATTTTACATCATCCGAGACACTGGCATATGGCTATACATCTTTACACGTATAACCCAAGTAATTCTTGAATCTATAAATTCCTTTACTAACAACTTGGTTACAATATTTGCAATTTACCTTTTTTTTTCCATTATTATCTACATCAATTCCATGCTCCCAACCAACATCAAATCTACTTCTAGGTGCAATTTTCCTTTTAGCACTCTCTTTAGATGATTTAAAAGATGACATTACTACTTAGAATCATGTACGAAAATAAAATAAAAAGTAAATTGAAGCATTTCAACATTATACTTCCTCCCCAAAATGAGCAACTTGTTGGATGCATTCTTCTCTCAACTCTTTCTTCATGAATTGGTTAATTGTACCTTGGTTCGCCCGTGTTCCACTTCCACCAATTTTTATTTTTTTCTTTTTGAGAAAGAAATCCATGCAATTCCTTTCTTTTTTCTTTATGAATGCCTGCTCTACCTCATCAGTAGAATCTTCAATCCCATAAATTTGCTTTCTTTTCATTTATGATATTTTTGTTACTTTCAACAACATTGTTAACATTTCAAATTTTACATCATTCGAGACATTGGTACATGGCTCTATATCTTTACGCATACAACCCAAGTGATTCTTGAATCTATAAATGCCTCTACTAACAACTTTGTTACAATATTTGCATTTTACCTTTTTTCTATTATTATCTACATCAATTCCATGCTCCCAATTAATATCAGATCTACTTTCAGGTGCATTTTTCCTTTTAGTGCTCTTTTTAAATGATATTAAAGCTTAGGTTTGATGATCCTTAAAAAACTAGGTAATGATTAATAGGTATAAGTTTCAAAAAATAGAAAATAGGTTGTGATCTTTAGATAGATTAGGCATTGGATTTGTAGAATGGTGAGATATGAAGAGAGTGGATGAAGTTATGGGACGATTGCTTTTGTTTAGTAATTTATTTTAGTATTATTATTATTTGTATTTGCAATTTTCTTAATTTCCACATTTTCATATATAAATATACAATTATGTGTAGAGGTATATATGTATATACCAACATATAATAACATTGACATTGAATTGGCTCTAACTCTCGGGTCTATCTAATTCTCTCTTTTCAAATAGAATGCCTCTAAGAAGAATTATTGGATTGGGCTCACTAAGGGGTGCTAGGCATAGTAACCCAAATGGGGGGAATATCTATGGGCAATAGCCACAAGGGGGATAGGGTCAAGTAGCAAACTAAACTACTTAGTTTCTACATGCTATGAACAACTTAGTGGGGTTGTTAACACAGCAATAGCAAGCTCCAAATGCCCCACAGAAGAGAGTTACTAAAGAATTAACCAACTTTGACAGATTTATTAGGGTAGTAAAGGAATTTAACCCTAGAATGGATGACTCGATTAAAGTAGAGAATTGGATGTAGGAAATTGAGAAGAAATTTACGACTTTCCGGGTACTTGAAGATAGAAAGGTAAACTATGTTGCATTCATGCTGAAGGGGACTATAGAAAAATTGATGTGGTCCAATGGTAATTCAATATAAATTAAAGAAGGAAGAACAATTGATTCCAATTTCTAACCAATGGCATGAACCCTAGCTAGAATAAGAACCCTAAATTATGTGAAATGAAAAGAGGAAAAGATAAATCCAATTACATACTAGATATTACACACTAGTAATAATTGGAAATAACTTACAATTGTTGATATTAATCACAACAATTGAAGTCTCCACTCACCATAATCTCAATGGAAATTGATAAGAGTGTGTTTTTGTGAAAAGAGGCACCCTTCTCCACGTAAAATGCAATAAATTATGATATGAAAAAGTTTTCCCCAAAACCCTGAATAACAAATATTTATACCTAATCTAAATAAGGAAAATTCAACGATACAAAATAATGCTTAAACCGGTCCTCTTGGAGCAATTTACCAACTGGTTCTCTAAGTAAAATGCAAGCAATGTATGGCCGGTTTCTCTTGCTTTTTGTAGGTCCAAGAATAGCTCACACACCAAGCATTAGTGTGTTGGTTCACCATCCTGTAATACCAACAAAATATACCTGATAAAAAAAATGCAAAACAATTACATAAAATAAATAAAGACATTATGTGAATGCCTTGGTTCCCTTTGTTCAAGAAGGCTTCGTAATGCTAGGTCAAGAGGTTTGATTCCCATCATCTCCTCAAGCTCGTGGAAGATTTGTCCTCAAATCTAATGGGTCTTTTCCTGGACCGAAAACCTTAGTTTGCATGTGCTTGTCGCCTTGAAGTCTTGATTGCTTAGTAGTTTTGTTGATATGTTCTTAGAACTTATGTACCCCAATTGGTGACATAGAAGTCAAGATAACCCGTTCACCATCCTTCTGAAACGCATAGGAGTTTCTAAACCCATCACGCAGTACTCTCCTATCAAACAACTAAGGTTTACCCAGCTGTATATGTAATTCACACATAGGAAGAACATCACAAACAATTTTATCTTGGTATTTTCCCCCTATGCTGATTGGAACCTTTGCTCTCTGAGTGACATACAGACTATCTTGTACACTTAACTAATGCAATTTATAGGGATGAGGATGTAGACTAATGACTAGTTGCAATCTATTTACTATTGCAGCAGCTATGATATTATTGCAACTATCACCATCAATAAAAAGAACACATAAATTACTTAGAACCCGATAAGGAGTATTGAATAGGTTTTCCCTCCATCTGTCCCTAACATCTAGAGATGTAATCATTACACTACGTAATACGTTAATAGACCGATATTTATCATTTCCCTTGTCTTCTCATGCCTTAACATCAAGATCATCATAATACTCTTGTATTACTATTGACAAATCATTAGGCTCAAGTATTTCTTCCTTTCCCTCCATATTTTCCACCTCCATAGCAGTCATTACCCTTTTGTTGGGACACTAAGCTGCCATGTGTCCAAAGCCTATGCATTTGAAGCATTTTATTTGATGAATCTTCCCACTTGTTGACCCTGGCACTGTTTGTTAGATATCAACCCCAATAAGCTCTTTTCCCTTTCCAGAGATTTCCCTCTCCCTATCAGTAATAGCTGTATTGGTGTCTATAGTCTTATCAATTCCCTTTTGTTCCATCTGTTGACTATTTGACCCATGAGGTTTTGTAGAAGTTTCATACCTATTGCTTACTACTTTAAACCGGTTGGATCGCCTCTGTCTTTGCACTTTCAAAACTAGCTGGATGGCCTTATCAAGGGTGTTATGCCTCTAGAGCTCCATGATGGGTGTCGAATCCAACAAAATAAAAACTTACTTCTAGATAATTATATAATTTGTGTAATTTGTGTACAATAGTGAGTAGGGTCGTATCCACAGGGATTGGTTAAATATATTTCTATTAAGAGAGAATAGAGAGGAAAAGAAGAATTGGGCCGGGGGGGGGGGGGGGGGGGGGGGGGGGGGGGGGTTTGTTTGTGAATCAAAATAATATTGAAATCAAATAATAAAAATTGAATAATGATAAAAGCCTAACCAAAGGAATCACTATAGTTTAATTCATGGAATTGATCATTGATGCAAATATTTCTATTCTTTATTTAAGATAAATTGGTTATGGTTATTAACAAGCTCTAATAACCTATCTCTCCTTACTTTCTTGATAATCAAAACAAGCTCTTTGATTACTTCTCTTATTGATTAAACAACCCTAAACAAGCTCTTAGGATTTAATCTATCAATAGCATTGAAAAAACTAAAAAGATTACCAATTCATGCCAGTAGATTATAAGATAACCTATTTAAACAAGATCATATATCTCCATAACATGAATTTGACTATCTAATTTATAATCAAATACGTTATTGTGTCACAGAAACTAGAACTATCAAACAATTACGGATCTGATATACTAGTTGACAATATATTAACTTGCTAATTGAGTAGAAGAGCTCTAATTCATACCAATCAACCAAGATAACATTAACAAAACATTCAGAAGATATATAAATATCTAAAAACAAAGAATAGAGTAAAGATAAATCAATTAGATC